>JAJJWW010008754.1:0-146976 GCA_023531295.1 Papaver armeniacum | reverse complement strand
ATATTTTGATAGATATTAAGTTTTAAAATTTTTGATTTATTTTTAAAACAATGATATTTATGTAAATATGTAAATAATGGGGACAACTAAGTAATTTAGGGGTATCCTACCAAAAAGAGCTCTTTTCTTCATATTAGTATATATAAGATAAGATTTGTTATTCTTCTCGAGAGATTTGATGATGTGCTAGATCTAAAAAAGAGTTTGAGTTTTCTTTAAGAAAAAAGAATTTCCGCAGTTGTTCTTCTAAGTTTCAGAGGAATTTTCTATAATTTGTAAAAGAGAAGAATAGTTTTTCAGGTACAAGGATGGTAAGAGCAGCATCTAGAGCGGAGCATGTAATAACAACAAGGAGGAGTAGAAAAATCACAAGAAGGAGAGGAGGAGAAATCGGTGAAACATCGGTCATAGGAGAAAGAAACATCCAAGCCAAACATGTCCAGCCGCAAATCCAACATGTACAAGGAGAGAATGTTCCTGGCAGAAACATTTACGATGAGGTAAGTGTACATACCACAGATACATATACGGTGGAAGAAAACGGGGGGAGTACTCCTGAGCAAGGACTAATCCCAGGGGATGAAGAGAACATGACTATCGAGGAATTAAGACAAAGGATAGTCGAGGAAAGGCGAAGATAAGGAGAAGAAAGGGCGAATTTAACGCAACAAAATGCCGCGCTAAGAGAGGAGAACCATAGACTCAACGAGGAAAGATCGAGCACAACATCAAGAACAAGCAGAAGTACATCAAGGCGAAGCCGATCGCATCGTAGAGACGGTCACAAAGAATACCAACTGAACAACGAATATATTGAAAAACCTAATGTAGGAAATAATATGCAGGTACAACGCGAAAATAAACGACTGGGAGGACATCACAGGTAAAATCGGCACGAATACCATGATGAAGAAGAACGCGCGTCAGGGCTGTTAAGAGAAAGAGAAAGGATGCCATATCGAAATCAACATCGCCGCACTGAGAGAAACGAGGAAAATAACGAGGAAACACCGGATCTGCAAGAGAATGAAACAAGATACGAAAGGCGAAGACGAAGAAGGGAGGATGCAGAAGAGCGAGAACTTCAAGAAGCGCTGCGTCGAAGTAGACAAGAACACAGGACAAGAGAGGCGAGGCTAAAAAGAACAATGCAACAGGCGGAATACCAAAACATTAACAGAACAATACTAAAAGAGTTAGAGGAAATGAGAGTGATGATGAACACGCGAAAAAATGAAGGGCGAAGACAACTTGAAGAAGCAAAAGAAGAGGCGGTCAAACTCGCAAGCGTTGCTATCTCAAGCTTGTTTGTCAATGTTAGTGATCAAAACTATAAGTCTTGATTTCTAGTCTACTTATAGATGTCTCGGACTAGGATAGATTGTGTAGTTGAGCATTAGACTTCACGGCGTTCATCAATTGAAGACGAAGAACTATTAAGGCGAGCTTGTGGAACTTCATCAACAAAATGTATATGGAGACTGAAACTCATCTATCACTTGGAAAGTCTATTTCTACTCTATTTCCTATATTGGGACATATGTTCTGTTACGATATAGTTTTCTATTATACACATTTGAGATTTCGAGTTGAGTTTAACTCGCTTACATATTTCTCGGAATATGTGTTGGCAAGCTTTCGCTTCGACCAAGTTCATCTTATATTCTTGAAAAAAGTCAAAAGATGATCATGTGAAAATTGATGAGTAACATCTTACATGGTTTGCGTGATACAATCATTTGGTGTAGACTTGGAATGTTTCATTATGATTATTTCAATAAATTGAAAATTGCTTTGATGCAAATAGTGTGTGAAAACGGCTATTGTCATCCTCTAAGAAAGTTTCAATGATTGAAATAAGAGTTTAGAACAATTAACCATATTGGATTATGTACATGTTATGCACTTTGCACATGTGTAATCCATGTCCGGGAACCATAGTGTGCATACCCGTATGCGTACTTTTTGGTTTGTGAAATCCGAGTACCTAAGTACCCGTACCCGTACTCATACTTGCGTAAGGTTCAGGTCCGGAAAATTCTGCTGGGATTGGAGGTGTGCGTTCCCGTTCGCATACTGGCGAAAACCAATCTTGGTCCGGCTACTTAAGTATGGGTACCCGTTTGCATACTTGAGTGGATAAAGTTCTAAAATCGGTTGTGATATGAACTAATATATATATATATTAAGGAATGCATTCTTTGCAAACCGTTGCTATAATGTTCATGAATTGATTCGAGTGAATCAAACCGATTTTGCTTCAATTGTGTTCTTGTATACTTCTATGAGAATATAACAATTGAACAACTCTTTAACTAGTTTCATTTGAGTCATTTGAACTAGTTATGGTTAAGATGAATAAGGTTGATATGAGAGTGTTCATATAGCTAACCTCGGTTAACTACGGTTGAGCCAACATGGTGTACACGTTTAGGTACGGTTACATAAACCTAAATGAAGGTACATTTCATTTGTGTATAACAAGCTAAGTTCGACCTAACGGTTGAAAGATATTAGCTTGAATCTTATCAGGTTTTCATCTAACGGTGAATATTGAATGCTTTGTTACCAAGGTAACTTAGATTGCAAACCATGATTTGAAAACTATATAAAGGAGAACTCTAGCAACTTGGAAACCTAATCCCCACACCTCCTGTGTGATACTAGTTGCATAAGCTAGAGTCGATTCTCGTTTAACCTTAGGTTTTTCACGAAACCTTGTAGGTTAACGACTTGAAGACTTCATTGGAATTGTGAAGCCAGACCCAACTATTTTCTCTGTAGTTGCGTGATCTGATCTTGCATCTTCTATCGTGTTTGGGTACGATCTTCTTTAAGATTTGCTTGAGATTTATTCTCCGATAGGCAAGATAAAATGTAATCACAAACATCTTCGTCTCATCGTTTGTGATTCCACAACATCTTTTTTGCTACCATACGATTAAGATTATTGTGAGGTGATTGATAATACTAGGATGTTCTTGGGGAATATAAGTCCTTTATCAATTGGTTCTGTTCTTGATGGTGGTTTTAGTTCGAGCTAAAATTGTAATACCCCGTATTTAATACGCCGTCATTCTGCAAAGAAACTGAGCCATTTAAAAGTGATGAGTGCTGAGGCCTCTTTACTTACATATGTATTGAGCAATTCAGTATATTTATACGAAATTTATCCAGAATGGTGCGTGTGGCAGCAATCCCAAATATTCTGTAAATTTTATCATCCACCTGCATTACTCACTAATGCATGGTTTGTTGAGTATTTATTCTATTCTATGTTCCCCGGCCGAACTCTTAATGTTGGCATGACATGACAATTAATGTTCGCTCGCAGCTGAGTAACATGAATTTCCCGAAGTGTCAGGATTAAGATATGCATGGAAGTACTCAATTAGAGGCACGCAAAGTTATGCTGCCCTCTGAAATATAATTAGTGATTTTGTATGAACGCACAAAATCCACCAGAAATTGATTGATTTTGTGCCAACCCACAAAATTCAATCTTTCTAAACCTGATTTTACTAATTTACAAAAATTAGGTCTTTTTGCGGCCTGCGCAATATCTTAAACCCTATTGGCCGAGACCAAACCTAGGCAAGCTAGGAAATTGATCCGCCATGGACTAGTAGGAGCAAAATCCTACTAAAAGTAGAAAACAAGAAGTAAAGAGAAACAACGGTAAATAAAAGCAGGAAGAAAAAGGAGGCGCGGCCACGCCACTTGGCCTACCAATTTACCCTAGCAGCACTTGCCCATGGATGGTCGGCCACGCCCCATATTATTGCCTGCTAGACCCTCTTTCTCATCAACCAATCAAAACGCTTTAAATGCGCAACACACACTTTTGATTAAAAGTGAAAGTTGGTTGGCCGCACGCCTAATTCCTTAAGGAATTGAACATAGGCTGCCCATGCCAGTCTCAAAATGATCACGACCATATGTTTTGGCCAGCCAATTCGACGAGCCTGGCCTCCTCCCAGCGCGGCCAGACAAGCCCCATGATACTCACTGGCGCGCCCATTTTCATTCTAACCAATCAGAATTCTCATAAGCACGTCTAAGAACGATCCTAACCGCAAGCCAAAATTAGGTCAACAACGCAAGATGAAAAAGGGTTCAATGGAATTAAGACCGTAAGCCAAAATTAGGTCTTGAATCAATCGTGGCCGTCCGACTTCGCCAGCCAGAATTGACCGCCTAGATTTAATCTTAATCAACGGCAAGGTACGGATTTGCTCACCAATGGCGCAATTCTGACCATGGCCGATCGAATTACTCCTATCCGCGCTAACACTTAAAACCGTTAGCTTAAAATAGGTTGGAAAACAAGGCCATAATAACCTCATTACGACCAGGCAGTCAGACATCGCAGCAAACGATCTCGGTCGTCCGACTTCGCTAGCCGAATCGACCGCCTAGATCTAATCTTAGGGCGACCAATAAGATGTCACCGTGATCACCATCCACCCTCTTCCGTGAGGACCGATCGGCCAATCCACGGCCTACCCGTACAGCTCCTAAACGGCTGCCCAAAGGTGGATAGCCGTGCGGCCTACAAGGGTTTTAAATGAATTCTTTGACGGCCAACAACTACCGCAAATCATCTCAGCCACTCAATTTGGCTAGCCATTTCGAACGGTCTAGATTTAACTTGGGTCGACCAATATGATGTCAAAATGGCTACCAGCCATCACTCTCCTATGAGGACCGACCAACTCACATTCGGCGTGCACGAATAGCTCCCGGCAGACTTCACGAAGATGGCCGGGTCATGCTCCTTTTAAGACATTAAGATCCGCGACTAATTTAAACAAGCTCTATACAACGATGCTTTATGAGCATCGATTATTTTGAGCTGCTTGCTTAAAACCGATGCTTTATATGTTGTTGGTTGAAATCGGTTGAAAACCTATTTATATAAGTCATAGTTGAACGCACCCTGACCTCATAGGAAGTGGAAGTAGTTGAGTGATGGAGAAGTGGGGATCGTGTAAAAAATGCTGAAAACCACGTCATGCTATGAGAGAAGATGGTTAGTTTACACCCACTACTTCTATGCTGCCACTAACTATCCGCCTTTCTTGACACTTTCTTATAATGGGTATGTGGCACGCCATACGCTCTAAACCGCCATACCAATACCCTGATGAGCATCCCCCAGTTTTTGACATGTGTGATGTCTCGAGTATTTTTTATGGAAAAATATGCAAAAAAAGTTCTTTGAGTGGGTCTTGTGTGCAAGACCAAGTTATTCGACCAATCACGCGCAAGCTAGGCGGCGGGTAATCATGTGTGGCGAGTCAAGTCATGAGACTTGCCGCAAAGAATATCATGTAACACTATTAGGTTAAATAACTGAGTTATTTGTGAAACCGATACTCATAAAATATCGTATGCATTCGATGCATGTGAAACATCGCTCTTAAGCAAGCTGCTCAAAATAATCGATGCATGCGAAGCATCGTTGTATTGAGCCTGTCTTGGTTGGTCGCGGAACCTAATGTCTTAAAAAGAGCATGACCGGCCATTTTCAGGAAGCTGCTGGGAGCTATTTATGCATGCCAAAGGTTGGCCGGTCGGTATATATAGGAGAGTGATGTCTGGCGACTATGGTGACATCTTATTGGTCGCCTAAGATTTAATCTAGGCCGGTCAATTCGGCTGGCGAAATTGGACGTCCGAGATGATTTGCGACACTTAATGGCTGCCTTAAAATTCATGTAAGCGGCGCTACCAGCCCCTTTTGGACGATTGTTTAGGAGCCATATGGGGAGGCCGCGGCTTGGCCGATTGTGGCTTATGGAAGGGGAGTGTCCATTGATCATGGCCACATCTTGTTGGTTGCCCAAAGTAGGAGTTAGGCCGGCCGATTCATCCAAAAGTTGGGCGGCCGAGATGATTTCGGCATTAATGGCTGACGTTGATTCAATTTAGGTTTAAAAACCGTGTGGCCAACCTATTTTGGGCCAAAGTTTTTTGGTGTTGGCCCATCTTTGGAAGTTGTTCACCCGCCAACGCAATAGTTGGGCATTTGGTGAGTATATTCGCACCTTGCCCGTTAATTGATTAAATCTAGGTCGGTCAATTCGGGTGGCGAAGTTGGACGGACGAGATCGTTTTGCGCGATAATATACCACTTCTTAACATAAATTAGGGTTTTGTAACCCGCGGGGCAACCTACTTTGAGCAATCGGTTTGATGTGCTCTTGGCATGTCGTGGGTATTTCGACTGGCCAGGGATGGAGATGGGTTGCTGGTGAACATATCGGCACTTCATTGGTCGTTTGAAACGAAATCTAAGTCATCCAACTAGGCTGGATAAGTTGGACGGATGCGATGCGTTTGAGACTGTCATGGCCAGTCTTAACTCATTGAACTTATTTTCAACAGTGATACTAGCCTAGCTCTGGCTAGCGATCAGGGATGTTGTTGGCGGGCTAAGAGGATTCTGATTGGCTGGAATGATAGTGGGCCCGCCGGTGGACATCATGGAGTTTGCTTGATCTCGTTGGGAGGAAGCCAAACTCATTAGGTTGACCGTATAAATCGTGTGGTTGTGATTGTTTTTGAGACTGACATGGGCAGCCTAGATTAGATTCCTTAAGGATTTAGGCGCACCGACCAACCAACTTCCAACTTTATTTAAAGCGATCTGATTGGTCGATGGGAAAGGGGCCGGCAAGTAGCAACATGGAGCGTGGCCAGCCGGCCATAGGTGGCGCCTGCTGACACTAGTACAAAAATGACCTTTAGCCACGCCAGATATAAATTTCCCTGTCACGCCTTTTTGGTTTTGGCGTGTTTATAGGGTATACTTCTACCCTATAGACACGCCATGTTCTATGGGCGTGTTAATATAAGTACTTTCAGCCACACCAGGGCTAGTAGCGTGTCAAAATATCAACCGTTTAGTCACGTTAACTTTAAATTTTTGATTGGGCGTGTTTATAGACCAGTCTATAGCCACATTATGTAGTTGTGGCGTGTCCAAAAGGTTAGTCACGCCATTTAAGGTGTGGTTTTAGAGTTGGTTCATTAGACACGCCAGTATATGCGTGTCCATAGTGTACGATTGATAGACACGCCAGTATATGCGTGTCCATAGTGTACGATTTATAGACACGCCAGTATATGCGTGTCCATAGTGTACGATTTATAGACACGCCAGTATGCGTGTCCATAGTGGGCATTTTATAGACACGCCAAATTCAAAGTGTGTCCAAAAAGTTCTTTTTTGGACACGCTAGTATATGTGTGTCCATAGTGTGCGTTTTATAGACACGCCGGTTTTATAGCGTGGCTAAAAAGTTCGTTTTGAAAAAATTAATAAAAAGATATTGCCCATATTCGAACGCATGACCTCGAAGGAGTTAGGTAACGAATCAATCCACCAAGCTGCCAATCTTTAGATGTTTAAAATTAGTGTTTTGAAAAACTAAACTGGTTCAACTACTCAACATTTTATAGACACGCCAAATTCAAAGTGTGGCCAAAAGTTCTTTTTGACACGCTAGTATATGTGTGTCAATAGTGTGCGTTCTATAGACACGCCGGTTTTATAGCGTGGCTAAAAAGTTCGTTTTGAAAAAATTAATAAAAAGATATTGCCCATATTCGAACGCATGACCTCGAATGAGTTAGGTAACGAATCAATCCACCAAGCTGCCAATCTTTAGATGTTTAAAATTAGTGTTTTGAAAAAACTAAACTGGTTCAACTACTCAACATTTTATAGACACGCCAAATTCAAAGTGTGGCCAAAAGGTTCCTTTAATGACCTTCATGCACCTTTCAAACGGATACATCCATCGAAAGAATACAGGACCACAAATTTGCACTTCCTTGGTAAGATGCACAGTTAAATGAACCATGATGTCGAAAAAGGATGGAGGATGGAGCAAGCACAACGTCACAACGAGATCCGATTGCAATTTTTCTAGCTCTGTCACCTTGATTTCTTTGCTATATATTGCCCTGAAAAAGAAACAAAACCTGATAATAGCATATCTTGTTGGTTGCGGCATAATTGATTTAATCGCAATGGGCAAAAAATGTTGCATTAGCATGTGATAATCATGCGATTTTAGTCCGATAAGCTTTCGATCTTTTCGATTCACCAGTGTTGAAAAGTTTGAACAATACCCTTGTGGAACCTTTATCTCGGATAATGTTGCACAAAACTTGTCCTTTTCATCCGGGCTTAATGAGTGACATGCTGCCTTTAAAAAACAAAAAGCCAAGGAAAACATCAAGCACGAAACTAAAAACCAACAGATAAAGATCTGCAATCAACTCTTGACTAATGAGGCTATGTTCTTAATTCATGCGGTTGTACCAGCAGAGATCGATACATCAAACTCCTAGCCTAGGTTCAATCAAAGACACCAACTAGATTATCAACCTCAACCTAAATTTCACCACCACAATTAGTCTGCAACAATTTCAATAAGGAATTGGACATTTAACATTAGACAGAACCATGAACAAGTCATACCGACGACAAACGAAATTACACGACACAAATAAGGTCGTGAATATGACTGAATTCCAATAGATATGATATACTTAAGCTGCCATTTGGACAAAGATCAGGAGTGATCAATTATCTTCCCAGCCTAAATCCATAAAAAAACCACTAGTAACAAAATTTAACTCAACCTAAACCAAATTCCACAATTTCCGTCACAAAATTAATACTGTCTAACAAAAATCAATAAGGAAATCATAAGGAAACGTGATCATCCATGTGAACCCAAATCCAAAATTACAATCTTATTATTAGAATTTATCAGAGAATGCTCTAGATGAACTCTCTCTAAATTGGTTTATGATCATAAAAAAATGAAAGACCTGAACAAAACAAAAGAAACCCTAACAATATCGATGTGCTTTCACAATTTCCATCACAGATAAGATATAGAATCCCAGCCAAGATCATAAAAAACTCCTAAAATTGACAGAACCCTAGGTTTACAAAATATAGTAGAAAACGGTTTTAGTTTTAGGAAATGTATATACCTGAAACCCTAGCGATAGTGATTTCAAATTAAGAAAAACCCATCCCCATTCATGAAATTAAACAAGTAAGTTCGAATTTAATCGATAAGAGAAGTATAGAATTTTTTTTTCTTTCTTTCCTTACCTCGGGTTTCTCTATTTCGCCTCTTCCAGTCTTTCTGCCGCGCAAGTAAGAGAAGGAAATAACTTTTTTATTTCTTTTTTCTCTAGTTATTAAAGCTATGGGTGGGACTTGGGTTGGTTGGGCGGGTTAGAAGGTTTGGCCGAGGCAGACCTGAGCTAGGAATCCTTTGCCCAGATTGCCCATTGAATCCGTGGAACCCATGAAGGTACTGCCCAAGTCCGCCCAAGTTATGTTCGTTAGGTTCCTCGGGTTGGCTCAAGTTTCGTCAGACATACAAATTTGTTAATATGATAATAATTTTTTTTAGTAATAATAAGATTTAATTGCTCCATTTATCTTAAATTTCCAAATAACTACAGAATATTTACAATAATATAAACTTTTTTTTTATATTGAATGATTAATGATTAAGAACGGGACCTAGCTCAGCTGGTCATCCCCGTTCCCCAAAGTTTCATGCATTCCAGGAGGTCCTAGGTTCAAGCCCCCAATGGCATAATATTGCAGGAATTAACATGGAAGGTAGTGTTAGTTTGCCCCCCTTGTGACAGAATCTCAGCCCCCCCATCTTCTTCGGCTCCCTTGGCTAGGTTACCCATGAGGATCGCTGGTAGGTTAGCACAGCAACCTGTTCAATTAATGTAGTAGTATGTTGTTGGAGCTTAGCTTGTTAGGCTTCCAACTAGTTAATGTAATACTCTTTATCCAATAAAATTAATTAATATAATGAGATAGATATAAGTGGGAATTAAGTGTTTGGCCCTCCCCTCACTCTCTCTTACTCAAATGGCATTTGGATTAAAACTCAATTTTAAAAGAATTAACTCATTTTATTGAAATAACCCTTAAAAAAGGAGGGCCATTTGGATAAAGATGTTTCATGATGTTATCAAATGATAAACTATATCCTTTAGGGTATAATCGTCATGCCAACTTAAACATAACATGTCTCACAAATCATACGTAAGAATTCGACAAATTTTATATATTTGGAAAGCTTTTTGAAAGACCTACACAACGAGCATAAATACAACTATCAAATTTTCACTTCATGAAATTTTTTATTCTCTAAATAATTTTTAAAATTTTCTTCATATTTTATAGTGTGCAGATAATATGCACACTGATTTTATGTGCAGGAAATATACACACTGATTTATGTACATAAGTTATTAAATTTTCTTCATATTTTATAGTGTGCAAGATATATGCACACTGATTTTTGTAAAAAAAAATTTAATTTTCTTCATATTTTCATAGTGTGCAGGCAATATGCACACTGATTTTATGTGCAGGCAATATGCACAAGGGTTATTTTGTTAATCCTGCTTCCTATAATATTCCATGGCCACTGGAATAATTAGAAAATTTATTAAATAACCCTGGGCCAAAAGTGTAAGACCCATAATTTCCAGGGTCATAAGAATAAATTTCTCTAGATATAATATATATTTTCATTATTATATTTGAAGATAAATACTAAAATTACTCTAAATAAATAATAATACCAATTATAAAAAAAATAGTTTTATATGACTATGTCATAGTTCTTCGGGTTGGGCGGGTTACTTGGGTTAGAAATATTTGTGTCCATGCTTGCCCAAATTTAGCTCGGGTTTATAAAATTTATGCCCAAAGTTCTGAAATACGTTGCTCATGTCCGCCCAACGTTCGGGTTGGGCATGGGTTGGGCGGGTCAACCCAACCCAAGTCCCACCCCTAATTAAATTAAAGCACTTTAATTAACCAAAATGCCATTTTACCTAGGTTTATCACGTCATTATGACATAGTGGGCTAGACTAGGGAACGTGTTTGATTAAGCCTTTATCTTGGGAACAGACGTGACCCTATAAGAATTTATAGTTCCTGATAGAGTAGATAGAGTAGTTTATTAGGGGATTAATAGGGAAACCAAAGAGTTAGAGAGAGAGAGCAAAAAATTTCGGAGTGAAATTTGTAGAGGGAGACTACTGTTTACTGAGTTTTTCTAAATCAAATCAATCAAAATGGTCAGTGATGATGATCAACACAGACGAAAGGGTAAAGCCCCCATGATCAAGAGCAACTATTGAAAGAGTTGGAAGAGAAAGAAAAACGAGAAAGGATATCACCACTATGCGGATGATTGGGCGGATGAGCAAGGATGATCTGGAGAAGGTACAAAAGAGAGTAAGTGACTTGTTATATGATATTGAACTCCAACCTCTCTCGGGAAGATATGCATGCCTTAATGGATGAAAACAAAGCGAGAAGAGAAACCATTTGAAAACCGGTAGAGAAACCTAATGCATTTTTGCCAAAGAAGCGTCATCATGATTTTTCATAGATGAAGAAGAGGAGGAAAAATTATGGGAAGTGCGAGGTAAAAAGATGAGGTTGGTGAAATGGCGAATGAAGAAAGAATCGGGCGCATGACAGTGATGCTTCCGAAGATGAAGAGCCTGCTGTTTTTGTTGATCATCGAAGTGATACACATATTGTTTATGTCCTACAAGAGATAATTAAGGAATTTTGCCAAGATGAGAGATTTGGGATTAATGATTATTGTTGGACCAAAAGACCGATTCCGAAGCGGACGATGCAGATGAAGACGATGAGGAAGAGGGGTTTGATGAGGAAGAGGGGTCTGATGAGGAAGAAGAGGGATCTGATGAGGAGGAAGAGGAGTATGTTGAGGAGGAAGATGAATCTGATGATTCTGATTCCGAGTGATGGGTATGACAATGAGTAAGCCTTATCGACATTTGAATTCTTCTGTAGAGAGATGGTGGATTTTTGGGTAAGTGCTCGAATGGAAATGATGACATAATGTTAAAAATGGTTAAGAAATAGATATTATCATCAAAGTAAAGAGAAGAATTCAAATGGAGAGGGGTCTAATGCAAATGGTAAGTCACTGAATCATGTGTTTCTTTTTTGGTTCTGGCAATGGAGACTGAAAATGCAGGGTAATGTTATGTTTATTTTGCTTTTTTCATTTTCTTTTTGGTATTTGGACTTTTTGTGGGTGTTGATGGTGGATTTTCATTTAAGGTTAAAATTGTAAAAACCAGAAATTATGCGCTAACATCTTGTAAAAGATAAAGCCATTAATAAGTGTTGAATACTTCTTCACTTTACTAATTCACCTAGAATGGAGCATGTGACAACAATCCCATTACATGAATTAAATACACAAAATTCATCCAGGTTGGAGCATGTAGCAACAATCCCATATACCCCTGTGAATTTATAGCATAATTAATTCATGCGTAAGCGACCTTGTATTTCCTGTACTCATTATCGCCGGCATGATGATCGAGTGTTGCTCTCAGCAGAGCAACACGAACCTCCAAGCATTATAATGAAAGCATGTACGAAATACCCGTACAGTGCTGCAACTCTCGGTGTGTTATACTAGCCCGATTGAAAGCAACTCTCGGTGTGTTATACTAGCCCGATTGAGCATCCTGGACATTCTGTCAGATCGATCCGAAATGATCTCGATCATCCAACTTCACCAGCATGATTGGATGGCCCAGATCAATTCCATAACCCCCAAGAAGGTATGGAATATTCGCTGCCGAACCAACGCGGGCCCCGCATGGTCGGCCTCCCCAAAAGATTGGAATAACTTGCAAAAACGTCCAAACCAGAGCGGTATAGGCGGAAAACCCTAAATTAGGGTTTGCGGCACATTACATGTGTCACAAAACAGTCTCAACCATCCATCTTCGCAGGTATAGATGGAGGGTGTAGATGTAGATTCAAAAGGCCCAGAGCATGTCAACACAATCACCGTGGGCCCGCCTACATACTGACCAATCGGTCGGGACCAACCATGGTTGGTCATCCCACCAGACGCCCGAATGGAGCATGACGCACGGCCGTGAAACCCAAAATTATGGTTTTATGAGCATCACGAGCGTCCATCTTCTCCTAACACGAATGGAGGGTCCAAGATTAGATTAAGCGGTCCGGTCATACCAACATGACCACCGTGGACCCATCTATCCCCTCACCGATCGGCCAAGGCATACCATGCCCGGTTATCCCAAATCGTCCGCCCAAACTAGCGTGGTTACACTTCCCAATTGCAAACTAATCTCGACCGCTCAACTTCGCGGGACGATTTGAGTGGCTTAGATCACGTTTTCATGGGACGATCGAGTATAGGAGTAAACACCAGCCTATCATCTACACGCCAGACCGATCGGCCAAGACCGACCAAAATTGGTCGTCTTGGAACGCGCGCCCGAAGTTGGCACGATGCGCGGCTTTTGTTTGCACTCGTTTTTCTGTTGCAAAGCCGATCTCGACCACTCGACTTTGCTTGGACGAATTGAGTGGTCCAGATCACACTTTCGTGAGATAATGGGGTATGGGCGCCTACACCGTCATGCCGTCTACATGCATGTACGATCGTCCTGGCCAAAATCGTATCTCAAGCTTGGATTCGACCAGGCTGAAGAGGGATGCTTGCGCACATCTTCTAAAACCCTAATTCCATCAACGGTCGCGAGATGAGTGTCTCAAAGATCATCTCGTCCGTCCAACTTCACCGGCTTGGTTATACAACCACAGTCGAGAGTTAATTGGTCGATAAGGCGTCTTGGTGATCACCACCCGTCACTTTACCACACCATGATGCGCAGACTCGCATAGAATACACACTATACTTCACAAGTATCGACCTCTGAATAACGCGATTATTCAATTTAGCATTACATGCTACCTTTTGTGGGTCCCACGACCCACATATTCCGAACATCAATCATGTCACAAATCGGGAGATACATACTGGGGTATTGGTCGGGCGGTTTACGGCGTGCGGCGCACAACGCGCCATCACAAGAGCGTGTCGGGGAAGTCATGGACGGTTAAGTGATGATGGGAGAAGTGGGCAAGCACAGTGGTGTGACACTAACACATTAATCCACTACTCCATCACTCCACTTTCTCCACTTCCCACGAGATACGAAGGTTAGGCTAAAAGACTTGTATAAATAGGTTCTCCATCCTATTTTTTAAGCAGGAGAAAGTCCAGACAACAGAGGCAAGTGTTGATACAATCGTATTCAAACACCTAATCGATAGCTTACACCCGCAAGCCGGTTCGACTTTTTCGATACAAGTCATTCATAACCAACACCTTCACATTCTCAACACCTTCTTCGCTTCCCTCCCTAAGATCAACCCCATCTCCTTCACTTTGTGACCGAAACAAGTCCTGGAACGACCATTTCTTGGTTTAGGCCGGACTTGCACAGATTTGATCTCTCGAATCTACAAGCACTCACCGCGCATGTGGTGCATTTGTTTAAGGTTTAGACTCATTTCTCATCCACACATCCCAAATTACCAAAACCGGCGAAATAGTTTTCACCCATAAACAATTGGCGACCACAAAGGGGAGGTTGATCTCTCGGTTGCAAAAAATTGAATTCTCAATTTTTCGGTTTTCATCTCGCAATGTATCCTCACCAGGAAACCACAGGCGGTTCAAATACCATGGGAAGTATAGCTAGAATGCTGGAAGATATCTTGGCAAATCAAGCTGGTATCGCTAGAAGACAGAGCGAAACATTCCGCCTTTTGAATGATATAACAACACAATTACAAGGAGGGTCGACAGACATCTACCCAGACATTGGGGAAAACGCTGGATCCTTAACCAGGGGTCACACCTTTACCGGTGGAGAAGCAAAAAGAGAGCGTAATCGCAGGAGACTCAGGAAAGATGAACAACATGGTCCAGCCAACAATGAAGACTCGAGGCTCCACAGAGGAAAGGACTTGTCCGGAGTACTACAACGTCTCGCGGATAAAGAAAGGGAGCCTGCAGCCTCACGGAGCCTCGCTAGAAGATTTATATCTCAAGACTCTTGTTGAAGCCCTAAGACTCGTCCAATCCGCATCGACTGTCAACCAAGCGAAGAAATGCTTGAGGAAGGAGAGATCAATCAAGGAATACGTGAATACTGAGAGGATCCGAGCGTTCAATTCGATCACTCAAGCAGTGATATTACGACACCTTCCACATCCCTTTACCCAGGCAAGCGATCCGCATATATGATGGCACTCATAAGTCTTCCAACTTCATCTCCGACACGTGCTCCACATCGAAACCATGTAGAGACACCACAACGCCCACGAACGAAGGAATAGCTAGACTCGAAGTACCTACACTTTCCGTTCCCAATGGAAAAGATTTTGGAGTTGCTGGAGGCGTGGGTACAAAACAGAGAGGTGGAGCTACCTCTTGTATGGCATCCACCAACTGATCAAGAAGTAATGGACCCGAGGTATTGCATTTCCACCGGTTCCTTCACCACCCTACCAGTGAATGCAACGCTTTGAAACGCATTGTTCAGAAGAAGCTTAATTCAGAGGAATAACTTTTCCTATCTGGGAGATTAATGCGGACGATTTCCTTAGAGAGGCTACTTTGGTTTGATACAAGTAAGGCTTCAAAAGCAAGTAAGTTCTACTCAACAATTTTACAAGAAAGATAGTTTTAGAATTCACTGGGGACTTGGCATCCCGCACATAGAGAAAGAGGCTCAATGATCAAATGCCATGTTTGTTTCCATTCATACTTCCCTTTTATGCGACATTTGCAATTTCATATGACATGTGCAATCATTCATGACCAAGATGCAAATTCCATTTAAAATAACCTCTTTCTTTAAAAGTTATTCACAAAACTATCTCAAAATAAACCAATTCAATTACCTATTAATTCAAAACCGGAAGTCAAATTATGAAAGGAAATCCTCACTATCACTCAAAAAGAAAAACATCTAAAAGAAGAGACAAGTATATGGCACGAATCCTTCAAGGAAAGTCCTTCAGCAATAACTCGTCTTTTCCGGGCAAGAGCGACTTTCATCCTTTGAAGTACGGCTGCTCGGCTTCAACTCCTCGGACAACTTTTCAACCTCTTCTTCCGGCGAGTAACACATTCTGCGAAGGGGCTTCATCTTGTAATTTCGGAGCTCCTGAATCTCGAAGAACCCTTTGAGGAACCAAGGAGCATTGAAGTCGTACAAAGACAAACACATCTCGATGGCACTTCCAGTCTTCAATCATCTCCTCAGAAACTGTTCGACCAGTTGTGACGCTCATCCCATGGATAGAAAATAAAGCCTCCTGAACGTGGTTGACCAATGCAAGACGACTTTTAAACGTGGTTGACCAATGGATAGAAGAAGTTGCCACGACAGCTTTATTGATTCGAACCTGCTCAGAACGTTCTTCAAGGGGAGCCGCCTCAACAATAGCGGATGTTGCCTCTCTTACATTCCTCCCGATATCTACTTCGCTCTGGGTGCTAATTTCCATCACGGCCCCATCAACAAGATCACTTAGGGAGGCGCCTTGTCCAACCGAACTTGCATCATCTCTGTCATGGTCTGGAAAAGGAGCGGTTTCGCCATACTTCTCGGATGAAGATCGAGACCGCCGAGACTTATCAACATGAAGATCGGTACCGCCCGACTTCTCAACATGAAGGCCAATATTACCACCTTTCTCATTACGAATGCGCGCCAACCTTGTGAAGACATTCTCTTTCGGAATTCCCGATTTCAAGCAAGGATCACTCTTAGAAGAATTTACTCTGGAGAAATGAAGGAATCAACAGAAAGAGATTTAAATACCTGCATATTGGAGGAATTGAGGATCACCGAACCACATGCTTGCCTCTTAGATTTCTCTCCTGCTTGGGGACTGCAATCCTCGCTCTGGTCCGTTTGGCTGGAGGTGGCCTCAACCGGAAATGCTTCTTCCAGACGTCAGAAGATGGCTCACCACGGGAATCTGTCAAAACATCCTCCGAGAATTCTTGGAAAGCCAACAGTTGCTTCCTCCAAAATTCCTTATACTTGTCGGTTACCACTGAGTTTCTCCCAATAGGCCAGAAGGGAAGACTTTGCGATGCCAAGAATACATCAGCATCAAAGATACCCGGGAGGAGTTCTTTCGGGGCCTCCGACGGACGGATAAACGGATATATCCCGGAATGCAGCTGTGCAGGTAAATAAGTTCTCCAAATTTCATAGTGTTGGCATCGGTACGCAACGCAACATCAGGACCGTCGGAAGCAATAGCAAAAGTCTTCGGCTGAGAAATGGAAGAGTGGATCGGCCCCCATGGACGGAAATTTACAGAAGACACATTATCAAAGATATCCACGAGTTTCGCACAGGTTCTGGGACGCCTCCTCTGCCAACGAATTATTCTCGAGCCACCATACAAATTGCCGAGCGAAGTTGCAGGAACAGGAGCATAACTTTTGAAATGTTCCCACAAGAATGCCTGAAGAAAAGCGAAGTGGACATACGACTCCACCTTCTTGTACCCGTTGGAAACATGCATATCCATTGCTAAGGCGTCCATATGGGAATTGTAGTTGCAGGAAATCCTACACTACACCCCTCACAAGAATCCACACAATCAAACCATTGAAGATGAACAATTATAATTTTTGTTGATTAATTTCTTGAATGTTTACAAGATAAAATGGAAAAGAGCTAAAGAAATTACAATCACTATAAACTTTCTCTCTCTCAATGACTTGCTCAACACTCGAAAAAAGATCTCCCTTCCAATAGGCATGTTCGGCTCTTTATATAGGGTATTACATAATGGATAACACTAAGTTGTCCTTTATTTTCGGGAATGACTTGCGAAGTGTCGCAAGTGTGCAAATGCATAATCTCGCGACACTCCTAGATCTCGCTAGGTCTTCACACCTTTCTCGTGTTCTCGTTTGCCGTCATCCATTGCGTCACTTATTTTACTCGTATGCGACGCCTTCGCTATGTAACGTTTATGGATTTCGCAGAGGTGTTAGTGTTGCGATATTCTAATCCTACATCTTTCCTCTTATCATGTCTTCTCTGCGAAGGAGAGAATGTCATGAGAATTATTATTTTCAAACTTCCGCAACTGTTCATCCTTATCTCATTTGGCGATTTGACTTCAAACTTTTACACTAAATCTATAATACGTGTCTCTTCTCCACCCATTTTTTGTCACGTCTCTTTCAACCATTACTTCTCAACCATTCACGTCTCTTCTCGCATTAAATGCGTTTATCTTCTCGAGAATTCTCCTCTATATATAGTTTTCTCATCTTCCTCCTCTTCTTTTTTACTTTCTCTCTGCAATTTTTCTTCAATTCTCCTCCTAACTTCCGCTTCTCTATCAAATTTTCTTTTTCCTTTGATCTTCAACTCCTTAATCATTCCCATACTATGAAAATGGCTCCATCTGGTCGTAGATATGAAGTTCTCTTAGGAGAGGCTCAAAAGGATTTACAAGAGAAAGGTTTCACATTATCCACTATTCCCCATCAAGAATCTTCATCTATTCTCTCCGCCAAATTATTTACTGATCATTGTTGTGATAATCAAAAGATCATAATCTCGCTATGTCAGATCTCGCCGGCCTTCCCATTCCTCTCTACAACCCTGAACTTCCTTTGTTTTATGAAATTCTTGCTCATGAGAAATTCTCGCGAGCTGTTTACCAATTAAGTGGAGATTGTATCCGCTTAATGCTTGAATTCGCCAACCGTGGCGCTGGTAAGGGGTCTCTCTATTCTAATGCAGTCGAGAGATCCTAAATTTGTAGACTTAGAGATATTCGTGAGAATTATTCAAGAGAGAGTTTCTTTGAGAATTATGAAGTAATAAACATGAAGAACGATAGAACTTCATTGGGGTGCACGTTTGAAAAGAAGAGAAAATATCCCCAGCGACAAAGTACTTATGCAGGATATCGATTGACACTCCGGCAAGAACAAT
Source organism: Papaver armeniacum (assembly GCA_023531295.1). Classification (NCBI taxonomy): domain Eukaryota; kingdom Viridiplantae; phylum Streptophyta; class Magnoliopsida; order Ranunculales; family Papaveraceae; genus Papaver; species Papaver armeniacum. Next base: position 128,042 of record JAJJWW010008754.1, on the reverse strand, counting down.
GTTCCTCGCCATTCAAAAGACGACAAATGGTGTGTCCTTCCACTATTTTTGAATGGACCTTATATTTCAGGTTCGAATGTACTCCCTCTCGCCAACTATCAACCTTGGGTATTTAATTGGCCCGAGAAAGCTAAAGAGGTGTGCTTCCTGAATTTCGCTCGGTTTGTAATTATTACTTCTTTTACATCTACTAATCTTGCAAAAACTTTCAGATTGTTAAATTGAGAAAAAGTTACGAGAGAAAATCCTAAGGCGAGTACTCGGCAATTCTCCGAGCAATCACGGATGAAGTAAGAAATACTTTTCTTCATTATTTTTAACAATATTGTTGCCTCTGTTTCTTATCTTCATTCGTGTGCGAAGGTTGGCGTTGAAGTTGTTGAAGAAGAGGATATTTCTGAAGCTGCGAAAGCTAAAGGCAAGAGTAAAATTCCTCTTCACAAGAAGAAATCTTCTGTTCCACCTTCTAAAAAACGGAAGATCCATTCTTCTTCTCGCTCCAATCCTCAATCCAGCGAGAGCTCTGATGAAGATAATGATGATGTTAACACCTCTCTTGCGAAGGAGAATCATCCAATTGAATCTTCTATGGCGCAACTATCTAGTATCTTCTCTGACTCTATGCAAGGAATGGGAGATGATCATTTTTATGCCACGTGCGAAGCTCTCTCGCAAATATCTGCGATGCTCCCTTACTAGAGGATGATGATTCTTTTCGTGGAGTTTCCCGAGCAGGTGACTCCCATTTTCCTAAACGCACCTGGTGCCTTGGTATGTCTATATTTCCTTATTTCTGCATGATTTCAATTATAGCCCTCATCTTGACGATTTATTTATTTTCCTTTATAGTCTGGGAGAGCTTCCTTTGTTGTTGCCTCGGATCTCGAGAAAAGGCGCAACATTCTTGAAAAGAAAACCTTCAACTTCATAAGAAGAATAAAGAATTGGAAGTCAAGCCATTGTTGCTCTTCGCAAGAGAGATAAAGAACTTGAAAATGAAACTACTACTCTTCGCGAAAAGACCAAACAACTGGAAGTTGAATCCTCCTCTCAGAAGGACAAGATATATAGCCTTCAAAATGATAATCAACAACTTTATGGTATAAAATTATTCTCTTTTCCTTGCTTTTGCTCTGTCATTTATTTTTCTTTATCTGACTTATCATTTTCGCAGACGTTTATAACCTTTCTCCCGATGAAGCCATTCTTCTTCACTCATTTCCCGAGCCTATGGATAACGATGCTCTTCTCGCCCATCTCAATGATTCTTTAAATAGCTTTTCAAATAACGAAATCAAACTTCTTTCTCTAAATGAACTTCAATCCAAATTCCGCCTTTTAGAAGGCGATCATAGATCTAGTTTGAGTTTAGCCAACCAACTTAAACACCTACATCTTAGTTCCCAAGAGAAAATTAATACTTTAAGGAAGAAGGTTAGTGATCTTATAGATGACAAAGATCGCATTGCTAATCAAGGCGTCCAAGCATTAACAAAATTTCAAAAACTCTTCTTGAAGTTCAAGTTGAGCGGGATGAATCCATTCGCCAAAATACTATTCTTAGCGAAAGAGAGAATCAAATTCGTTCCCTTCTTCTCATAAACAAGTGATTTTATGAGTTCGCTTGGGCTGCGAAAGTTCTAGATGACGCCAGGAATAATTTAGGTGTTAATGTTAGTCTTCAAGTTGAGCACACAGCCTTGATTAGGGATATGATTTCTGATAGAGAAGGTTGTTGATCATTCTTCTTTACTTAATTGTTTATTATATATGAAGCTATCATCAAGTTGTTGATTCATTGCTCTACATTCGCAGAGGCTGAGAAGAGATTTCAGAAAAGAATTGAAGAACTTGAATCCGAAAAAGAATAACTTGCAAAGGACTTCTCTCTTCGCAATGACAAGTATTCCAAGTTGAAGAAGCAACTACAAATTACTATGGCGAATTTCAAAAATGATGTTGTTCTCTTTCACAATCAGACTATTAAGACAGTCTGTGATGACAACAGTATTCCTCATTCTTCATACCCTTGTCTTCTTGACGAAATCCCTGAGAACATGCCTTCTTTGGATATCTCTGATAGCGATGCTAGCGAAGAAGAATCTGATAAAGATAATGAAATAGAAGGATCTGATGAAGAAGAATCAAACAAGAAATAGCTCCATTTTCTTCTTTCTCTTTTTGTAACATCTGTATATTTATCCTTTTAATCTTTCATTTTTATAATCTCTTATTGTAAGTTTCTTGGATATTCAAATACAAATTCTACTTTTGTTGTCCCTTTCTGCACATGTTAAAAAAGCAGTTCTTTTTTGCAATATGGTTAATCAATATTATGAGTGCGTAAATCTATCATATGAAAATAAATAACATGTTCTCAATCTGTTCATTCCCATACTTGCCTCTGCTATTTGTTTTCAAATGAATGATTAAGCAAATAACCTTTAGATGGTAACATGCCTCAGTCTCGCAACTGTTGCTGCTGAATTCTCGTGAGAGAATGTTTCTTGGTTGTTTTCAAGATCTTTTTTTTTGTTTTTGTGTGTGGTCTTCTTTTGCCTTCCTAGTTAAAGGTCTTATTGCGCCACCACTTGTCATTGCGACAAAATCGCAGGACGTCTTTACACTTTCATGTAAAGACCCATTGATTTTGCCTTATCATTTCTTAGTATTGTTGCCTCTGCCCGGGATAATTTTATTGCGACAATATGACAGGCCTAGATTTTCTTGCGAAAATAAAGCCCCATGACATTGCCGTCTTGCGACGAAATCGCAGGACGTCCTTAAACTTTCATGTACTGACCCATTGATCTCGTCTTATCTTTGTCTTTGTATTATTGCCTCTTCAGGGATCATCGCACAAATATGACAAGCCTAAATTTTCTTGCGAAAATAAAGCCTCATGACATTTGCGTCTTAAGACACTTATCGCTCCCTAATGGAGGGTGCCGCCCTTATCATCTCCCCGGTTGCCCCTTCAAGGAGGCGTACATCGGCCATACAAGACTAGCTCCTCCCATCCGGTCTTAACAACAACCATTGTTTTCGCAGACCTCTTATCCCTTTTACCTATATGGCTTATGGTTACGAGACTGCACCCTAAGTGGAGTTTTCTTCGGGCCGAGTGCAACATATGCCAAGACTTGCCAAGAATGGCCGAGACACTTCAAATGCCCTGTGCACTCTTGGCTCAACCGTGTACCTCGGCGCCTTGATCATACTCAGAGGACGAATATCGCACAAAGAATACTTGCGAGATTAATAAACGACCATGTCTGCGAAGGAGTCGCATGGAGGTAAATAAATGACGTAATAGATGACGACATTAGAACATGAGGAAAGTGTGAAGACTTGGCGAGATTTAAGAGTGCCGCGAAGGCAAACAATTGTACATTTGCGAGCATTCGCGAGACGTTTCCGAAAATAAGGGACAGTATAGCTGTCATCCACTATGTAATACCCTATATAAAGGGTCGAGTAAGTCTGTTGAGGAGGAGGTCTTTTTGAATTATGAAACAAGTCATTAGGAGAGAGAAAGTGAAGAGTGATTGTAATTTCTTTAGCTTTGTTCTACATTTATTTGTAAATCTTTCAAGAAAACAATTAATAAACATATAATTCTTCATCTTCAAATGAGTTGATTTAGCAGATTTGAGTGAGGGGTGTAGTGTGGGAAATCCCCGCAACTACATATGCGCTAGAAACAGGGGATTGAAGAAGATTAACCTTGTGAATTGGAGGAATTAGGAGCAACAAGAAAGAAATCTTTAATAATTTTTAACGAAATTAAGAAATGGCTAGGAGAAAGAATGCATCGAACAACCAACAATCATAAGGAGAAGTGGAAGATTAGTGGGAGAAAGAAGAAATGAAGTAGGTGAACCATCAAGGATAGATGCAAGAAATGGAGAAGAAGATCCAATTCAACCATCAACACAACCAGCACTAAACAGAGTAATCGATTATGATAGAGTGAGCGTGCATACATGGAGATCAGATTCTACGGAAGAAAGAGAAGAAATACAACAATTGATGAATGATAGACAGGAAGAGAGAAATCGAGAAGAGATGGGAGAAACAATTCGTGGAAACGAAGAAATCACGGCATTAGAAAGCCTTTCGAGACAGACAATACACGAAGAAAGGCGGTTAGAAGCGAAAAACGCGCAACCTCGACAAAAGGCAAAACCACGAGTTGAGGATGGAAAATAGGAGGCTGCAAAAATAGAAATTGAGAAGTAGTAACAGATCGAGATCAAAGATTTGAGTAGAGAAAATGAAAGAAGAGTATTACCTGCAGAAAACATTAATGAGGAAAATTTGGAAAGAGAGTTAAATCAGGGCGAAGAAGGTCGCGAGGAGAGAGAATTGATAGAAAATCGTTATATTTTGGTGAACAATCACGATGATGGAAATCAAGAAGATAGACAGCCTCGAAGACAGGGTAACCCAATTAATGAAGAAAATCAGGAAGAAAGAAGAAGAACTCTACATGGGAGAGAAACACAAAGGAAACAAAAGGAATTGAAGATGATATTGAAAAGCATTACACCGAACAAGCACGTCTAACCCGCGAGAGAGAAAGATTGAGAGCAGAAATGGAAAATCGAGAGTTGGAAGAGGCGATTCGGCAAAATAATCATGACAATAGAGAGAGGAGGCGCGAGAGAGATCGCAACAATGGAGATATCGATAAAGAATATGAAAGAATACAAAAAAGTAGACACGAACGGAGAAGGAGGGAAGCAGAGTTAAAGCGACCAGTAGATTCAAATTCTGAGGCAAATGAACAAATTCTGCGAGAATTGGCAGAGATGAGAGGAATATTGAACAGTAGAAGAGAAGGGGGAAGAAGACAGTTAGATGAAGCTATCGCTGAGGCCGCGAAAAACCCTTTTACATTAGAAGTGCAGTTAGGAGGAATACCCCAAAATGCAACTTACCAAATAAGTAACCAGCATTTTTGATGGATCCACTGTGTGCAAAGACAAACACATTAAGGCTTATGTGAGATGTATGCTACAATGGGAAAACCATGATGCTATATTATGCAAATACTTTGCGTCAAGTTTAACAGAGAAGCATTGAAATGGTTTGAGGGTTTACCAAGGAATACGATTACATCATTCAATCATTTACAGTGCTATATTCTTGGGAGCGTATATAAGTAACAACTCTTCGCGACTGGCATTGAAGATGTATTTGGACTAAAACAAAGGGTGGGCGAGAGTTTGAGACATTTAACTGTCAGATGGAAGACGATGTGCAGCGAGATGGCCGGTAGAGTAGATGAAAGATACCTCATACTGTCATTCATAAATGCTATGTTCGCAACCAATCTACTATATGTTCAGGTTTTCAGAGTCAAGAATACAATTACAATGACTGAATTACGAGAACTCCAGGAAGAATATATCGCTTTAGAAGAAAGACAGAACGAGATGGAATCTTATCCAGTGGCGAACACAAATTCTAGCATCGCGAATGGAAGTTTATTACCTCAATTAGTACACACAGTGGCGAGCACATCGCAAGGTCAACAAGAAAGAAAAGCAGTTGATATAGAGCCAAAGTTAGTAGCTATGGGAAGTCGTGATCAAGAAGAGTTTGAAAGAGAAAGAAATTTCCACAACCGTGGCGGAAACAATAAAATTCAAAGACTTGATCAACCACAAGAAACCTATGGAGGTCAAAGGTATAATTCGCAAGAGACTTATGGAGGCCAGAGGCGTAATTATAATAGAGGACAAATAAGTCGCAGAGTAGTCTGGGAGGAAATTAAAATGCCGCCATTGAATGCCAAAGTGTGGAAAAGATATGGGAAGCAATACTTTTGATGGAAAATATACCAAAGCACCATGGAACATGGGAAGTGAACCACCACCGGAGATAGAAGTCACGAGTTCTGTTCTTACCACCGCTTTCATGGGCACCTAACAAATGACTGCAGAAACATCAAGAGAATTATCCTAAGAATGATTGATCAGGGAAAGTTAAATCACTTTTTAAAGGAAGAAGAGAAAGTTCAACATTTACCACCACCACCGGCGAAGGGAAAAGAAACATTTGTTATAGAAGTTGGGACAAAGGCTAAAAATTTGTTTTGCAACTCCATTGTCCACTCATACCGCACTATTGAAGATTTTCATGACACTGTACTTAGTAGAGTTTTCGCGAGGGATGCTGATGATAAAGAAGTGATGAGTGTTGCGAAGACATCGCAGCTAAAAGAGTGGCAATTGCAGATTATTTCTTTCTCGGCTGAAGAAGTACCCAAAGGAAAAGAAGTACATGATAGCCCACTGGTTGTGAAGCTGGAAATTAATCCAAAACCTATTGATGGCGAAGATGATGAAGCGGAAACTTGTTGGGCAATCAATAGAAAATTGATCGATCTTTGCATTCAGTCAACATTCTTTTCTACCATACTTACAAAACTATGGGTGGGAGAGATGAAGACTTGATTCCTTCAACATACAAAATATATGGCTTCAATGGTACCGCGAACAAGCCCAAAGGAGAAGTGCATATGAGGATACCCTTGCAGGGGTTATCAACTGATATTTTGTTTTGTGTAGTTGATGTGGAATCTCCCTACAATGCATTGATTGGAAGACCATGGCTTCATGAAATTCTGGGTATAGCTTCGACATACCATCAGTGCATAAAATTTCCACATCCTAGCGGTGTTGGGATTATAAAAGGAGATTGGATAGAGGGGCAAAAGTGTTATGAGGTGGATGTAGAAAACTCGAAGAGAGAACAAAGAAAAAGAAAGGTTGGAGGAAGAATGTACAGATGAACAAAGAAAAGAAAGATTAATGGTAGATGCCATAGAAACAAAAGAAGAAGAGATGTCACAAGTGACCGCACAAAAATAATCGAGTATCATGATGCAAAGGAGACATTGAAATGGTGGAATGATGCGAAGGTAAGGAAGTAAGAATAAAAGGTGTAAAAAATGAATAATTGTGAGAAAAGATAACAATTTAGTGATGAAAGCATGATAAGGATGAGAAGCCAGAGAGGATGGTTGTGGAAACATTGTGCGAGAATCTCGCCATGAAGAATGTATTCAAATCTATTGAATAATGGAAATGAGATTGTGCGATACCTTCGCAGACAAATGATTGAATAAATTGATAAAATGAATGAGTGAGTGAATGGGACAAACCTTTATGGCGTACACCCTAGTTCGCGAATGATATTTCGTAAGAGGCAAATGTAAGACCTAAAGTACGTCATATAAGGGGGTATCTCTTAACATGGCTCAGGTGGAAGGTTACACCGCTCCTGAAACCTGGGTCATGGAAATTTGGGGCCCATGAAAGCCTATCCGGGGGGAGACACCTTGGATTTCCAACTATATATATAAGGTTATACCCTGGTTGGACGCCCGAGGGTCTTTCCCAAGGAGTCGATGTATGACCAAGGCGCCGAGGTACACGGTTGAGTCAAGAGTGCGGGGAGCATGGAACTTCCTTACCACTCTTGACAAGTCTTGGCACATGCTGCACTCGGCCCGAAGAAAACTCCACTTAGGGTGCAGTCTCGTAACCATAAACCATATAGGTATAAGGGATAAGAGGTCATGAAAACAACTCAAGTTGTTGTTAAGACCGGATGGGAGGAGCTAGTCTTGTATGGCCGATGTACGCCTCCTTGAAGGGGCAACCAGGAGAAGATAAGGGCGGCACCCTCCATTAGGGAGCCGATAAGTGTCAAAAGACGCAAATGTCATGAGGCTTTATTCTCGCAAGAGAATTTAGGCTTGTCATATTTGTGCAAATGATCCCGCAGAGGCAATAATATTAACGCAGGGTAAGACGAGATCAATGGGTTTTTACATGAAAGTGTAAGAACGTCCCGCGATTTCGTCGCAAAGACAACAATGTCATGGGATTTTATGGTCGCAAGAACATTTAAACTGTCATATTGTCGCAAATACAATATCCTGCAGAGGCAAAAATACTTAAGAAACGATAAGACAAGATCAATGGGTCATTACATGAAAATGTAAGACGTCCCGCGACCTTGTCGCAATGAGGGGTGGCAAAATAAGACCTTTACTTAGGAAGGCATAATAAGACCACACAAATAATGATAAGGCAAGATCAATAGATTTCTTAATCCATGAAGATATCTTGCGATCTTGTCGCGGGGGTATTCTTCAAAAAAAAAAAAAAAAAAAAGAAGATATATATACCTCGCGAGAATGATTATATTATTTAACTCGCAAAGTTGATTATATCTTATGAACAGAGGCAGAGGCAAGTGTGAAGTTATAATTATAAAGAAGGGTTGTTTGATTAATATATTTGAACAAAGGAAGCAAAAGTTGAAGTTTACATTCAATAGTCAAAGATATATTACAAGAAATCAAAAAAGAAAGAGAAGTTATTTCTTTGCTGGTTCTTCTTCTTCATCTGGTTCTCAGGTTCCATCATTCTCGTCGCGCATTCTTCTTCTTCACTAGCTTCACTATCGAAACATCCGAGACAGGCAAGTTCTCGGGAACTTCTTCAATGAGAAAGGGATATGAATGAAGAGGGATGTTGTGATCCTTACAAACTATTTCCATAGCTTGATTGCGAAAACGAACAAAGATCATTATTAAAATTCGCCACCGTAGTTTGGAATTGCCGCTTCAATTTTGAATATCCGTTCTCGCGAAGAGAGAGATCCTTTGCGAGACGCTCTTTTCGGCTTCAAGTTCTCCAATCCTTGTCTCAAATCTCTTTCGTATTCTCAAAACATGAGGAAATGAATTAATGTTAATAATACAAAAGGGAAAAAAATAACAGAAAAGTAAAGAAGTATAACAAACAACCTTCTCTTTCAAAGATCATATCCTTGATTAAGGTATTTTGCTCGGTGAAGACTAACATCAACACCTAAGTTATTTCTAGCGTTATCTAAAACCTTCGCAGCCTGTGCAAATTCATCATCATTATTTATGACAAGAAGTGAACGAATTTGGTCTTCTCGCCGCTAAGCATGGTATTCGACGAAGGAGTTCATCTCGCTCAACTTGCACATCAAGGAGAGATTTTTGAAATTTTGCTAATGCCCGTGCACCTCATTAGTAATGCGATCTTTCTCATCTATGAGATCACTAAATTTCTTCCTTAAAGTTTTGGTCTTCTTCTTGAGTCCACGTACTTTCGTTTAAAAGATTAGCCAAATTTAAACTAGATCTATGCTCGATTTTTAAGAGATGATGTTTGGATTGAAGATCCTTTAATGAAAGAAGGTTAGCATCATTTGAAGAACTACTTAGAGATTCATTGAGGCGAGCAAGGAGTACATCATCATCCATGGGCTCGGAAATGAATGAAGAAGAATGGACTCTTCAGAGAGATTATATATGTCTCATAAAAATAGTAAATTAGGCAAAGAAAAGTAAATGGTAAAATAAAAGAAATCTGAGGAATAAAAATTGTTATACCATAAAGTCGCTTATTTGCGCTTTCAAGAGTAGATACTCTATTTTGTTGAGAAGTAAGTTCAGCTTCCAGCTTGTTTAATCCGTTCATCCTTTTCGCGAGATGACGCAACCCCAATTTCTAGTTCTCGAACCCTCTTGCTCAATTGCAAGTTCTTCTTTTCAAGGTTGTTGCATCTTTCTCTCAAGGTCCGAGGCAGAACAAAAGCAGCTCTCCCTGACAGTAAAAAAATAATATATATATATATATATAGAGAAATAATTAAAGATAAGAGCGGAGTCACAAAGAGGTAAAGAGGTGTTAACATACCAAAGCATTGAGAGCATTTAAAAGGGCTGGGTGTTATTGTTCGAGAAACTCCACGAAAAGACTCGATATCCTCCAACAACGGGCATCACAGATCTTAGCGATAGTTTCGCAAGTAGCGGACAAGTTGCTATCGCCAAAACCTTGCATAGAATCGGTAAAGACATTAGATAAAAGCGCCATAGCGTAAGTATCCGAATGACTTCCCTTAGCGTAAGAGGTGCCAATCTCATTTTCATCTTCCGAATTCTCGCTAGATTGGGAATTAGAATGTGAAGGAGGTTGGAGTCTCCGTCTTTTGGAGGATGGGCCGAAGATTTGTCCTTGCGAGAAATGGCCTTGTTCTTGCCTTTAGCCTTCGCAGCCTTCACTTTCTCCATCATTAATCTTTGCGATTTCAACTTCATCAACACCAATCTTCACACATGAATAAAGATAAGAAACAGAGGCAACAATATTGTTTAAAATAACAAAAGAAAATGTTTCTTACTTCATCCGTGAGTGATCGAAGTATCGCCAGATATTTGGCTGAGGATTCTCTTTGTATTTCTTTCTCATTCTGGTGACCTAAAATTTTTCTAAAAAGTTAATGAAGGAAAGAAATGGAAGACATAGCAAAGCAAATCTAAAATGAATGATATGTATATACCTCTTTTGTCTTCTCAGGCCACTTAAACTCCCAAGGATGATAATTCGCGAGATTGGTTGAGAGTGCATGTGAGCATGCGATATAAGGTCCACTCGTAAGGAGAGGAACAACCCACCACTTTTCATCTTTGGAGTAGCGAGGATATTATTTTTACCCGAATGCCACCAATGTCCCGTATAAGCAATTTGTCAAGATCAACGTTATCATTTTTCTTCAATCGAACACCCCAAAATGAGATTTATCGTTTCTCATAGTTATGATCAATAATTTGCAAAGAAATTATCCACAAGATACTTCTCGGCAACTATTGGTATATTCGCAAATTGGGGATTTCTAACATTGTCGATATAAAGATCCTTTACCGGCACCGCGAGAGGCGAATTCAAGCATCAAAGCGAATACAATCGCCGTTCAATTGATAAATAGCCCGCGAGAATTTCTCGTGAGCAAGAATTTCATAAAATAATGGTATTTCAGATTATACAAAGGAATGGGGAGCCCTGCGAGGAGTTGACCTAGCGAGACTATAATTCTCGATCATCACATTTATGATCGAAAAATAATTTTAAGAAAGCATAGATGAGGATTCTTGATGGGGAATGGTAGATAAAGTGAAACCCTTTTCCCGTAATTTCTTTTGAATATCAAGAAATGAGGAGCGATGTACGACCAAGTGAAGCCATTATCGAGTATAGTAATGAAGGGGAAAGTGAAGAATTGAAAAGGAAGCAAGAGTGAAGCGCAAATTACTTTAAGGAGAAAGGTGAAGAAAAGTTGCAGAGGGAAAATAAAAAGAGAAGAAGAGAAAGAGGAGAAAACTATATATAGAGAAGAGAGTTCTCGAGAAAACAAATGCATTTAATGAGAGAAGGGATGCGAATGGTTAAGAATAATCGGTTGAAAGAGACGTGTCAAGAAAAGAGTGGAAGAAGAAACACCTGTAATAAATTCCGTACACAAACAAAACGAGTGAAAATAAACAATCGCAAGATAAAGATAAGTAGTTGCGGCACTTTAAAATACAAGTTCTCATGACATTATCTTCTTCGCAGAGAAGACATGAGAAGAGGCAAGATGTAGGACTGAATATCGCGACAAAGAATACTTCGAGAGATTAATAAACGATCAAGCTGCCAAGGAGTCGCATGGAGGTAAATAAATGACGTAATAGATGACGACAGCTAGAACATGAGGAAAGTGTGAAGACTTGGCGAGATTTAAGAGTGCCGCGAAGGCAAACAATTGTACATTTGCGAGCATTCGCGAGACGTTTCCGAAAATAAGGGACAAAGATAGCTGTCATCCACTATGTAATACCCTATATAAAGGGTCGAGTAAGTCTGTTGAGGAGGAGGTCTTTTTGAATTGTGAAACAAGTCATTAGGAGAGAGAAAGTGAAGAGTGATTGTAATTTCTTTAGCTTTGTTCTACATTTCTTTGTAAATCTTTCAAGAAAACAATTAATAAACATATCATTCTTCATCTTCAAATGAGTTGATTTAGCAGATTTGAGTGAGGGGTGTAGTGTGGGAAATCCTGCAACTACACATACGCTGACTCCTTAGAAGACACCCTCGGTCGTCCAACCAAGGTATAACCTTATATATATAGTTGGAAATCCAAGGTATCTCTCCTGGATCGGCTTTATTGACCCCAAATCTCCATGACTCAGTTCCTGGGGCGGTGTAACCTTTTCCCCGGGCCATGTAAAGAGATACCCCCTTATATGACGCACTTTAGGTCTTACATTTGCCTCTTGCGAAATTTTATTCGCGAATTAGGGTGTACGCCATAAAGGTTCGTCCCATTCTGATATGTTATTGATTTTAGATTGTTTCTTGTCATCATTTCTGCGAGAATTTCGCGTATTCTATTTTCGATTATCATAGTATTTGTATCTTCAGCCTGCCTTTATCATTCAAATCCCTGCGAAAGCTTCGCGTATTCTTTTTTCGATTATCATAGTCTTTGCATCTTCAGCCTGTCTTTATCACTCAAAAGTTAGATTTTTTTTTTTTTTTTTTACAACCTTCGCAAGTCTAGAATCAATTATTCACTCCTTTTTCCTCTTACTTATGTTGCTCTCTTCTTCTTCATTATTCAAATTTCCTAATACTACCTTCCCTTTTGCGAAATCATCGCAATTTCCCACTTTCTTCAGGCATTGGTTTCGCAACGTATTTTCTTCTCTCACCTCTATTGCGTCCACCATTAGTCTTTCCCTTCTTTGTTCATTTTTGATGTTTTGCTTTCATTTCTTCTTCTGAGCAGCTCTTTCCTCGCAAGATTCCACATCAACTTCATAGCACTTCTGTCCCTCAACCCAATCTCCTTTTATGACTCCGACACCACTGGGATGAGGAAATTTGATGCACTGGCGATAAGTCGACGCTACACCCAAAATCTCATGTAACCAAGGTCGCCCAATCAATGCGTTATATGGAGATTCCACATCGACTATGCAGAACAAAATTTCAGTTGATAATCCTTTCAGTGGTATTCGCATATGAGCTTCTCCTTCAGGCTTGTTGGCAGTACCATTGAAACCATAGATATTATACGTTGAAGGTATTAGATCTTCGTCCTTCCCTCTCATAGTCTTGTAAGTATGGTAAAAAAGGATATTTACAGAGCTTCCAGTATCGATTAAGATTTTATTGATTGCCCATGAATTTTCTCGCCTCATCATCTTCATCATCAACAAGGTTTTGGGTTAATCTCCAACCTTACCACTAATGGGTTGTCATGCATCTCTCCACCCTCGGGTACTTCTTCCGCGGTAAAAGAAATAATCGCTTTTGCCATTCCTTTAGTGGCGATGTCTTCGCGATGTTCATTATTTCTCTATTATCAGCATCTCTTGCGAAAACCCTACTGAGAACACTATCATGAAAATCTTCAACTGTCCTGTACGAATGTACAATAGAATTGCAAGACAAATTCTTGGCTTTCGCTCCAACTTCTATTACAAGTGTTTCTCCTCCTTTTGTTGTGTTTGCTCTATGAATTATTGGCGGTGGTGGTAATGGTTGAGATTGAGGTTGATTTTTTAGAAATTGATTTAGTTTCCCTTGGTCTACCATTCCGAGGATGATTCTTTTTACATTTCTACAATCGTTTGTGGAGTGTCCATGAAAATGGTGATAAGAACAAAATTCATGACTTCTGTCACTCGGAGGTGGTTCATTTCCCATGTTCCATGGCGAAGGTATATTTTCCATTAAGATTATAGCTTCCCATATTTTCTCCACACTAGCATTCAAAGGTGGCATCTTGATTTCTTCCCAGACTACCCCGTGACTTCGCTTGTCCTCTATGATAACTCGCCTCCGACTTCCATAAGTTTCTTGTGGCTGATCAAGTCTTTGAATTTTGTTATTTCCTCCACGGTTATATAAGTTTCTCTCTCTCTTAAATTCCTCCTGATCACGACTCCCCATGGCTACTAACTTTCGCTGACCATCATCCGTTATCATTTCTTGTTGACCCTGCGAGGTGCTCGCCACTGTGTTTATTAGTTTAGGTAACAAGCTTGCATTTGCAGCTTTTGAATTTGTGTTCGCAACGGGGTATGATTCCGTCTCATTTTGCTTTTCCTCTAGAGCAATGTACTCCTCTTGAAGTTCTCGCAACTCAGTCATTGTGATTGTATTCTTGATTCTAAAAATTTGAATATATAGCAGCTTGGTTGCGAACATAGCGTTAATGAATGATATAATGAGATATCTCTCATCCACACGACCAGCCATATCACTGCATATTGTCTTCCATCTCACGGTTAGATGCTTCAAACTTTCACCAACCCTTTGTTTTAACCCAAATACATCTTCAATACCAGGTCGCGAGGAGTTATTACTTATGTATGCCCCTAAAAATATAGCCTGCAAGTGATTGAAAGATGTTATTGTATTCCTCGGTAATCCTTCAAACCATTTCAAAGCTTCTCCTGTCAAACTTGATGCAAAATATTTGCACAATATAACATCATGGTTCTCCCACTGTAACATATATCTCACATAAGCTTTGATATGTTGTATCGCACAAGTTGTTCCATCGAAAATGCTGGTTAACGTAGGTAAATTGCACTTTGGGGGTATTCCTCCTAATTGTACTTCTTGTGTGAATGGAGTCTTCGCAGCTTCTTCTATGGCTTCATCCAATTGTCTCTTACCTCCTCCCCTTTTATTATTTAACATTCCTCTCATTTCCGCCAATTCTCTCAAAATTTGTTCATTTACACCAGAGTTTGGCTCCATTGGTCTTTTTAACTCCGCCTCTCTTCTTCTGCGTTCATGTCTGTTTTGACTTTCTTGTTCATCATTCTCTTCTCATCTTTCTATGCGATCTTCTCTTTCATTCCTCTCATGAATTCGCACACCGTTATATCTATCATTTTCTCTTCTTTGCTGCCTTTCGATTCTCCTTTGTACTTTTTCATACTCTTCATTGATATTGCCATTGTTGCGATTTTGTTCTCTCCTTCTTTCTCTATTATCATGATTATTCTGGAGAATTGCCTCTTGTAATTCCTGTTCTTCCATTTATGTTCTCAATCTTTCTCTTTCGCAAGCTAGACGTGCTTGCTCAACATAGTGTCTTTCAATTTCATCTTCAATTTCTTTTTGCTTCCTCCGTGTTTCTCTCCCATGCAATATTCTTCTTCCTTCTTCCCGATTTTCTTCATCACCCGGATTATTCCGCCCCGACGCCGCCTATTTCCTTGATTTCCTCCTTTTCGCCCATTTTGAAGAGTCTCGGGACGTGGGATATAACGATCTTACATTATTTCTCTTCTTTCGCAACGTTCTTCGCCTGGATTTTGTACTTCCTCTCGATTTTCTTCATTAGAATTTTCTATAGGTACAGTTCGCAACGTTCTTGAGCTTGACCTTGTAGTGCTTCTCGACCTTCTATTTTGTAATCTCATATTTTCCATCCTCAACTCATGATTTTTCCTTGTCAAATTTGCACGCTCCTCTGCTTCTAATCGCCTTTCTTCATGTATTGTTTGTCTCAATGTCTCTAATGCTGCGACCTCTTCATTTCCATGAATTATTTCTCCAATAACTTCTCGGTATCTCTCCTCTTGTCCATTGTTTATCAATTGCTGTTCTTCTCCCCTTTCATCCACCGAGTTTGATCTCCAAGTATGCACGTTTACTCTATCATAATCCACAGTTCTATTCGGTACTGGTTGAATTGGTGATTGAATTTGATTTTGTTCATTATTTCTTGTGTTCATTCTTGAGGATTCCCCCATTTCATTTCTCCATTCTCCAAAGCAAGTCTCCTACTCCTTCTAACAGTTGTTGGTTGTTCTCGATGCATGTCTTCTTCTAGCCATTTCTCACCTTCGATGAAATTGTTGAAAATTATATGAAATTCCTTCCTATTAATCCAAATTCTTTCAAATCACGATGTCAATCTTCACTCTCTCCCTGCTTCTAGTGCCAATATGTAGTTGCAGGAAATCCTACACTACACCCCTCACAAGAATCCACACAATCAAACCATTGAAGATGAAAAATTATAATTTTTGTTGATTAATTTCTTGAATGTTTACAAGATAAAATGGAAAAGAGCTAAAGAAATTACAATCATTATAAACTTTCTCTCTCTTAATGACTTGCTCAACACTCCGAAAAAAGATCTCCTTCCAATAGGCCTGTTCGGCTCTTTATATAGGGTATTACATAATGGATAACAGCTAAGTTGTCCTTTATTTTCGGGAATGACTTGCGAAGTGTCGCAAGTGTGCAAATGCATAATATCGCGACACTCCTAGATCTCGCTAGGTCTTCACACCTTTATCGTGTTCTGGCTGTCGTCATCCATTGCGTCACTTATTTTACTCGTCTGCGACGCCTTCGTTATGTAACGTTTATGGATTTCGCAGAAGTGTTAGTGTTGCGATATTCTGATCCTACAAGAATACAACGATCCAAGGAACAAGGCACCTAAGGGAAGAACTTCGCCTTTTGCTAGCTTTATAGCAATCTTAACCAGAACACCCCTTACGGTTTTCTTTCCAGAACCGTTGATAGACACGTTTTTGTGTCTGAATTGTCCTCATTGTCTCTATTGTTGGTCTCGATTTCTGTACTAATTTTGGTGTTTTTATGTGTGTGTAGGTGTTTTCGGAGAAATACACTTGTGCGGAAAAAGTTGCTCAAAAAAGTGTTATTTGGACCCCCGGAAGAAAAGTGATAAAGGCACCCTCATTTTGGATAAGGGCACATCCCAGGCACCCCTCAAGGCATCCGCTATTCGCACCCCCATATCTGTTAGGGGGAGGTCATCTTCTTCTTTTCAAAATATGAAAATGGCGGAAAACTTTCAACAAAACCGGCAGATTTCACCGTGATTTGGAGTGGTCATGGTGTGACTCAATGGTCAGTAATTGCTCGGGAACACTTGACTTGGATCAACAAAGCGTGGTATGGGCTTCAAAATCAACCTGATTTGGTTGGATAATCGGCAAGAAGAAAACATGGTAACTCGGTTTTGGTTACATCATCCCGAGTTCGTGTTTGCGGGTATATGTCTATAGAGTAGTTTACTCTATATTTGTCGTGTTTGGAACGTGTAGGATCCCGTTTAGAGTGTGCTGGGTAAAAATCAACGCGTGAAAAAGAAGGAAAGGAAAGAAAATATTTCCAAGAATATTTTCTCTTCACTGCCGAGTAATGGAAAATATTTTGGAGTTATGAGACGTCATTTGTGGTGCTGTGGGATATAAATAGTTTCTGAGATATCATAGAGGCGTTAGAGAGAGATTGGGAGAGTTTTGGAGAACCAAAGAGCAATAAAAATCGAATTGGAAGTATTCTGTTTCTGCTGCTGCATCTCTGAAGAACACGAAGAACGGACCACCAGAAGCAGTCGTTCTTCTACAGTGTCTGCGACACTTAGTCGAGGGTCGTAATACGGAGGGTGGCAGACTTAAAAGAAGTAACGGTTTTATCATTCCTTGTAACAGTGTTTGCAACACTTTTAATCGTTGCAAACACTTGATTTTCATCATTTTCTCCATTTCATCATTTGTACACCATTTTTGAGCAATGAAATCAACTTTTGAGCGTGTTTCCAACATGATGAGCTAAACCTAATCTCCGGGGCGAGGGAGGAAGCCATTCTTCCAAAAGTTATGTGGTAAAATTTATTTATGCAATTCTTTTATGATTATTTGCACCGAATGAAAATTGAGTAAATGATTTTATTAATTAGTTGTGTTTTCTCTTGATGAAGTATGCTTAGTTTAGGACTTTTGATACTTCATGCTTGCGATTAACAATTAATGTTTTGAAAATCTAATTTAGGCAATGATTAGAATCACAGCTTTCTTTTGATTGGACTTTTATTGTCTAGAATTGCATGATAAACTTTAACATTAAATCACATGAATTTTGGTAAATGGTGAAATCCTAAACCCCTTGTCTCTCCATAATTTTCACACAACTTTATATTGAGTTTGTTATATTTTCGCTTTAAAAATTAAGTCTAAAAATATGCTTTCACAAGTCTCAACGAACCTATTACTACAACATCATTGAAAATAATTAACCATCAATTTTTGGCGCCGCTGCGACGCGGACTTGTCTTTAGGCTAGAGTTTTTAGATTTTCTTTTAGGTTTTTATTTATTTGTTCTTCTTTACGTTTTTTGGGTTTTTGTCTTTTCCTTTCAGATTTTGGGATTTGGAGCGAAAGAAAAATTTGCCAAAGCTTTTGGTGGATACTTAAAGATTTGGAGTTAAAGATAAAGCGAAAGGAGCGAAAGAAGAAGATTTTTTTTTATATTTTCTAAAAAGAGAAAAAAAAGAGAGGCATTTTTATTTTTATTATTATTTTATTTTATTTTTTTAGATATTTTAATTTATTTTTTTTAGACTTTCCTTTCCTTTTCTTTTACTTTTTGGACTTGGACATTTGGACATTAGGACATTCCTTATTTTTTTTAAAACCCTACGGAAGGGTAGTATTAAATATCAAACTGTTTGCAGAGAAGGACGGTGATTACGATATCACCTCGGCCCCTCGGGTTCGTATATGACATAGGAGTCGTGGCCCGAGTCGACTATAACGGTTCATCCCCCGTCTGGTACGGGAGGTAAGTTTGTCGAAACACTCGCGAATCCCCTGCCAGCGAGTTACTGTCTTCCTTCGTGTGAATATATGTTGAGGACTTGAAAACGTCTGTTTTTAATTTCCTAGTAAAGGGCAAGGACTGGCCATACAAGATAAGAGTTCGGATTTCATCACCGTTCTCTTCTTGCCCGCCTTAGGAAAACGAAACCAAACACGAACCTAAGCCTAAAATTTTGACTAGAACGAGACCAATAGGTAACGAGCTTAATAGGAAAGTCGCTCGAAAAATATTGGTTACTCTTTTAGCATACTTCAAGTTCATGATGGTTTCAAGTGAAGTTGAATGCGTGACTGCGCCGCCTTGCAATAGCGGTGAGGCCTTGGGTATCAAAGCTCCACCGAGCTTCCTCGCCTTGATTCAACTTACTTTAACTCGGATTGATCCATAGGGGTTTGCTCAGATTGTAACGAATTCCCTTTCGAACGATTAGAAGCTGGTCTAGAAAACAATCTAAGTGGAGCCATCATGCTTTTTGTTTGCTAGATATCATTAGGTTTGTTTGTGGTGGAGTCACCTTGTTTGTGTTTGCATAGAACTTCCCTTCCTTTTAGGATTTTTCTTTGTTTTTCTAGTGTATGCCCGAGGTCATTAGAGAACGGGCTTGGAAAAGAGACAATCTAGGTCGATTGATTAGTGAAAAACCTAGTAATTCTTCTTGCGGAAGCGAGGAGCTCAAGACTCTTCTTTGAGATCCCCGTTTTTGGAAACTTCAGTTTTGAGAATCATTATTTGTGAGGAAAGTACCCCTAGTACTTCAAATTGCCAAACATGGCTACTTTGAAAGATTACATGTTCCCAACTAGGACCAACCGAGCTTCGTGTATTAAATTGCCAGCCATACGGCTAATTTCGAGATAAAACCTAGTCTTCTTCGGATGATCCCTATATTCTTAGGAAAAGATGATGAGAACCCTTATTTTCATATTAGGGACTTTGAGGAAATTTAGGGACAAAGTTAGAATAAAAGACCTTATTGATGAAGTCTTGAAACTTAAGATGTTTCCCTTTTCCTTGAGAGATAAATCCAAGACCTGGATGAACAACCTACCATCTGGATCCATTGAAACATGGCAGAAATGATCGCAGCTTTTCTATATGAAATTCTACCCTAAGCATAAAACTGCAGTTGGTAAAAGGCAGGAAATTAGTGCTAGTGTGCAACAAGAGGGAGAGTCTCTTTATAGGTTTTTAGAGAGATTCAATGATCTCCTATCCCAGTGTCCTCACCATGGATTTGATAAGATGAAACTTGTGGAGATTATTTATAATGGTTTAGACTATTCGACTAAATCCATGGTCGAGTCTATGTGTGCTTGAATTCACAAATAAAACTGGTGATGATGCTTTTACCTTCTTAGGAACTATCGCCGAAAATCCCAACAAAGTGGGAGCCTTGTGTTGAACCCCTAAAAGACTCTTGGTCAATAGAAATGGCACCAATGTGGTAGATACAAGTTTCGAGTCGATGTTAAGTTTGTCGCTTTGTCTAGAAGGTTAAGAAGCTTTGGAAATGGGTCACCTAAAAATAGGTCCCTTGTTGAACCTAATAGAGCCTCTCAAGTCTCTAGTTGTGGAATAGAGTCCGATAACTCATTTTGGGAAGGTCATGTTAGTGAAGAACAAGCCCATGTTGTCTATAACAATGCTAGGTTTGAGAACCGTCAAAAGTTTGACCCATACTCGAGACCTACAACCCTGGTTGGGGAAACCATCCTAATTTTTCTTGGTCTAAGGGCTTAATCAAGGACACCTAGTAATTCTCAGCCTCCCCTGGTTTTGGTTATACTCGAACCCTTCAGTCAAACCCAGTTTAACACTTCGAGAAAAAGATCTCTACCTTAGAAGAAGCTCTTACTATGTTAGTAAAGAACCATGATATGTTATCAGCCAACCACCTTAGCTTTCAACAAGAAACTAGGCAGAACCATAAGGATAATTCCCTGACTCTTGCTAAATTAGAACTTCAAGTCGGCCAAATAGCTAAGTATTTAAGTGAGAGAGAAGAAGGTAAGTTTCCTATTCAATCTCAACCCAATCCTAGTGGGGTCCATCAAATATCTGTAGTTGGTGAGGAATCATCAAACCATGTGAACTCGATAAAACTCTTAGGAGCGGTAAAACGGTAGACAATAAGGTAGCCATGCCTAGTGGACATACTTTAGTTCCACCTTCTACGTCCCAAGAGGAACCTGTAGCCGAGGAAACCGAAACAATCCCCAAGGAGTCCCAAGAAATTCCTGTTAGGACTACCTTGTGCCTAGAGCCCCATATCCGCAGCTTGTTATCCCCAACAAAGAAGGAGTCGACATTCAACGAGATAATGGAAACATTTAAACAAGTGAACATCAATATTCCGTTATTAGAAGCAATTAGGCGGATGCCCCGCTATGACAAGTTCCTTAAAGATCTTTGTACACGAAAGTGTAAGCTTAATGTCCAAAAGAAAGCCTTTTTAGCTGGTCAAGTAAGTTCCATTCTTCTGAACCAAACACCTCCTAAGTATAAGGACCCTGGATGCTCCACCATATCTTGTGCGATTGGTAATCACATGGTCGATAAAGCTTTACTTGACTTAGGAGCTAGTGTTAACTTACTCCCCGTATCATGTATACACCCAGCTGGGTCTTGGTAAGTTGAAATCGACCAAAATGACACTTCAAATTAGGCGATAGGTCTCCAAAGTTCCTCGTGGTGTCATAGAGGATGTTCGATTGAGGTTGATAAGTTTATTTATCCAAAGGGATTTCGTTGTTCTAGACACCCAACCCGTTCTCAGACCCAAGTGCTCAAATCCCAGTGATTTTAGGTCGCCCATTTTTAGCCACAGCCTAACGCTGTCATCAATTGTAGGACTGGGCTTATGAACATATCCTTTGGTAATATGACCACCGAACTAAATGTCTTTAATGTTACTAGACAACCTTCTGAGATAGATGATTTAGAAGTGGTGAACATGATTAGCACTCTAGTTCCTGATCCTTTAGCCCGCACTATGTTTGATAATCCATTATTTGATGAACCTTTCAGTGCCTCGGAGGAGGTAACCATGACGAACACCTTAGTTGATGAGCCTATATTAGAGATTTTCTTTGATAATCCCTTATATGATGATGTTGTTCGTTTAGATGACCGCTCCCAAAGAAGCTAGTTATTGTGTTGACTTTATGGACCCTAAAATCCATCCCATAGATTTTGGTCCATCTCGAGGATATTGTTCACCCTAAGTTTGGGGGTAATGATGACTCTAGTGATCGTCTTGTATCCCTAATTGAAGTCCCTAACTTGGGACTCGAGCTTTGTGCGTCGAGATATTACTCGAGTCTATTCGGACTCAACCCCGATCCTCCCGATATCGTCCAGAGGTAACCTGTATTAGAGACCCGTCTTTCGGATGAATCTATTTATCAAGATACACATATGAAGCTCAATTATGCTACCCGATGAACCTAGTTGTCTTGATGTAAACCTTAGACGAGGATGTGCTCCTTCTATTCATTTTTCCGAACCAAAGGTGCGGTTGTCCGATATTGGTGTTAGCCCTATTTGGTCTTATGGACCCACAACTATTTCGGCTATTGGTGTATGACTTTGGAAGGTGAAGATCCTTTTGAGGTATTTGATGTCCTGGTCAAGACTTTAAACTTAGCACTCCTTAGAGGTACCCCTTGCTCATGCAACACGGTAATATTTTTCCTCATTTCCTTCTAGCGGTAACGGTTTCTCCTTGTTCATGTTTTCAATTTCATATTTAGAACATTGAGGACAATGTTAGATTTAAGTTTGGGGGTATGGGAGAAACTTTTTAGTTGCAATAAATAAAACTCCAGAGCCTAGAAATTTATGTTTATTAAGGTCGGCACTAACCAATCTAAGTGGATGGAAACATCTTGGTTGTAGGAGTTGAGGAACCAATCTGATTAGATGGCAACATCTAAAGAGTCTATTCATAAAAGCACAGAGCTCAGGTGTTAGAAATAACATGATAGTTTCACCATATCTCGTTGAGTCCTTTTCACTTCTGTTTTTATTTTGTTTTGTTTTTAAAACTATGTTTCTCTAAGTGATTAGGTGGGGCCCACGAATCAAGTTGTTACCAATGCTAGAGTGAAATAGAGTGATTGAGATACCCAAAAAAAAAAAAAAAAAAAAAAATTGAGACCAGACCATCGACCAACCTAATAAATTCAATAAAGTCGACCACCGGAACCCTTGTATATGCCAAAATGTGTTGACTGTAGAGTTAGGATTATCGACCACCGGTTCCCTTGTATATGCCAAAGTGTGTTGATATTAGTCGACTAGTATCTCACCATTAGGATAGGTTGATTTTGGCAGAGGCCTTCAGACAGTATGGGAAACACCATTCACTTAGTAAACATCGAAACCATCTATGTTTTTCTACTATATCCATCTTCTTGATCTATCCATGTGATTAGTTTTGACTCCGGGTATTGATGTCCATAGTGCGACTATCTGAGTAGAGCTCTATAACTTATATATGAATTTTAGTATACTTGAGTGCAAACTCGTGTACATCAATTAGAATTTCGCATCGTGGTACTTCCTCCCGTAGTCAATAAGTATGCCAACCAAGAAGATTCTTTAGTGCCTTCCAAGGTTCTCCATGTAGATAGCTAGGGTCCTGGAGTAAAGGTTTTGTGGGTACACCTCTGGTAAACCCTCCTGAGACAACACTCCGCCACTAGGGCCACCTAGGGTTCAAATGATTTTTCTAGAATAAATTTGCTCGAGGACTAGCAAATAATCAGTTTGGGGGTATTTGATAGACACATTTTTGTGTCTGAATTGTCCTCATTGTCTCTATTGTTGGTCTCGATTTTTGTACTAATTTTGGTGTTTTTATGTGTGTTAGGTGTTTTCGGAGAAATACACTTGTTGGAAAAAGTTGTTCAAAAAGTGTTATTTGGACCCCTAAGAAAAGTGATAAAGGCACCCTCATTTTGGATAAGGGCACCCCCTGTCACCCCTCAAGGCATCCCTGCTGATTCGCACCCCCATCTCTCGTTAGGGAGGTCATCTTCTTCTTTTCAAATATGAAAAATGGCGGGAAAAACTTTCAACAACTGGCGATTTCGGTTCGTGATTTGGAGTGGTCATGGTGTGACTCAATGGTCAAATTGCTCTGGAACACTTGACTTGGCTCAACAGGACGTGGTATGGGATTCAAAATCAACCGGATTTGGCTGGATAATCGGCAGAGAAGAAAACATGGTAACTCGGGTTTTGGTTACATCATCCCGAGTTCTCAAGTTTATGGGTATATGTCTATAGAGTAGTTTACTCTATATTTGTCGTGTTTGGAACGTGTAGGATCCCGTTTAGAGTGTGTTAAAAATCAACGCGTGAAAAGAAGGAAAGGAAAGAAAATATTTCCAAGAATATTTTCTCTTCACCGCGAGTAATGGAAAATATTTTGGAGTTATGAGACGTCATTTGTGGTGCTGTGGGATATAAATAGTTTCTGAGATATCATAGAGGCGTTAGGGAGATATTGGGAGAGTTTTGGAGAACCACAGAGCAATAAAAATCGAATTGGAAGTATTCTGTTTCTGCTGCTGCATCTCTGAAGAACACGAAGAACGGACCACCAGAAGCAGTCGTTCTTCTACAGTGTCTGCGACACTTAGTCGAGGGTCGTAATACGGAGGGGGGCAGACTTAAAAGAAGTAACGGTTTTATCATTCCTTGTAACAGTGTTTGCAACACTTTTAATCGTTGCAAACACTTGATTTTCATCATTTTCTCCATTTCATCATTTGTACACCATTTTTGAGCAATGAAATCAACTTTTGAGCGTGTTTCCAACATGATGAGCTAAACCTAATCTCCTAGAGCAGGGAGGAAGCCATTCTTCCAAAAGTTATGTGGTAAAATTTATTTATGCAATTCTTTTATGATTATTTGCACCGAATGAAAATTGAGTAAATGATTTTTATTAATTAGTTGTGTTTTCTCTTGATGAAGTATGCTTAGTTTAGGACTTTTGATACTTCATGCTTGCGATTAACAATTAATGTTTTGAAAATCTAATTTAGGCAATGATTAGAATCACAGTTTCTTTTGATTGGACTTTTATTGTCTAGAATTGCATGATAAACTTTAACATTAAATCACATGAATTTTGGTAAATGGTGAAATCCTAAACCCCGGTCTCTCCATAATTTTCACACAACTTTATATTGAGTTTGTTATATTTTCGCTTTAAAAATTAAGTCTAAAAATCTGCTTTCACAAGTCTCAACGAACCTATTACTACAACATCATTGAAAATAACCATCAATCGTCGTCATATATATCTCTGGATAGCCACAAAGACAGGAATGCAATCACACTGAGCTCGTTTTCCAACTCCTGGTTCGGCTCGGGTCTGTGCGGAGACCATTCCGATACCCACCAGTGTAAAAGCATCTTGTATCTTTTTTTCTCCTCCTTGTCCAGACTGCCGACTTCCCGCCACCTTTTGGAGTATAGTGTCATAATCACGTTGTTCCGTGTCGAAAGCTCATAATAAAGATTCCCAAAGAACAGCAGGTTCATCAATGCAGAACGCTTTCCGGAGTAATAGTCATCTCTCCCCATCTAGATATAGCTATATGAGTGAAGGGCGCCACCGAGAAATGAAAGTAATCAAGCTCGCAACATCTTTCTTAATTTCAAGAGTAGCAGATGCCATGACCGCATTGAGGATTTGCGCTTTGGTCAAATTGGCTTTAACGTCCTTATTATTCAACATGCGCCTCATCCATCCTTCATAAGAAGCCAGGGAGTATGACAAGTCTTGAAGTCGATAGAGATGGCGGATATTCATTTCTTTGAAGACGTAACCTCATCACAAGTGCCGAAGAAGAAGATGGATCACTTTCATATTTTTGAATCTCCAAGTAGGACTATCCCGTGAGAGGGATGTTTCCTAATGTTTGGAAAAGACAAGGTGAACAACTCATCAAAGAATGTTCGGCATATCTTTGAAGTCACAACACTTCCCGACTTGGCACCAAAGATTATCTCCAAGACATATCAGAGTTCTTTTCTTTTATTCTACAATAAATACAGGAGTCGCATTTGTATAAAAACACATGATACGTGCGCAAACCGCATTCACGCTGGAATGTACAAGGCTGGGATTGGGTCCAAACACCGCTCAAGTTTCAATTCCAGATTGGTTTCAAGTCCTAAGATTGGTTTCAAGTCCTAGATTACTCAAGCTTCAAGTCCGGTATTGGTTTCAAGTCTCGTATTACTCAAGCTTCAAGTACGGTATTGGTTTCAAGTCTAGTATTACTCAAATTTCAAGTTCGGTGTTGGTTTAGGCACAAGGCTAGTATAAGGTCGAATGTGTGGGTGGGACCCACATTCGGATCAAACGCACATGGTGGGACCGCATTCGTATGCACGTATTATAACATGGTTTTTCTTATGAGAATTGTGTTTATGAAATTCAAGCCAAATTTCTCTCCAAGCTACAACCTAAGAAACTAGGTTTTGCATGCAACGATGGAAGAAGAAGCAAAACGGATATTCATGGGCTCGCGGAACTAAACAATTCTAGCAAAATGGGCGGTTTTACTATCAATCTTGATGGGAAGCTGAGCATGATGTATCCATCAAAAGATTTTTACCTACGGCGGTCGGCGGCGGCAGTGGAGATCACGCACGGGAGCTGGCCGAACACACAAAAAAAAAAAATCTCGTGAGAAAAGAAAAGGGGGTTGGTCTCTTTTATAGACAAAAATTAGAAGAATCCCAATAGAACAAGGATTCCTCTTTTATTTGGTTTCCTTTTTGATTCAAATACCCAAAGAAGGAAACCGGTCCCACCAAAGGATTCCATACAAGCACAACGGCATGGACAACTAGCGGTCGGTCAATACTCTTCCGGGTAAACTTCCTTTATCATGTATTTCTCACATATGTATGTCACCATCTCATGCCTACCCCACAATAGTGTAACCATTATGTGCTAGACAGGGACTTAATGTTGATGGTGGATTTTCATTTAAGGTTAAAATTGTAAAAACCAGAAAATTATGCGATAACATCTTGTAAAAGATAAAGCCATTAATAAGTGTTGAATAATTCTTCACTTTACTAATTCACTTAGAATGCAAAGATGTGACAACAATCCCATTATGTGAATTAAATACACGAAATTCATCCAGGTTGGAGCATGTAGCAACAATCCCATATACCCTCAGAATTTATAGCATTATTAATTAATGCGTAAAAGCCTTGTATTTCATGTACTCATTATCGCTGATGACGATCGAGTGTTGCTCTCGCAGAGCAACACGAACCTCCAAGCATTATAATGAAAGCATGTACGAAATACCCGCATGTGCCGCAACTCTCGTGTTATACTAGCCCGATTGAGCAACTCTCGGTGTGTTATACTAGCCCGATTGAGCAACTCTCGGTGTGTTATACTAGCCCGATTGAGCATCCTGATCGCAAAATCAGACAAGATGGAAATGATCTCGATCATCCAACTTCACCAAAGATGATTGATGGCCCAGATCAATTCCATAACCCCCAAACAGTAAGGAATATTCGCCGCCGAACCAACACGGACCCCGTATGGTCTGGCCTCCCCAAAAGATTGGCATAGCTTTCCAAAACGTCCAAAACCAGAGCTGTATGAGCGGAAAACCCTAAATTAGGGTTTGCGCACATTACATGTGTCACAAAACAGCTTCCCAACCATCCATCTTCGCAGGTATAGATGGAGGGTGTAGATGTAGATTCAAAAGGCCCAGAGCATGTCAACACAATCACCGTGGCTCGACTACTTACCCGACCACCGGTCGGACCAACCATGGTTGGTCATCCCACCGTGCGCCCGAATGGAGCATGACGCACGGCCGTGAAACCCAAAATTATGGTTTTATGAGCATCACGAGCGTCCATCTTCTCCTAAGCACGAATGGAGGGTCCAAGATTAGATTAAGCAGGTCCGGTCATACCAACATGACCACCGTGGACCCATCTATCCCCTCACTGTCAGCCAAGGCATACCATGCCTTGTTATCCCAAATCGTCCGCCCAAACTAGCGTGGGTTACACTTCCCAATTGCAACCTAATCTCGACCGCTCAACTTCGCGGGACGATTTGAGTGGCTTAGATCACGTTTTCATGGGACAACAGTATAGGCGTGAATGGTCGGTTGTCAATCCGTCAAATATAATTTCAATTTCCCAATCAACTAGATATAAATATAGTATTCGATAAGAAAGAGTTCGTATCCACAGAGAGGCGTTTGTTGTTATAAACTTTCAGTTTCTAAGTAACCCAAGGTATGTTTGTTGTATTTAAGCAAATAAAAGTAATTAAAAGCAAAATAAGTAATTCGAGAAATCAATAAGGAGAAGATATTGGTCAAGGGATAGTATCATTCACAAACATGTATTTTCATCAATGATTAGAATTGGTATTTAATCTCGTATTTATTAAAAGTCCTAGGATATCTTGATCGCAAGTATAACCCGTTAATTCCCTGTTTTCATCACAACCACATTAAAAGATGCATATGTGAATTCTTCATTTAAAGCAACCTAAAGTGTAAAAGCACAATTAAGTTTAACTCCCTAAAAGCATTAAGATTTATGGAATAAGACTCATCAATGCAAACGAATGTGTAAAAGCACTAAACGCTTTTAACAAAAAGTTATGATTCACTTGTGACTAATAGGATATATCACTATAAGCACTAATCACAATTATGCTACTTAGAATCGTGGATAAACAACGTTTCGTATTGAAAACCCTAATATAGCTCTAGAGATGAACACAAATCGGATTGATTCCGGACTCAACCTAACAAGTTTTCAAATCTTATAACACTATTAATTGTGAATCACAAACAATAATTACCGAGACAAAACTAATTCATTGAATCGAAAGTATGTTGAGAAATCAACTTTATCCCATAACCAATAAGATGTTTAGCTACTCATAGCTATGGAGTTCATCATCATCAATATTCAATAACAAAACAAGGAAGAAGAAGAACAAAACCAAACCCTAGAAGCGTAAAACAAAAGTGGCTCTCCAAAATTCCAAGCAAAAAAAGATATCTAAGTTGTAGAAAACCTTCCCTTTTATAGCTTTCTCCAACTTCTAAAATTAGGTCTAGTCTTCAAAGTCCATTAGGTGAGAATCCACCAAGCCCATAAGGAGGAGAAACCCATGTAGAAAATACGCCCCAAAAACGGTCGCCGGAAGTCCTGGGATTGTGGCCGAAATCGACCTAAAGTCGCCGAAAATGCCTCGGCGATCAAAAGTCCGCCTTTCTAACGGCCAACGAGTCGAACGGCCGAGTCAACGGGTCGTGAACGATTTAACTCGGTCGACCGAGTCGAGGAGAGAATCGATCATTGAGTCAGCCGAGTTGATGAGTCGATCAGCTCTTCACGTGCCATTGCAACCTTGCACAGCCATATGCTTGTGGATGCACAATGATTGTGCTTCACCATGATGGTCGCAACTTCCCCGCACCATCCGAGCAACATAATCTGCAATCTCACTGCTCCATTGCAAACATTCATACACACTCACAACCTCCATTTCTAGCCCCATTGCTTGCAAAACATCGTGCCACCACCAACACCGTCATAGCTACCTCATACCAATTCCTGGCTCAGTCTTCCATTGCTTGCAACTGCAACCATTCACTGCAATGTCTCAACTTCTGTGTCTTCCTTGGCTTCAATTTTGTAGCCTTACCAGCCCTGCATCTGCAATGAGCTCATCTCACTCAAAGTCACAGCTCTCATCAGACCCATTTTCATAGCACCAACAACTTCAAACATCATCTTTTGCAGCTGCACATCACCTCCAAAATCCATGACCAACATCTCACCATCCCCGAACTGCAAGCTCCCCGAGTTCCATTCCACCGCCACTTTACCCCGCAAATCCACTTAATCTTAGCCTCGCCACCACCATTGCCTCAAGACATCGCAGTAACCTGCACTCAGCAGCCATCAGTGCCTTGACTGCAGTTTCCTCAATTCCACAGGCAATACCACCAACTTGACAGCAGCACCAGCATTTTCACACACATTCATTCATTTAGCCACAACAGCAAACTCCACAATCTCATGTAGCTTCTTTACACCAGCTGAGCACCACTGCCTGTACTTAGCAATGTCACATCTCCAACACACTTCTGTAGCTTCTAATTCAGTCAAAAACTCCACTTGCTACTTCATCAGAGCTGCAATCACCTCCCAGAACCATCACAGCACAGGCCAATGACCTGCTAAACCCTTGCTCAACTCCACAATCTCACCTGCTATGCCATTACCTGCTCTAACTCATGCCTGGTAGCAGCTCCATGCACCCATTCAATTTCTTGAACTACAACTCCACCAGAGCTACTACCACCTGTAACATCCTGTCTCAAATAGTTCCTGTGAAAATTCAGCATCACCAGGACCATCTCAGACTCCTTCATCTGCTTTGCAACCTCATTCTCTCCCTGGCTCACTGCTTCCCTTGCCTGCAGCTCATCTAAGTAATAAGCTCAGACCACCACCGGACCATCGTGCCATCTAATTTGCATCTACATTTACCCAAAGACAACCCCCCGTTGAGTTTCACACAGAAACCGCACCACTCCATCATCCAACCCCCGGGCAAAGACCTCCCGAGTTGCAACCACTCCATTTCACTGAATCACAAAGATCAACAAAGAACCCATCTTAAGAACTCCACTCAACTAACCAAAGACCATTTCAGGTCTAATAGTCCCTCCTCCCCGCAAAAAGACCAATCCCCTGTAATCAATCATTCCAACTTCACCTGCAATTTTAATCCACCACTGAGTTTTCCCTCAACTTCATTATAGCTCCCACAACGGCAGGGTCTTGCAACTCCATTGCAACACAGCATAATCACTTCACTTCATGCCAGCTACCTTAATGGCATTTATTCTCACTGCCAGTCACAGCACCATTACCTACACTTCATTCTCATTGCATTGCACCATCTGGGTTAAGCTATAGAACCACCAGTCTGTAAACCCCTTTCAGAATCGATCGACTCGATCTCAAAAACCCATCATCACCTCGATCCTAGAATCATTCATCACCAATAGCACAGCCTCCATTTCTCAACTTCCAAACAATAAATCTGCAGTCACAACTGCTTTACCCTCTCAATTCTCTCGATCTCGATTTCAATCCTGACCTCAACAGAAGCAACATTCATCACAGATCCCTTTTCTCTCTATCATTTACAGCATCGGATTCATTCAACCACGACCCATCATCAATCGACCAACTCTGAGCCACAACAATCCCATATATCGACTTCACCGATATAATCTCCCGATCAATCGAATAAGAGGGCATCTTCAAGATTCACCTCACGTAACCATCTCCTTCCTCATCGATTTAGTAACAAAGAACCGCTTCCTTCCTGATTTTTATCACCATCAATAGCAGCCATAGTTCCCTCTCTCTGCTTGGAAAACATTAATTGAGAAATGAACGAACTTGATTTCGATCTAGGTGTAGGAACGGGGTGGCTAATCCCACTCAAATGAGATAGATAAGGGGTTACCTACCATGACTCTAGGCACCCAAATGCTCCTGTTAAGGGCTGACTAGCTCAAACATGGCCTGGCTTGGGCTTCATGTATCCGACAAGCTCATCCATAGGTTTCGCTCAGAATTTTCGTGACGCAATGATTGACTTCAAGCTTTCGCCGTTAGCTTCATATTTCCGTCCTCGCTCCCAATGAACATTTTCTCCTTCTTTTGCTCCCAAAGACTCCATTGCACCTATAAACTCAAAAGTACACATAAAATACACAATTCACACGAAAAATAGCAAAGAAAGCATAAACTCTATATAGTAAATACGGCGTATTCTACACCTATCAGTGAACACCATCCTATCACTACACGCCAGACCGATCGTCCAAGACCGACCAAAATTGGTCGTCTTGGAACGCGCGCCCGAAGTTGGCACGATGCGCGGCTTTTGTTTGCTCTCGTTTTCTGTTGCAAACTAATCTCGATTCGACTTTGCCGGATGAATTGAGTGGTACAGATCACACTTTCGTGAGATAATGGGGTATGGGCGCCTGCACCGTCATGCCGTCTACACGCATGTACGATCGTCCTGGCCAAAATCGTATCCCAAGCTTGGATTCGACCAGGATGAAGAGGATGCTTGCGCACCTCTTCTAAAACCCTAATTCCATCAACGTTCGCAGATGAGTGTCTCAAAGATCATCTCGTCCGTCCAACTTCACCGCTTGGTTATACAACCCCGGTCGAGTTAATTGGTCAAGAAGGCGCCTTGGTGATCACCACCCGTCACTTTACCACACCATGATGCAGTACCTGCTTAGAATACACACGATACTTCACAAGTATCGACCTCCTGAATAACGCAGTTATTCAATTTAGCATTACATGCTACATTTTATGGGTCCCACGACCCACATATTCCAGACATCAATCATGTCACAAATCTGGGGATACATACTCGGGGGTATTGGTCTCGGCGGTTTACAGTGTGCGCCGCACAACGCGCCATCACAAGAGCGTGTCGAAGTCATGGACGGTTAAGTGATGATGGGAGAAGTGGGCAAGCCTGGTCGTGTGACACTAACACATTACTCCACTACTCCATCACTCCACTTTCTCCACTTCCCACGAGATACGAAGGTTAGGCTAAAAGACTTGTATAAATAGGTTCTTCATCCTATTTTTTAAGCAGGAGAAAGTCCAGACAACAGAGGCAAGTGTTGATACAATCGTATTCAAACACCGGAACCGGGAGTAGCTTACACCCGCGTGCCGCCTCAGCCTTCGATACAAGTCATTCATAGCCAACACCTTCACATTCTCAACACCTTCTTCGCTTCCCTCCCTAAGATCAACCCCATCTCCTTCACTTTGTGACCGAAACAAGTCCGGGAACGGCCATTTCTTGGTTTAGGGCCGGACTTGCACAGATTGATCTCTCGAATCTACAAGCACTCACCGCGCAGTGCATTTGTTTAAGGTTTAGACTCATTTCTCATCCACACTTCCCAAATTACCCAAACCG
Source organism: Papaver armeniacum (assembly GCA_023531295.1). Lineage (NCBI taxonomy): Eukaryota > Viridiplantae > Streptophyta > Magnoliopsida > Ranunculales > Papaveraceae > Papaver > Papaver armeniacum. The sequence goes on along the minus strand of JAJJWW010008754.1, from coordinate 95,410 downwards.
GCAGAAATAGTTTTCACCCATAAACAGTGGGTAAGATGGTGAAATACTTGTAAATGTGTATGTTTTAGTTTATGAACATGTAAGTGGATATGAAATGATAGTGTTGCTGCTAAATGTTGCTCAAGACTGAATGAACAGAATAGTTGTAACTTTTTTAAATGCAATATGATGAAGTCAGCTTATTTATATTGTCCAACGATTGTGTGTCGATAATGTTGGAGATGCAGGATGTATTCCAAAAACTAAAACTACAATCAAAGAACTGGAACATGTACAAGACTAAAATGTATAGAAAACAAATGCATATTGAAAACAAGTCACTTTAGTGTTTCTCTATGCAGTCTAATTCACTTGGTGGAGAGGCATATACACACCTAGTCTTAATCTACAATCACTAAATAAGTCAAGCATATCAAGTAAACTCACACCTAGTCTTCTCACAAATACATGACTAACAAAAATTGGCTTGCGTTGGTTGCGTGTATTTGACTTGCGCATAACTCGACATGAACACTACTTGGTGGAGCTTATGCACACCTAATTTGATTCTACAATCCGACAAGAATACAAATCACAAAGACTCATGAGATGTCGCTTCTCAAAACACAATACAAGCTTTATTCACCAATGCCGACATCCTACAACCAAATACTATGTCTCAGTTTAAGATCATCCGTCAACCGACATATAAAACTATTTGGTGGAGGCATAAATCATGCAATTTAGATGTTCATAATCACCAAAACATTCTAAAAACAGATACAATTCACAAAGAACATAATAAACCTAAAATCAAAGATAGAGATGTTCATAATCACCATCGAAATTGTACCTTTCAAAATCAGTAGTGTGTAACCTCCAATTTGTAAAATCATTAAACCCCAAAATGAATGAATGAGAAATACCTTAGATGAAGATGACCAAGATTTGCATTTCCAAAATTATGAATCACTATCAATACTTCTCATGCGAGATCGATTAAACTTAAATCTAGGCTCAATCGATCTTTCACAGAAGAATCAATTGATTCATTGTTGTTGATGAAGTTTTTTGCAGATGAAGTTTTGTGCGGCTAAAATGAATGGAATTAGATGAAATGATAATGAGTTATGTCTCAGGCGTTGTTGAAATAGTGTTGGTAGATTTTTGTGGCTCATTTGAGTCGTTGGTCAGGGACCAGGGTATTGAGATATGGCAGCCAAGCCATGCTGCAGTACAAGATATGACACATCTGTTTACTAATTAAAATTAAATGAATATACACGACCTATTATGTTTGACCATTTTTTGATTTTAATTGTTGGTCACTTGGTCAGGTACTTGAGACATGGCATGATACATGAGCTAAACTTGTGAACCCTGGTGAACCATAATGTTACAGATTATGGCCTTCAAATTAGGTAACCGTGTGCAATTAAGAGATGGGACAAGTCTCGGAGAGGATAATAATGATGTACTCGACCTATTTTGAAAAAATTGCGTCTTGAGACTAAAGACGCGTGGTCTGCCAAGGACTAGATGTTTAACCATGCGCTATAAATGGACATCTATGGTTAATCTAACCACTCTACCAAAGGATGAGAAATCCGATATACTTGCAATTACTCTAAATCAAACCAAAAGAATAAAGAAAATTGCAGAGAGAAGAACATTAAGAGATGGTTAAAATCAATCACTGAAAGGATTAGAAAATGCAAAACAAGCAACTCATGCATTAACCAAAGGAAGAGATGGATGAAAATCAATCACCAAAGATTAGAAAATGCAAAACAACAACATAAAAATAAACCTAAAATCTGAAACATATAGATGTTCATACTTCATAATCACCATAATAATTTTGCAAAAATTCAATTATGATTGTAGTAATAATGTAGCTCCGAAATTCAATAAGGAAGGAGTATTTTGTTAAATAAGGAAGGTAAAATTTTAATTTTAACAAGTGTTGACATGCATGTTTAACGTGTCGATATTTAGAGATATCTTTAAGGTTACGGCAAGATTATAGGCGTCTAATTAGAACCGACAATCGCAGTCTAATCCTACAATCCTAAATGCAATATTTTTCTGGTCTGCCTCGCAAAATCCGCAAAATCGCACTTTCCATATATCACCTTGATTTTCGTTTGTTATACATGGTAAACATAACCCACCCACTATATTTAGATTTGCATACTATATATGTATAGAAAAAGAAGAAAAAAACACTATATTTAGCTAGATTTGGATCCTAGAAATAAGAAATTAGATACCTCGCTTCATAAGTAAAAGAAATAAGGAATTGAGAGGATGAGTTCTAATGAGAAATGTGTTGTTCCCCACAATGGTCTTATTAATAATGATCCTCCTCCTCCGAAGGGCTTTGCTTCATGGGATGACTTTTGTGGAAAGCATTGGTGATATACTAGAAGATTTTGTCGATGAAGAATGGGAATTAGTTCATAATAAGAAAATGATCCATGTTGAAAATGATCCTCCCCTCCTAAGGGTTTTGCTTCTTGGGATGCATTTGAGAAAAGCTATGGTGAACATTTGGATAATGATTACAATGAATAAGAACAGGAAGCCACCAAGACAAACAAATTTATGGTCGAAAGCACTTTCAGATTGACTAAATTCAAGTTTTTTACATTATTTTTAGCATGCTAATTTTATTAATGTGTAAGCACAATTATGTAGCAGTCCTAGTTTACGTCAATTGTGCTCTCAATTCGATTTATTTTTTTTTTGTAAAGTTTGTCGATTTGGCATTGCAATTTATGAAAAATTTGGCTATTTTTTTCAACTCGATACAAGACTCAATATACGCCCCTATCATATTCATGATCCTATCACATTAACATCAAAGACACAACAAAAATCATGGTTAACCCTAACATCCAAATCTCTACACCAAGCCCCTTAAACACATTACTGCTCATTCTCATTTTTGTCAAAATATTGATACTCCAAATGTGATGAACAATGGACAGAAATTGAACAACATATGCACTTAGAATCTAAAGAAAATATTGCATCCGTAAATATTAAACATTCACAAAAACTATACTTCCAAGCATCTTTACAAACAGACTAATTAAACATCCAAAAAAAAGATTACACTAATAACAAAAACAAAAAAACAAAGAAAGACATACTCCTCTGCTCCACTTTAGATGATATTTTTGAGTTTTCACGTAGATTAAGAAATAGAGAGAGATTTGAAGATTTTCCATCTATACCCTTAAGAAAAGTCTATAAACATTATTAGTGCATTCAAAAATAAACTTATAGTTCCAAGAAAAAATGTTAGGGTATTATTGGTAGTTTTATGGAAAAATATGAAAACCGTCAAGTATTGTGGAACAAGAAAATAACCCTAAAACATCATCTAAAATGGAACGGAGGGAGTATATTATATATATAACTAAACAAAAGATGATGGATCAAGATGTGATTGAATACCATTCTTGCATAGCATAACCATGAAAACAGAGGACTAGATCAGTTTAGAATCCCCTTCTTCTTCATCACTGCTGTCGACAATCGTAACCATATCTTTGTATGGCCAATCATCATCGTCATCATCAACATCATCGTCTTCATCTTCATCCTCAAGCGCTGGCCCAAACCAAAATAAGTGTTTTGGATCATCTAAATCATCACCATCATCCTCATCCTCATCCTCCTCATCATCATCATCATAATCATCATCCTCAAAATCATACTCATCATCCTCTTCATCGTCCTCCTCTTCTTCATCGTCAACAGCATCATAATCATCAACATCTCCAAAACAAGGAACAACCTCGCAACCAAAATAACCAACAATCTCTTTGTCTTCATCAAGAAGAAGAAATCTAAGGAAGTTACTAAAGAATGTAAATGCCATTTTGTCTGGTTTGATACTAAGACTTTCAGTTTTTGATACTGAAACCCTGGTTTAGAGAGAGACTTGGAAAAGAAAAAGGGGTACTATGGCTAGTCTCCCTTCCTTGCTCGTGTTTTATACCGTGACACACGTTTTCACTTTACTCTAGCTTAGCCACGCACAAACTTGGCTAGTGAACAAGTATGTGGCTTTGGAAAATAAATAAAAAGTACTAATATAAAAAAATATTGATGGAAAATTAACATCAAGGAATTTATCTAGGTGGGAGATACTCCCGTAAATTTAGATTTGGACGATAAATACTTGCTAAGATCATGACATCGAAATATAAATTGGTTTACAAGCTCGTCCAAGAGTGACATCGGTAAAAATGGAAAATTACCATTAAGCAATTTTTCTCGGTGGAAATACTCCCCGGAAACTTGAGCCCCGTTTGGGATTCCTTTTTTTCAACCAAAAGCACTTTGTAACAAACTTGTAACAAACTTTACCAAAAATTATGTTTGGTAAAAAAAAATCAAAGTGCTTTTGGAGAGAAACACTTTCATTTTACGCCCGCTTTTAAAAAGTTACTCACCACTAGCTTTTAAAAAGTTTGAAAGCGTAAGCCGTGGACCCACATAATTCGATTTAATCCGATTCTCTATTTTAACCTTGTTAATTTATTATAAAGACAAGTTTTACCCTCAAATATTGTACATATGACATTATAATTATAATTTCATTTTATTTCTCTATTTTTTTCATTTTTATTTGAAATAATAAATATAATAATAATTAAAATTATTATATAAAATAATAAAAAATTAAAAAAAAATTAAAAAAAAAATTGAAAAAAAAATTTAAATAATAATATTTTCATAGCAAACCATAATCATAAATTTTTTAATTAAATAATAAAAACAATAAAAAAATAAAAAAAATATTATTTATATTTTATTAAATTTTATTTTTTTTTAATTTTTTTTTTAGATAAAATAATAATAATAATGTAGAATTAAATCCTACAGAGCTTGTGGTTGGTAACCTAGCGACAAGCTGGGCTCCAACACCTCTTTGAATAGCTATGCCTAATCTATAAAAAATAAAGCTACCTAAACCGCAACTAGCATCATAGTGCTGGTGATGTAATTAATTTTAAATATATTAAAATTAGAAATATAATTTATTAAATATATTAAAATTAGAAATATAATTTATTATAATAAAATTATATTAAAACTAATTTTTGAAATATGTCTATTTTCACATTAACTACATCACCAAAGACTTTTAAATACCAGCTTACCAAACAGAATTTACAGCTTTGTTAATTACATGCCGCTTTTTAAATTATAGTTTACCAAACGTCATGCGTATTTATTTCCACAAGACAAGACAAAGAACGCACATCACAAAGACAAATAAAAAGTGCTTTTCTAAAATTCACAAAGAATACCAAACTAGCCTTTAGATTTGGACGAAAAATTCTTGCTAAGATCATGACATGGAAATAAATAAAAATTGGTAGAAGCTCGTCCAAGAGTGACATCGGTAAAAATGGAAAATTACCATTAAGCAATTTTTCTCGGTGGAAATACTCCCTAAACTAAGATTTGGACGAAAAAATTCTTGCTAAGATCATGACATGGAAATAAATAAAAATTGGTTTAGAAGCTCGTCCAAGAGTGACATCGGTAAAAATGGAAAATTACCATCAATCAATTTATCTTGGTGGAGATACTCCGCGTAAATTTAGATTTGGACGATAATACTTGCTAAGATCGTGACATCGAAATATAAATTGGTTTACAAGCTCGTATAAGAGTGACATCGGTAAAAATAGAAAATTACCATTAAGCAATTTGTCTCGGTGGAAATACTCCCCGGAAACTTAGATTTGGACAAAAAATTCTTGCTAAGATTGTGACATCGAAATAAATAATAATTGGTTTAAAAGCTCCTCCAAGAGTGACATCGAGTCTTGTCGACGAAGCCAATCATAGTCGTTTGTGAATTCATAATGCTAACCAATCAAATAAACTAGTCTTGGGATAAAAGAATTGGATTCCTTTTTGGTATCACACCAAGAATGGGGAAAGATAAAGTTACCCAACTCTTTTATATAGAGGAAGATTTCAGCCCGATCGTAACAGCCAACAATCATGATGCCCCGAATGATGGAACCCATGATGATTGGACTATGTTGCACCCAATAGTTGGATCTTGCAATGGTCTCGGTTTGTTTTTATGTTTCACACCACGGCATACAAGATCCTCAGATATATTATGAATCCAGAACTGGTGACCACCTCTATCTGCCACAACTATGCATCCCAATTGCACCGATCAAGTACTTTCGTGGTATCCACGATACAACGTAATTGGGGGTTTCGGATAATGTCAACGTACCAATGAGTACAAGGTAGTTCTAATTCACATGGATGGTAAAGTCCAAATACACACTTTAGGAGACAAGAGGGGATGGAGGAACATAGCATGAGAGATTCCTTATACTTTTCGGAGTTCAGGTGTGTACGCACATGGTTGTATTTTTTGGATAGATTGTTGTCAGCAAGATATTGGCATATTATCTTTCAATTTGGACACCGAGACGTTCCATCAACATTTGCCACCCCCGCATCATATTCCTGGGAGTGAATTTTGGATAAATACTTACACATCACTTGGGATGGTCATGTTCGGAGTTCGCATTTTATTTTACTACATCCATGAGGGAATTGATCGGCCCCGGATAGATTTTTGGGCTCCCATTTCCAAAGAAAATATTCATACATGGGCACCTGGCGTGGAATGTAATTGGAATTATGAGATAAGCATTTTCTTTAAAGAGGATGAATGGCCGACTCATAACCCGATAGCCTTTATAAATAACAAGGAACTCTTATTTTGGCAGAATAGGTGTTTATTGCGTTACAATACACTCACCAGAACTTGGACGGAAATTTGGGGGGCACTACCGTGGGAAACAAGGGTTGCAATTATTCCTCACATGAGGACCGTTGTCTCGTTGAAGAATTTTGGTGGACAATCGGAAACGTGTACTCATGATGTCCATGCCACTAACACATTCCTAGGCTTATCTATGTAGCTTTTTTTCTTGCAGTTGTGTTTTTTTTTTTTTTTTTTTTGGTATTTGGATTTTTTTTCTATGCTGAAATGTAAAATTTATTCCTTGGGTTATTTATGTTGCTTTTTTTTTCCTTGTATTTTTTTGTTTTTTGTTTTGGTGTTTGGATTTTTTTCTATGTTGAATGTTCAATTTCGTGCATCAACATGAAAGTGTTGCCGCTAAATGTTGGGTCATTGTTTAACTAGCCAATATTTGGTTTTTTCCTTTTTTGCGTTACACCTATGGTCCAGCCGGCCGGGCCACCCCAACCGACCTAGGTAATTAAATTAAAAAGGAAATTAGATAAATATGAAAATATTCATTCCATATATCTCATGAGATCATAATTTATTTTAGTTTGTTATGTTCGTTATGTATATTAGATTAAAAAGGAAATTAGATAAACATGAAAATATTCATTCCACATCTCCTTATATTGCTACAATATTCGATGTAAATACCAAAGAATAGGTTAAGATAATGATGGAAAACCTAAGAAATTAGGGTTTTCCTTAGAAATATATATAAATTACACCAAGCATAGAAAAAAATTAACATAGAGTATTAAGAGGAAAATAAGTTACGCTAAGAGGCACTTGTGGAGATGAAATGAAGAGAGGATCCAAAAATGTCCTCGACTGATGGCTGGTCCTCGTAAATTGAGGATTATCATTACTGTGGACGGAATAACTATTGTTCCTGGTGTTCCTCTCGACGTTGTAATTAAAACTGTTGTCAGTAGTGTTGACAATGATGATGTTCCTATTTATGCTGATGTTATTCCTGGTGTTCCTCTGGACGTTGTAATCAGTAGCGATGAGGATGCTGATGTTCCTGCTTATGCTGATGTTCCTACTGTGAATGATGATGCTCCTGCTTCTATTATTGAAATTATTGATGAAGATCATCCCGATGTTCCGGATATGGCAGATAATCCAAAAGTTAACAAGCATGATCTTAACAAGCATGTGGAGCCCGATGAAAAGAAAATGACAAATCCGAGGATGACAAGGCGCCCAAGCCTGCTGGTTGGAGTGATCAGGTTCACCTCAGCATTGCAAGAAGAATTGTTTGAAGATGGGGATGGTTCATTTGATATGGTTTTTTTTTTTTGATGATATGGTTTGATTTATCGATTTCATTTTGTGGACGGTTTGAAAGTTGTTTTCGTTTCTTGTTTCGTTTGCTAATTTTGTCATTTAGAAGAAGGTGATGTTTATGAGTGATCAAAACTCTAAGTCTTGATTTCTAGTCTACTTATAGATGTCTCGGACTAGGATAGATTGTGTAGTTGAGCATAAGACTTCACGACGTTCATCAATTGAAGACGAAGAACTACTAAGGCGAGCTTGTGGAACTTCATCAATAAAAGGTATGTGGAGACTGAAACTCATCTATCAATTGGAAAGTCTATTTCTACTCTATCTCCTATATTGAGACATAAGTCATGTTACGATATAGTTATCTATTATACACATTTGAGATTTCGAGGTGAGTTTAACTCGCTTACATATTTCTCGGAATATGTGTTGGCAAGCTTTCGCTTCGACCAAGTTCATCTTATATTCTTGACGAAAGTCAAAAGATGATCATGTGAAAATTCCCGAGTAACATCTTACATGGTTTGTGTGATACAATCATTTGGTGTAGACTTGGAATGTTTCGTGATGATTATTTCAATAACTTAAAAATTGCCTAATAGTGTGTGAAAACGGCTATTGTCATTCTCTAAGAAAGTTTCAATGATTGAAATAAGAGTTTAGAACAATTAACCATATTAGATTATGTACATGTTATGCACTTTGCATATGTGTAATCCATGTCCGGGAACCATAGTGTGCATACCCGTATGCGTACTTGTTGGTTTGTGAATTCCGAGTACCTAAGTAAGCGTACCCGTACGCATACTTGCGTAAGGTTCAGGTCCGGAAAATTATGTTGGGATTGGAGGTGTGCGTACCCGTTCGCATACTGGCGAAAACCAATCTTGGTTCGGCTACTTAAGTATGCGTACACGTTTGCATACTTGAGTGGTTAAAGTTCTAAAATCGGTTGTGACATGAATGCATTCTTTGCAAACCATGGCTATAATGTTCATGAATTGATTCGAGTGAATCAAACCGATTTTGCTTCAATTGTGTTCTTGTATACTTCTTTGAGAATATAGCAATTGAACAACTCTTTAACTAGTTTCATTTGAGTCATTTGAATTAGTTATGGTTAAGATGAATAAGGTTGATATGAGAGTGTTCATATGGCTAACTGTTGATGGTGGCTTTTAGCCTAGGGTTAAAATCGTAAAACCGCACATCTGGCATGACGTCATTATGACCATTAGCACATTTATCGAATCGATCAGCATGCTTACGTAAGAATTACCAGGGTACCTTTTTTCTTTCTATGTATCATGTTCCACGGCAGAACCCCTAACATTGATTGACATCGCCTGTACAAAACCCTCATGCTACCGCGCAAAGTCATGCCAACCATGCCAGCCGCACCACTGTGCCAATGGCAAACCGTGCCAGCCACATCTCCGCGCCAAGGCATGCCAACCATGCCAGCCGCACCACTGTGCCAATGGCAAACCATGCCAGCCACATCTACCGCGCCAAGGCATGCCAACCATGCCAGCCGCACCACTATGCCAATGACAAACCGTGCCAGCCACATCTTCGCGCCAAGGCATGCCAACCATGCCATCCGCACTACTGTGCCAATAACAAACCATGCCAAGCCAAACTGCACCTTGCCTTGGCCCTATCCATGCTAGCCGCACCATGTGCCAAACAGCATGCCAAACCATTGGCCCCACCTCGACAAGCCAAACGCACCTTGCCTTGGCCCTAGCCATGCTAGCCGCACCATGTGCCAAACGGCATGCCAAACCATTGGCCCCACCTCGCCAAGCCAAACACACCTTGCCTTGGCCCTAGCCATGCTAGCCGCACCATGTGCCAACGGCATGCCAAACCCGCGGCCCCACTATACCATGCTAGCCTTCCCTATGCGGATACTAAAATGAAGGCGTGCGACAATCAACGGTCGCCCTTCAATCCCATGATCAAATCCTAGCCGACCAAGGTTACCAGACAACGCATGGTAACCTTTGGCCCGAAACCCTAGTTTCGCCACGCCAAACCGCGCCAAGGCATGCCAACCTAGTCGCGCCACCATGCTGGCCTTCCCTATGCGGCTACTAAAACGAAGGCGTGCGATAATCAACACCCCTTCAATCTCGGGAGAAAATCCTAGCCGTGGTTACTACAACGCAAGGTAACCTTTGGCCCGAAACCCTAGTTTGGCCACGTGCGCTCTAAGGCATGCCAATCAGCGCCACCATGCCGGCCTTCCCTATTCAATCTCGAAGGCAAATCAACGGCTCTTGATCCCAGGATCAAATCCTAGCTTTCCAAGGTTACCAGACAACGCATGGTAACCTTTGTCCCGAAACCCTAGTTTGGCCACGCCAAACCGCGCCAAGGCATGCCATGCCAACCTAGCCGCACCACTATGCTAGCCTTCCCTATGCGGCTACTAAAACGAAGGCGTGCGACAATCAACGGTCTCCCTTCATTCTAAGGATCAAATCCTAGCCGTCCAAAGTTACCAGACAACGCATGGTAACCTTTGATCCCAAACCCTAGTTTGGCCGCGCCAAACCGCGCCAAGGCATGCCATGCCAATGGAATGCCAACTCTGCCGCGCCACCATGCTGGCCTTCCCTACACCGCTATCAAAAACGGAAGCATGCAACGATCAACGACTACCTTTTCTCTTAAGATACAAAATCTCGACCATCGAAGGTCACCAAGATAGCAAGTCTCCCAAGCTCGACTTGCCAGGCAACAACCATGCTACATGTTTTCCACGAAAACATTCGAGACATCAATACATATCACAAACTTGGGGATCCACTTTGGGTATTGGTTTGGCGGTTTACAGCGTGCGGCGTACACTACGCCCGTCATAAGGAAATGTAATAAGGATGAGGCGGTTAGTAAATACAAGGAATAATGGTGAAACGCTCTTTTTTATGGAACATCAATTCCATGCGTTAACGGTTACCACCTCCTCCCATTTACTCACCCATTTTTCCATTCCTTAATGAGACCATAGTACGTTTCACTTCGACTTGTATAAATAGGTCTTACCTATTTCCACCGAACAACAAGTTCAGGTTAGGAGCATACAACACTCATAAAATATTTGCTAGCTCTCCATCTGTTAGCTTCCCACTTTCTGATACAAGTCGTGAAACCACTACTCTTCCAGAATCAACCTGGTCTCAACACTTTCTTCGCTTCCCTCCCCAAAACCAACCCATTCTCCTCCTTTTTGTGACCGAAGCAAGTCTGGAACGGCCATTTCTTGGTTTAGGCCGGATTTATACAGATTGATCTCTCGAATCTAAAGTACTCCCTTGCAGTACATTGTTTAGGGTTTAAATTCGTTTCTCACCCACACACCCGAAATTACCGAAATCAGCAGAAACCATTTTCACCCTCAAACAATTGACGACCACAGTGGGAGATTGATCTTTCGGTTACAATGTCAATTTTCGACCATCGATCTCATGCTTCGACCCATACATCAAGATGGTAGAAGCAGGCGATCCGTTCAGGGATCGACGACTCAGTTACCTATGACCCGATTATCAGTCTTGACACGACAAGGGATGACTGGGGACTGCATAGAGATTAAAAGCGAATGATCCAACCAGGGATCGATAACTCGATTATCGAGATGAGACGACTGGGGACTTTTCACATTCACGGCGGTGCTTCCCATAAAACTCGTTCTTACACCCGGAAGGTTCCCTTTTCACCAAGAGACCTGAAAAACCGAGTAAATCTTACCTAGACAAGATACATGGTTTGTTATTTCAAGTTTTCACGGGAATGATAAAACCGATAGCCATGTTATGTTTCACCCCATGTCATCTACCAACACACGGTTTCACGGTTTTCCTAGGATGTTTGCGTCACTTGCAACCGTAACCAAGACAACATCATTCCCAAAAAAAAAAAATCCATTCCAAAACAATTCATTCCAGAAGAATAATCCATAACCCTCGAGATAACATTTGTCTATCAACCCAAGAAATCTAGGAAATCAAAACCACAAACTAGGCGTTTCTTCTGCCTTTCAAAAAAAAAGAAACCTAAAATAAGAAGATCAAAAAAAAGAAAACAGAAATGTGTTCAAGGAAAGTTTTCCAACAATGGCTTGCTCTTCTTTGCGAGAGCCTCCTTTGCAGAGCCGCCCTCTTCAATTTTAGTTTCTGGACAGCTTTTCGACTTCCACTTCCTGCTTCTTCACTATATCCGCAGAAGGGCCTTCGACTGTTTCAGCCAGCATCTTTTCAACCTCAGAGAAACCTTTGACTAACCAAGGAGCATTGAACTCAAACTCCATGCACATGTCACGATGGAACCTCCATCTTGGGACCACATCCCCAGAAACAGTATGACCAGTCACGTTGCACATGTCGTCAATCGAAGACAGAATTTCGTCCACACGCTTAACCAACGCGTACCGACTAGTAATTTGTTTGGTCATGGAAATATGACCGTAGTTTTCCCAGATATTAATGTATAGTACCGCATGTTTGGCTGGCACGCTAAACCCTCCAATCAGCATGTGATCCCGATGAGGAACCAAGTACGGAGGATTAAAAGGGGCGTCTGCGACTACATCAAAGAACCGGCAAGGGACTCCTAACAACAATCGCACTGCCCCACTGAGTACTTTCCTTTGTCCGAGCAAAGAACGACGTTTTCATCTTGATCAACATCCATTTCAAGATCGCCCGGTACGGTTGCCACAGTTGGAGACAAAGTTGTATCTTCCTCGGTCTCTATCTCAGAGCCATCTTCAGAAACGGCTTCCTCCTGTAATACCGCGGATTAGACGTTTTCCAAAAAAAAAAATGTGAACGTGCGGAAAAACTCCACTGATTCACTTTCAGACCGACTAGAGGAAGATTCAGCACTGCTTTCAGAAGAACTACCCTCGCCATCACTGGACTCCGAACCGTCATCCTTCTCGGGTTCCCCATCACCATGGATAGGCTCAACACCGACATCCTCATCTCGGGAAGCAATATTTTACGTCTACTTGCAAGTTTGGTAAAGGCGTTCACACTGTTGAGACCCTGGACAAAATATGAAGACGGATACTCAGAAAAGAAACGAGAATATACAAGGCCCAACTGAAGTCAAGAGGAAAATCATACATACCTACATGTTGGACGAACTAAAAGTCGGTAGAGATGTGGAATCTGACTGGAAACCACCTGCGCGATTTTTAGACCTTCGCTCCTTCGCTTGGGGACTCTCCGTGTCCGGACCGGCGGATTTTCTTTTGGTTGAAGAAGCATTCCTCAACAACGGATGCTTTGCTAAAATCGCAGTAGAAGGCCTACCACGGATGTTCTCCACTACGACTTTCACAAATTCCTGGATGACAAGGAATTCACTCTGCCAGAACGTGTTATACTTGGAGGTAGTCGAAGGATTTCGTTTTGAAAGCAAGAAAGGGAGGCTTTTGTCCGGCACGAGAACACTAACATCAAGAACGGTCGGTAATGAGTTCTCTGGATCTACCAGCTGACGAACAAGAGGGACCCCTTGGTCGAAACCCATATGCCGAGCGCCGATCAATATTGTAAGAGACTCGAGGAAATCGGCGGGTTTGATCCGCTCTTGACACGATCCTCGAAAGAAAGATGGTATGTAACCCGGCGTACAAAGACATGTTTGGAGCGGAAGCAAAAGTATTGACCTGGATTATGGATGTACACACTGGGGCCCATGGACGAAAATTAATGGCGCACGAATTATCGAGGAAATCAGCCAGGTTTGAGCCAGCTCTTGGCGCCTGATTCGACCAAATTAAGTATTCTCGAACCACCCCAAGACGCGGGAAGTGAAACCAATGGTTTAGGAGCGTATTTTTCAAGATGCTCCCATAGCCACGCCTTGAGAAAAGCAACGTGAACATACGAGTCCACTTTCATGTAACCATTTGAAACGCGCATATCCACAGCCAGATGATCCAAGTGCGTGTACAGATAACCGAGAAACAAGCCGCCAATGGGGAGAACGACTCATGTCGCCAATCTTATAGCAAATTTGAGGAGTTCCGGCCTTATCTCCTTCTTACCAGAGCCGTCATCGAAAATATCCCGGGATAACCACAGAGCCAAGAATGCCGCGACGTGGAGTGTACTATTCTTTTAATCCGGTGCCAGCTCATCAGGAAACCATTGAGACACCCACCAGCTGTAGAAACACTTCGTCTCGTTTTCTTTTCGAACAAACCCTTTCGACTTCGCAACCAGGGTGGTACGCATTTTTTCTTCATCATCTGACAGCTTAAGTTGAGGTTTCCTGTTATGGGAAGATTCAGAAGAATGGCTACACTTTCTGTAGTTGCAGGAAATCCTACACTACACCCCTCACTAGAATTTACACAATTAAGTCATTTTAAGATCAATGATTATGATTTCTATTGATTGAATACTTGAATCTTTACAATATGAAATAGAAATGAGTTAAAGAATTACAATCACTCTAAAACTTTCTCTCTCCTCAAAACTTGCTTAACAATTCAAAAAGAACTCTCTCTACAACATATTTACTCAACCCTTTATATAGGGTAGTACACAGTGGATGACAGTTAAGTTGTCCTTTATTTTCGGGAATGTCTTGCGAAATATCGCAAGTGTACATGTATCAATTCTCGCGACACTCTTAAATTTCGCCATATTTTCATATCTTCCTCGTGTTCTGGCTGTCGTCATTCATTGCGTCATTTATTTTACTTCCCTGCGACTCCCTCGCAATGTCGTCATTTATTAATCTCGCGAAGTATTGATTGTCGCGATATTATGATCCTACACTTTCTAAGGATATAGTCATTTCTCCCCACCTACATATAGCTGTGTGGGTATCTAGACACCACCTGGAGATGAAATCAACCAAACCCGGGATGTCTTTCCTAATTTGAAGTGATGCAGAAGCCGCGACAGCATCAATGATTTGCGCTTTGGTTAAACTAGCTCTTACACAATCTTGACTTATCATAAATCGCATCCATTTATCAAAGGAACGCAACGGACTCACGAAGATCTTGAAATCAATAAGAGAGGCGGAATACTCTTTCCTCTGAAGACAAAATCGTATTACATTCCCAGGCGGAACCGATCGATCCCCTCCCTCACCTTCTGTACCGGTCAGAAGAATCGGCACATGCTTAAGATGACTTCTCCTGGCGAAACTATCGTGAAGAACTCATCACCGCGTTTGGTTTGGAATCGCCAAGCATCCTTCGATGCATGACAGAAATTGCTGACATCCTAACGAAAATTCCCTTACGCTGCTTTCACCTCCGAGATAACTACAATGGAACAATACGAAGAGAGATTATTACGGAAAGTGCCTGGAAATCATTTCATCAGACTCACGAGGGCCATCCTGGACGCAAGCCAATTGGTTTCAAAGTCATTTTTGCGCATATGCGAAGAAATGGGGACAGACAGACTCTGCATCACCACTTCATGCAACGGGAAATTGGCGCCTAGCCGAATAGGCACGCCCCACAACGGGAACCATGCACACGACCACACCAGGAAACGGAGGAAACCCTAAAAGATAGATTTTCACGGGAAGGGAATGACAATGCTCGTGCACGCCAACTTCGCACAGTAATTGAGGCGGCCAACATCACTACGGCACTCACGCCTAAATTTTACTACAAGGTCGTGCAAAGCATACCTATGGCTGGGATTCATACCAACTCAGAAAAACGATATTTCTACAAGTTAATGAGAAGATACACCCACAGCTAGGGTTCGCATTAAAAAAAAAAAAAAAAAAAAAAAAAGCAAGGTAAGGAGGAAGTATGGGAAGACATACTGTGGATTCGCTTGCCCGCTTTACTTTACTCACCCACACCGAAATACAATAAATAGGTATGAAACAAAAGGAGATGTCGGCCCTCTATGTGCGTGATATTTGGGAATCCGAACAAGGAAAGGATTTCCTATTTTGAGCCAAGTAAGGAAAAGAGGCAACCGGTCCCGCGAAGACAAAATCACCACGCCAAGACTGTCCGCGCCATTGCCTTGGCCCCACCTGCCAAGACGTCTGCCATGCCTTGCCTCTCCAATACCGCGCCATTGCCTTGGCCCCACCTGCCAAGCTGTCCACCATGCTTTGCCTCTCCAAGACCGCGCCATTGCCCTGGCCCCACATGCCAAGCTTGTCCGCGCCATGCCTTGCCACGCCGAGTCCAAGCCAGCGCAACGCCTGCGCCCCCTTTCCAAACCATACTGACACCAACAACTCGCCGACCCAGCGGCACAATGTTCCCTGACCCAGCCAAGGTAATGCATAGCCTGACTAAGCCGACAATTTTCATCTCACCACATCACGGTCTGCACCACCAATACAATTTATGCAAGGCCGCCAACACGGGAAGCGCAAACTCTCTTTACCTCTCGAAAAGGTTAGTCAAGCTTTCCTGACCATCTTATCACGACTTGTTTCAATTTCTTGTCCTAGCCTGGCACCATCTTATGCTTACCTCACAACGATGCTCCCGTTCCGAGCTAAGCAGGGAACTTAATGTTTATGGTGGCTTTTAGCCTAGGGTTAAAATCGTAAAACCGCACATCTGGCATGACGTCATTATGACCATTAGCACATTTATCGAATTGATCAGCATGCTTATGTAAGAATTACCAGGGTACCTTTTTTCTTTCTATGTATCATGTTCCACGGCAAAACCCATAACATTGATTGACATCACATGTACAAAACCCTCATGCTACCGCGCCAAGGCATGCCAACCATGCCAGCCGCACCACTGTGCCAATGGCAAACCGTGCCAGCCACATCTCCGCGCCAAGGCATACCAACCGCACCACTGTGCCAATGGCAAACCGTGCCAGCCACATCTACCGCGCCAAGGCATGCCAACCATGCCCGGTAGCACCCACCGTACCAATGGCAAACCGTGCCAGCCACATCTCCGCGCCAAGGCATGCCAACCATGCCAGCTGCACTACTGCGCCCATAGCAAACCATGCCAAGCCAAACCGCACCTTGCCTTGGCCCTAGCCATGCTAGCCGCACCATGTGCCAAATGGCATGCCAAACCATTGGCCCCACCTCGCCAAGCCAAACGCACCTTGCCTTGGCCCTAGCCATGCTAGCCGCACCATGTGCCAAACGGCATGCCAAACCATTGGCCCCACCTTGCCAAGCCAAACGCACCTTGCCTTAGCCCTAGCCATGCTAGCCGCACCATGTGCTAACGGCATGCCAAACCCGCGGCCCCACTATACCATGCTGGCCTTCCCTATGCGGCTACTAAAACGAAGGCGTGCGACGATCAACGGTCGCCCTTCAATCCCAGGATCAAATCCTAGCCGACCAAGGTTACCAGACAACGCATGGTAACCTTTGGCCCGAAACCCTAGTTTGGCCACGCCAAACCGCGCCATGGCATGCCAACCTAGCCGCGCCACCATGCTGGCCTTCCCTATGCGACTACTAAAACGAAGGCGTGCTACAATCAACGGTCTCCCTTCAATCTCATGAGCAAATCCTAGCCGTCCAAGGTTACCAGACAACGCAAGGTAACCTTTGGCCCGAAACCCTAGTTTGGCCACGCCGAACCGCGCCATGCCAATGGCATGCCAATCTAGCCGCACCACCATGTTGGCCTTCCCTATTCGGCTACTAAAACAAAGGCGTGTGACAATCAACGGTCGCCCTTCAATCCCAGGATCAAATCCTAGCCGTCCAAGGTTACCAGACAACGCATGGTAACCTTTGGCCCGAAACCCTAGTTTGGCCACGCCAAACCGCACCAAGGCATGCCATGCCAACCTAGCCACGCCACCATGCCGGACTTCCATATGCGGCTACTAAAACGAAGGCGTGCGACAATCAACGGTCTCCCTTCAATCCTAGGATCAAATCCTATCCGTCCAAGGTTACCAGACAACGCATGGTAAACTTTGACCCAAAACCCTAGTTTGGCCGCGCCAAGGCATGCCAACTCTGTCGCGCCATCATGCTGGCCTTCCCTACACGGCTATCAAAAACGGAAGCGTGCAATGATCAACGACTACCTTTCCTCTTAAGATACAAAATCTCGACCGTCGAAGGTCACCAAGCTAGCAAGTCTCCCAAGCTCGACTTGCCAGGCAACAACCATGCTACATGTTTTCCACGAAAACATTCGAGACATCAATACATATCACAAACTTGGGGATCCACTTTGGGTATTGGTTTGGCGGTTTACAGCGTGCGGCGTACACTACGCCCGTCATAAGGAATTGTAATAAGGATGAGGCGGTTAGTAAATGCAAGGAGTAATGGTGAAACGCTCTTTTTTATGGAACATCAATTCCATGTGTTAACGGTTACCACCTCCTCCCATTTACTCACCCATTTTTCCATTCCTTAATGAGACCAGAGTACGTTTCACTTCGACTTGTATAAATAGGTCTTACTTATTTCCACCGAACAACAAGTTCGGAGTCGGGAGCATACAACACTCGAAAAATATTTGCTAGCTCTCCATCTCGTTAGCTTCCCACTTTCGATACAAGTCGTGAAACCACTACTCTTCCGTAATCAACTGGTCTCAACACTTTCTTCGCTTCCCCCCCCCCCCTAAAAAACCAACCCATTCTCCTCCTTTTTGTGACCGAAGCAAGTCTGGAACGGCCATTTCTTGGTTTAGGCCGGATTTGTACAGATTGATCTCTCGAATCTAAAGTACTCCCTTGCAATACATTGTTTAGGGTTTAAATTCGTTTCTCACCCACACACCCGAAATTACCGAAATTAGCATAAACCATTTTCACCCTCAAACACTAACCTAGGTTAACTACGGTTGAGCCAACATGGTGTACACGTTTAGGTACGGTTACATAAACCTAAATGAAGGTACATTTCATTTGTGTATAACAAGCTAAGTTCGATATAACGATTAAAAGATATTAGCTTGAATCTAATCAGGTTTTCATCTAACGGTGAATATTGAATGCTTTGTACCAAGGTAACTTAGATTGCAAACCCTGATTTGAAAACTATATAAAGGAGAACTCTAGCAACTGGGAAACCTAATCCCCACACCTCCTGTGTGATACTAGTTGCATAAGATAGAGTCGATTCTCCTTTAACCTTAGGTTTTTCACAAAACCTTGTAGGTTAACGACTTGAAGACTTCATTGGGATTGTGAAGCCAGACCCAACTATTTTCTCTGTAGTTGCGTAATCTGATCTTGCATCTTCTATCATGTTTGGGTACGATCTGCTTTAAGATTGGCTCGATATTTATTCTTCGATAGGCAAGATAAAAAGTAATCACAAACATCTTCGTCTCATCGTTTCTGATTCCACAACATCTTGTTTCGCTACCATACGATTAAGATTTTTGTGAGGTGATTGATAATACTAGGCTGTTCTTCGGGAATATAAGTCCGGTTTATCAATTGGTTCCTGTTCACCTTGATTTATCAAAAGACGGAACAAAACTCGTAGGTATTTATGTGCGAGACAAATTTATCTATTCCTATAGACTTTTCTGTGTGAGACATATTTGTTTATCAAGTCTTCGACTTTGATTCGTAGCAACTCTTGGTTGTGTGTGAGATCAGCTAAGGGAATCAAGTGCGTAGTATCCTGCCGGGATCAGAGACGTAAGGAGCGCAACTGTACCTTGAATCAGTGTGAGATTGATTAGGGTTCAAGTACAGTCCAGCCCGAAGTTCATTGGTAGTAGGCTAGTATCTGTAGCGGCTTAATACAGTGTGATGTTCAAATCTGGACTAGGTCCCGGGGTTTTTCTGCATTTGCGGTTTTCCTCGTTAACAAAATTCTGGTGTCTTATTTCTTTTCCGCATTATATTTTGTTATATAATTGAAATATCACAGGTTGTGCGTTGAATCGATCAATTGTGAAATCTAACCTTTGGTTGTTGATTGAGATTGATTGATCCTTGAACATTGGTCTTTCGTACCATTCAAGTTATTTCTCTTATATTTAATCGGGCTCACAAATCTCTATTTGCTGATTGCAGATTGAATTGAGATATAGAGATACAAAACTTATGGATATACTTTTCTCTAGATTGAGTCTAACTGACTAGTTGATTATCTTGAAAGTATATTGGAGTTTGTCTATTCAGATTGCTAAACGAATTACTGGGTGTGGTTGTTAGACCCACGCTTTTTCAAGATCAACTATGGGAATCAAGTACGTAGGATCCTGATGGGATTAGAGATGTAAGGAGCGCAACTGTACCTTGAATCAGTGTGAGATTGATTAGCGTTCAACTACAGTCCAGTCCGAAGTTCATTGGTAGTCGGCTAGTGTCTGTAGTGTCTTAATACAGTGTGGTGTTCAAAGATGGACTAGGTCCCGAGGTTTTTCTGCATTTGCGGTTTTCCTCGTTAACAAAATTCGTTAAGTCTGTGTTATTTCTTTTCCGCATTATATTTTGTTATATAATTGAAATATCACAGTTTTGTGCGTTGAATCGATCAATTGGTAAATCCAACCTTTGGTTGTTGATTGAAATTGATTGATCCTTGAACATTGGTCTTTGGTACCGTTCAAGTTACTTCTCTTATATTCAATCGGGCTCGCAAATTTCTAGTTGGTGATTGTAGATTGAATTGAGAGTTAGAGATATAAAAATCTTTGATATACTTTTCTCTAGATTGAGTCTGATTTTAGTTGATTCTTTTGAAAGTATATTGGAGTATGTCTATTCAGATTGCCAAACGAAATATTGGGTGTGGTTGTTGTACCCCCGCTTTTTCAAGAGGAAGGAGAGGTTAATGGTTGATGCCATATGCAGGCGCGAAGACATGAATCATAATTGCAATCAGGCAACAACATCAATATCACCTATGAACACAGGTACCCATACAGGAGAATAAATAAGCGCGAGCGGTTCGCATACTACAAATGATGATGAATATACAGAATGGGCGATACTTTGAAGGAAAAGAACAAATTAACTAGAAAGAAAAGCAAGAGTTCAATATATTTGGAAATCAAATTCATTTTGAAGCGTGACCTTTAGGATAAGTAGTTAGGATGTAAGCGAATAAAATGAAGAAGAAAGATTTCAAAAATGTAATGATCAAAGATATGAATGCAAAATGGAAGATTTCTCCTTCAAATAATCTTATACTTCAATACATCAAAAAAATGACAAGTAGAAGAAAAAGGAAAAAATAAGACCTTATCAATAAGACCTTAATAGGAGGCAATATATAAAACCTCTAACTAGGGAGGCTAGGCATCCAACTATGGCGTGCACCCTAGTTCGCGTAACTGCAAGAGGCAAAATAGATAAGACCTAATGCGCGTCATAATTGGGGAAAACCTAGTAATGCATGGCACGGGGGAAAGCCATACCAACCCTGAAACCTGGGCCATGGAGATTGGGGCGAAACAAAAGCCTATCAAGGAGAGACTCCTAAGCTAACAACTCAGGGTAATAAGTTCTCTCTTAAGGAGTGCAGAAACTCGATCACGGTTGAGCTAAGGGTGTCTGGGGCGTCTTGAGCGTTTCCGACCATCCTTAGCAAGTCCTGGCTATGATGCACTCGGTCCTCAAGAAACCCCACCTAGGGTGTGGTCTCGTAACCATAAGCCATATCGGCGGAGGGATAAGAGGCCACGAAAACAACTAATTGTTGGTATCACTGGATGGGAAGAGCCCACCCTAACCCGGTAGGGGTAAGCTTCCTTTAAGGGGCAGTCAGGGGGAATATAAGGATGGCACCCTCCATTAGGGAGCTGAATTGTGTCAAAGACGACAATGTCATGGGGATAATACTCACGGGAGTATCTAGGCCTATCGCATTGTCGCGTAAAAATATCCTGCCGAGGCAAAAATACGAAAGATGATAAGGCGAGATCAATGGACTATTACTTGAAAGAGTAATGGTCGCCTGAGATTTCGTCGCCCGACCAAAAATAATACCCCGGGGCAAGCATAAGACCTATTCAGCATGGGGAGGCAGCATAATACCTTTATCTAGGGAGGCGCATTAAGACCTTATAATAAACCCTATCCATACCTATAAAATTGCTATTATTTTGCAGATGGGAGATTCACAAAACATGCATAAAGAGACTAAAGAAAATACATAGGCGAAAAGGATTAAGAAGGCATAGGCGAATACATCATATACAAAGGAAAAATCTAACCTGAGAAAGAGTAGGCGAAGGACACAGTCGTTAAGCGCGAACATATAAAGGAAAAGGGATCAAAGTGGCAGAGGCAGGTATGAATCTAAATTTTCGCATATCATAAACCAAAACCATTATATAAGGCGAACTAATCGCCCTAAATAATTCTAGGAATACAATCACATGTGTTTAAATTTGTACTTCAAAGGAGAAGAATAGAGCCAAGTATGGGAATAAAAACTAAAACAAAAGTGTTATTCACCTTTTCAGACAAACATAAACACATAAGAGCATTATGAAAATCTTAGCATGACAAACGACTCTGAATGGATAACTAACACTTGAAAAAAGATAAGATATAGTAGTATTTTGTATTCGTCCAAAAGAAAAATGCAGGAATGAAGAATAAGGCAAAGGAGAATCCATAAAAAACATGCCCCCAAGCTTAGGAGCGGCCAGCCGATTATCCAAGCATAGTTACCTAAAATCTGAGAGAGGCTAGAAGTGGGATTCTAGGGTTTCTGAAAGTGAGTTTCGGGAGGTTGAGCACGAACATTCTTCGCCTAAATCACGCACAGTGGCCGTTCAAAGGCTGCTTCAGTCACAGGAAAGAGATTTAGGGCCGGTCTTAGGGAGGGAAGCAGATGCAGAGAGAGACCAAAGAATTTTAGAGTTTGAAGAAGAATTGCTCTGAGAGGTTATTAGAAAGATCGTGATAGCTTGGAGAAATAGATGACCTATTTATAGATGAATTCTCTAATCTCAGGTCGGTGAAGATAAGGATTATTTTCCGTGCCGTGCGGAGCAATTCTCCCGTCTCTTCAGGAATAGGGATAAACTAGGTTGAGTTTATCTCATTATTCCACCGCCTTTACTCTCTTCTGCAGTGAGAAATAAGCAGAGTATTTCTCACACGTGTCGTAGACCGCCATACCAAAACCCTAATTATTATCCCCCCATTTGTGTGAAGCTGACTCAGCCTTTTTGATGATGTGTTGAGAGAGAAATATTCTCTTTAGCCGAGTTAGCCAAGATTGTGAGAATGACTAGGACGAGTAACGTAAAAAGACATGAAATTCCTCAAGAATCGTGTGCAGAGTGTGAGAGGAGCTGAGGCTGATCTCCCTCTCTCCATGGCCGGTCACATATGCCATGAGAAGACCGTATTATTTTTTGTGGGTCCCTTTGTTGAGCATGCGGAGCTCAAGAGAGCTTATCCCCTTTTTTGGATAGACATGTATAGTTCAGGCTCAATTTACTAGCCGTGAGTGTGTTTGAGAGGCTGAGCAATAGGCTTGAGCACTAGGTAAGGCGTGTGCCTATCATGTAAACTTGTCCGAGATTTTGAGGAGAGATTTGAATCTCTCCGAGATTTTGAGGAGAGATTTGAATCTCTTCGAGATTTTGTGAAGAGATTTGAATCTCTACGAGATTTAGCGAAGAGATTTGAATCTCCCCGAGATTTTTGCAGACGGAACAAAATCTCTCCGTAATTTTGCAGAGATATTTGAATCTCTCCGAGATTTTACGGATGGCTCAAAATCTCTCCGTGATTTTACAGAGAGATTTGAATCTCTCCGAGATTTTGCGGACGGCTCAAAATCTCTCCATGATTTTGCAGAGAGATTTGAATCTCTCCAAGATTTTGCGGACGGCTCAAAATCTCTCCGTGATTTTGCAGAGAGATTTGAATCTCTTCGAGATTTTGCAGACTGAAAATGCGGGGGTCTAACAACCACACCCAACAATTCATTTAGCAATATGAGAGGACTTACTCTAATACACTTTCTAGAGAATCAACTAGATAGTCAGACTCAATCTAGAGTAAAGTATATCAAAGAGTTTTAATATCTCTGTTTCACAATGTAATCAGCAAATCAAACAGATAGAAATCCGTGAGCCTGATTATTATGTAAAACAACTTGAACGGTACCAAAGACCAATGTTCAAGTGTCAATCAATGTAAATCAACAACCAAAGGTTGGATATTCTAATTGATTGATCTTAACGCACAACCTGTGATATTTCAATTATATAACAAAATAGAATGCGGAAAAGAAATAACACAGATACACGTAATTTTTGTTAATGAGGAAACCGCAAATGCGAGAAACCCCGGGACCTAGTCCAGATTGAACACCATACTTGTATTAAGCCGCTACGGACTCTTGCCTACTACCAATTAACTTTGGACCGGACTTTAGTTGAACCCTAATCAATCTCACACCGATTCAAGGTACAGTTGCGTTCCTTACGTCTCCGATCCCAGAGGGATACTACGCACTTGATTCCCCTTAGTTGATCTCACCCACAACCAAGAGTTGCTATGACCCAAAGTCGAAGACTTGATAAACAAATCTGTCTCACACAGAAAAGTCTATAGGATTGAATAAATCTGTCTCCCACAGAAATACCCAAGAGTTTTTGTTCCGTATTTTGATAAATCAAGGTGAACAGGAACCAATTGATAAACCGGACTTACATTCCCGAAGAACAACCTAGTATTATCAATCACCCCACAATAATCTAAATCGTATGATGGTGAAACTAGATATTGTGGAATCACAAACGATGAGACGAAGATGTTTGTGATTACTTTTATCTTGCCTATCGGAGAAATTAATCTCAAGTCAATTATTTCAATTGTACTCAATACGATAGAATCGGCAAGATCAGAACACGCAACTACAAAGAAAAAAGTTGGGTCTGGCTTCACAATCCCAATAAAGTCTTTGAAGTCGTTAACCTACAGGGTCTCGATAGAAACCTAAGGTTAAAGGAGAATCGACTCTAGTTATGCAACTAGTAACACACAAGAGGTGTGGGGATTAGGTTTCCCAGTTACTAGAGTTCTCCTTTATATAGTTTTCAAATCAGGGTTTGCAATTTAAGTTACCTTGGTAACAAAGCATTCAATATTCACCGTTAGATGAAAAACCTGATTCAACCAAGCTAATATCTTTCAACTGTTAGATCGTACTTAGCTTGTTACACACAAATGAAATGTACCCTTATTTAGGTTTATGTAACCGTACCTAAACGTGTACACCATGTTGGTTCACAAATAGTTAACCGAGGTTAGCCATATTATCACTCTCATATCAACCTTATTCATCTTAACCATAACTAGTTCAAATGACTCAAATGAAACTAGTTGAAGAATCGTTCAATTGCTATATTCTCATAGAAGTATACAAGAACACAATTGAAGCAAAATCGTTTGATTCACTCGAAACAATACATGAACATTATAGCCACGGTTTGCAAAGATTGCATTCCTTATTTTATAAATGTTTAGGTTCATGTACATGACCGATTTTAGAAAGTAACCACTTAAGTATGCGTACAGGTATGCGTACTTAAGTAACCGGATTTGAGTTTGTTTTGGTTTTCAAACTCAGCAGAAATTCACGGACGTGAGCTTTCCACCAGTATGCGTTCTTGTACGCATACTTTGGTAGCTGGTTGAGTTGGTTTTGATTTCCAAACTCAGCAAAAATTCACGGACGTGAACTTCCGCCAGTATGTATACAACCATTTAGTACACACACAAGTATGTATACATTTGGTTTCCGGTTTTGGACTTATACACAAATGTGCGAACACACTATATGCTTATATCCAAAGATGGTTACATGATTCTAAGCTCTTTATTTCAATCATTGAAACATTCTTAGAGGATGACAAGAGCCGTTTTCACACACTATTAGCATCAAAGCAATTTTCAAGATATTGAAATAATCATTATCGAAACATTCCAAGTCTACACCAAATGATTGTATCACACAAACCATGTAAGATGTTACTCGGCAATTTTCTCATGATATAAGATGAACTTGGTCGAAGCGAAAGCTTGCCAACACATATTTCGAGAAATATGTAAGCGAGATAAACTTAGCTCGAAATCTCAAATGTGTATATAGAAAACTATATCGTAATACGACTTATGTCTCAATATAGGAGATAGAGTAGAAATATACTTTCCAAGTGATAGATGAGTTCAAGTCTCCACATACCTTTTGTCGATGAAGTTCCACAAGATCCCCTTAGTAGTTCTTCATCTTCAAATGATGAACGCCGTGAAAACTAATCTCAACTACACAATCTATGTCCTAGTTCGAGACATCTATAAATAGGCTATAAATCAAGACTTATAGTTTTGATCACTAACATTGACAAACATGCTTGAGATAGCAACGCATGTGAGTTCGACCAAGCAGTGCTCTAACACAGACGACTCAAAATCTCTCCATGATTTTGCAGAGAGATTTGAATCTCTCTGAGATTTTGCAGACGGATCAAAATCTCTCCGAAGATTTTCTTAACGGACCCGAATCTCTCTGTGGTCAGCTGGGACTCGGCATGGATAGAGAGAAAAGGCTTTGTACGCCCGATTAATGTCTCTGCGAGACTTTGGCTCGCTTGTATTTGACCAGCGTATCTTGAAGAGATGTGCTAGGAATCAACTGTGTGTCCATATGATGAGCCAACAAGACCAGTGTATCTCGAAAGGATGTTCTAGGAGTCTGTCGAAAGGGCTCAAAGGTAGAATAACCAGCATATCTCGCGGGGATGTCCTAGAAATTATCCGGAAAACTCAGTAAGTCGAGTCAGAGCCTAGAACAGACATGACCAGTGTATCTCGCGATGATGTAGTAGGAATCAGTCCTTGATCTCAAATAGGGTGAGTCGTGCTTACAGGAGACATGCATATCTCCGCTCTGGGTCATAAGTCCGTCAGGGACGTTTTTACGCATCTACAGAGCCTACATGACCAGCAGTATCTCGTCGAGGATGTATACTAGGAATCATCACAATCAGCTGCGTCTCGCGAAGACATTATGGAACTGTAGTTGTTCTGGTTCATAAGTCTATCGGGGACGTTTTACGCTCTACAAAACCTACGTGACCAGTAGTATCTTGTCGAGGATGTGCGCTAGGAATCACGACATCACGACCAGCAGTGTCTCACTGGGATGTATACTAGAAATCGTTGCTAAGAATGCCTTGAGGGCCAAGGGCTCAATCTCTCCCGCGAGAGTTGAATTCTGCCTATAAGGTTGAAATATCACTTTTGCCCCTTATCCAAATTTCACCATCTACACCAAGATAAAGCTATCATATACAGAACAAATAGAAGAGCAAGGGTAGAAGATAAAGCCCCAACAACAAAATCAAGAAAACAAAGTATGAGAAGGACCATCAACCTCAACACACACGAATAGATTCGCCCTAGTTATCGCCCGCACCTTCATAAAATCTCACCTCAGAAATTTCCCTATCATCTTCACCAGCAACACGACTTTTAAGGGGATCGTTTGTTTCAGTTGATCTCTGAGTCTTCTTATTCCATACTCCTCTTCGCTACTAGAAATGTCTATCTCTTCTTCATTAGGAGGAACTTCTGGGAAGTTGAACTTAAGAAGAGGATGTCCATACTTCGTGCAAATCGCGTCCGCATTTGCTCAAACTTGCTCGTTTCGCTCGCGCTCAGCATTCTTCTTAGTATTCGAAACAAAAACAACCAACTTTTCCTTGAGCTTGAGATACTTAGAGTTCCTAGCAGAATGTTTAGACTCTGCAGACTCCAGTTCCTTGGAAAGAGTCTCAATCTGCTTAAGTTAATTCTTCTCGGTGGCTACAAAAGAAAACAAAAATGATTAGCATCGCACATGAATAAAGAAATTAAAGGGCTTACATCAAATAACTGAGGCAATCATCTGAAACAACCTTCTTTCTCAGAACTAATCGCGTTAACAATTTCAGCATGATCCAATTCTAAACTAGCTCGTGTGGCCAACCCTACTCTAGCATTCTCAACCACACTCAAATCCCACTCGAAATCATCATCACTATCAATGCGTAGGCGAGACCGGATCATATTTTCTCGAGCAATCAGAGCCTCATTATCGCTTATAGCTCTATCCCTCTCTGTCTTAGCAAGAAGAACAGTCTCTTGGAAATGTCCCAAAGCCTGGGCACCCCTTCTAACGGCATCATCCTTTTCAGTAGACAATTCATCTCTCTCTTCTCTTAAATTCTTAATTTCCACTCTTTGGCCATGAAGGAGGTTTTTGAGATTACTGTTGATAGATAAAATCGCCCAATGATCAAATTTAAGTTTTTCATATTTCAACTTAAGCTCATCCAGACCATAGATTTCTAAATCCTCATTAGGATGGTCCAAAGATGAATTGAAATGTTGTAAGAGAGCGGAATCTTCAATAGGATGGTTGATGGCTTCATTGGTTAAATTGTAAACCTCCGAAAATACGCATTATTCAATAAAGATACAAGACAACGCGGTAATATTAAGAAGGCGAAAGGATTATAAGACTTACCCACAAGCGGTGTATTCCTATTGCGGAGCTCAACCACTTTCTTAGTATAAACGAACAATTCTCCTTGGACTCTGGAGTTCTCATTCTCAAGATTGCAGATTCTCTCGTGTTGATCCCGAAATAAAGCTTCAGATAGCCGGAATGAATGATTATCTAAAAATTACAACAAGAACAAACACGAGCAAAGCATGGAAGGGAACTTACCAAGAGTTCGAGAGAAGAACGAAATCCTGGATATAAAGATAAGGAAATCCCGCGTAAGGAGTCATGATTAGGAGAAGGAGACTCACAAAGATTCACCATTGTATCACATGATTGAGCAATTGCAGGATCATCGACAGTCGACAAAGAAGATTTAAAATTTTCAAAAAGGATCCCCATGTTCGCACCAAAGTTATCGAGGCATGACCTTCACCACGAGCGAAAGTGGAACAACTCCAAGTGAAGGTAAAGCATTGGAAGATTCAAGGCGTTATTATTCGTCCGAGATCCTAGACGTGGTAGAAGCTCATCATCCAAAGATGACATATTCAGAGTAGAAGGAACCCTCTTTCTCTTCTTTGAAACATTTTCTTGATCATGATTTGGAAGCACTCGCTTATCCTTGCCTTTTACCTTCTTAGCGGGGATGGTCTTCTTAAGTTGGGGAGACTCATCAGAAGAACTGGACGAGCCATCTTCATACTCTCCCTACGCACACACCAAGATAGATAAGAAACAGAGGCAACAATATTGTTTCAACAACAATAAAGAAAAGTATTTCTTACTTTCTTGGAGCGCGAGGACTTCTCCTTTTGCGACTCTCTATTTACCTTCTTCGTAACCTAAAATATTAACAACAACAGTATGTAAATGCAAAGGAAATAGTATAAAGCGCGAAGATGAGAAAAAAATACATGTTTAGCTTCCTCTAAACAATTAAAGAGCCAAGGCTTATAGCCAAGAAGATTGGAAGGACCCGTGCGATCGGATTCATCAGTGTTTCTACCCCAAATATAAGGACCATCAATGATGAGAGGATACTTCATCCAAAGGGGATCCTTAGAGAAGCGAGCAGAAGTATTGGAGGGATTATGAAAATCAACATCTCTTATAATCTTATCGCTTTCAGCAAAACCATCCACTCACCTAAGACGAATTCCCCTGCGATATTTTATACTAGTGTTGATGGTGGTTTTTAGTTCAAGGCTAAAATTGTGAAACCCTGTATTTAATGTGCCATCGTTCTGCAAAGAAACAGAGCCATTTAAAAGTAAATTTATAGGCCTCTTTACTTATATATGTATTGAGCAATTCAGTATATTTATATATGAAATTTATCCAGAATGGTGCATGTAGCAACAATCCAAAATATACTATAAATTTTATCTTCCACCTGCATTACTCACTAATGCATGGCCTGTCAAGTATGTATTCTATGCTATGTTCCCCAGCTGAACTCTTGATGTTGATATGACATGACAATTAATGTTCGCTCGCAGCTGAGTAACATGAATTTCCCGAAGTGTCTGGATTAAGATATACACGGAAGTACTCAATTAGAGGCGCGCAAATTTATGTTGCCATATGAAACATAATTAGTGATGAATGCACAAAATTCAGCAGAAATTGATTGATTTTATGTCAGCTCACAAAATTCAATCTTTCTAACCTAATTTTATTAATTTACAAAATTAGGTTTTTGCGGCCTGCGCAATATTTCGAACCCTATTGGACAAGATCAAGCCTAGGAAAACTAGGAAACTAAGATACCATGTAGCTAGTAGGAGTTGAATCTTACCCAAAATCGAAATAAAGAAGAAAAAAAGGAATTTGCGGCAAAGTCGGGAAGTAGCAGAAGGAGGCACGACCGAGCAACTTATCCGGTCGGTTTGCCCTAGCCGGCGCCCCTCTTTGCCAACCGGCCACGCCCCATGCTGCTGACAGCCGGTCCCTCTTCTCCATCGACCAATCAGATCGCTCCAAAGTTGTAACCAACACTTTTAAATAAATGTGAAAGTAGGTTGGTCGACGTGCTTACAATCCTTAAAAATTAGATCTTGGCCATCCAAAACGGTCGCAAATTGATCATGACCACACAACTTGGTAAGCTCCGTTAGCTAACCCTAGGTCTTACAAACACGACCATACAAGTCCTGCGGCAACCACCGGCGGGCCCATTTCTATTCTATCCAATCGGAACATCCCTAGCCCACCAGCAGCAACCATAACCGCCAGCCAAGATAGGCTATCCGCACGGTTAAGAAAGAATTTCTAACAAATTAAGACGGCACATGGCAGTCTCAAATCAATCGTGTTCTTCCAACTTCGCTAGCCGAATCGACCGGCCAAGATTTGATTTTAAGCGACCAGCAAGACGCGGACATGCTCACCGGCGGCTCAATTTTAGCTTTGGCCAATCGCATTGCTTCAAACCTGTTAGCAGTACCTCAGACCGATTGCCTAAAGTAGGCTGGTCATGCGGCTTTTAAAAGTCTTGAAATCAACCAACGACAGCATATAACTGCCGTAAAATGATCTTAGCCATCCAACTTGGACAGCCAAATCGACTGGCCTAGATTTGTTTTCAGGGAGCCAATGGGATGTCGGCGTGATCACTGGCAGCCCCTCTTCCATGAGGACCAATCGGACTATTCTCAGCCTATCCATACGATCCCTGGAGGCAGCCCAAAGTTGGTTGGCCACGCTCCTCATAAAAGTCTTAAATAAATTAGCGGCAAAACATAACTGCAGCAAAACGATCTCGGCCGTCCAACTTCGTCAACCAGATTGACCGGCCTAGATCCAATTTTAGGCGACCAATGGGACGCCATGATTCTTCATGAGTCAGTCACGCTTCCTCCAGTTGATTTACTTGACTGCAAACCGTTTGACCAAAGAAGGATGGTTGCGCTCCTAACAAAGACACTTCTCCTATATCGATTAATTTTGAACAACTTGCTTAAACCGATACTTCACATATGCTGATTTTAAACGATATTTCTTAAATATTAATTTAATAAATAATTTAATTATTTATTTAACCAAAAAAGCATCATGTGCTATTTTGAGTGATTAACTCACACCAAGTTTTGTCTACACGACTTTACTCATCACATTTGACTACTTACTGCCTAGCTTGCGCGTGATTGGTCGAAAATATTAGGTCTTGCCACCAAGACCCATTCAGAAATTACCATGAAGAGTTTGTTTCACACTTCTTGTAACTTGCTCCATATTTTCCACAAAAATACTCAAGACATCAAACATATCACAAACTGGGGGATGTTCATCAGGGTATTGGTCTGGCGGTTTACAGCGTGAGGCGTGCAACGCGCCCATTATGAGAAAGTGTCAGGAAAGGCGGACGGTTGATAGCAGTAAAGGAGTAGTGGGTGTAAAGCTAACCGGTCTTACCTTCATGACAAGGACATGGTTTTCACCACTTTTACACGATTCCTACTTCCTACGAGATCAGTGCGATTAACTATGACTTGTATAAATAGGTTTTCAATCTATTTCAACTGATAACAGTTTTGGTTATCAACACAAGTATCCAGAAAACACCAAGAACTTATAGCTTACATTCTGCAAGCAAGTTCCACATTCCGATACAAGTCATAAAACAACCACACCTCCATAATTCATCATTTTGATCTCAACACCTTATTCGCTTCCCTCCCTAAGATCAACCCTTCTCCTTCATTTTGTGACAGAAGCAAGACTGGAACGACCATTTCTTGGTTTAGGCCAGAATTGTACAAATTGATCTCTTGAATATAAAGTACTCATGTGCAGTACATTTGTTTAGGGTTTAGATTCGTTTCTCAGCGGCACACCCAATTTACCATTTCCAGCAGAATCAGTTTTTACCCCAAAACAACTGGCGACTATAGTGGGGGGTTAATCTCTCGGTTTCAATCCCAATTTTTACAAAGATGGTCGGTCTTAGGACTAATTCAACTACTCCAAGCTCCGGTCAGAATCTTTTGAATGGTAATGTTCCTCCTCCCAACGCTCTATCTGATCGTACGGCCGATGGAGAAATCCCAACCTTGATCGAGTTGGCATGGGTATAGTAGATCCACACAAGGAACATGGACCTGATGAAAGAGACGATAAACAACATACTTAATTTCCTCGTCAGGCTGACATCAGATTTGAGTGGCGCCTCTGCTCCAGAAATTCCAGTACTTAGGGCTAACCCCTCAACTGATGATCATCCTCAAGTCAACAGTTTTACTACCAACAAGAGGCCGGTGGACCAGGAAGAAGTTTTTATAGTGGAGAGTTTATGTGAACTTCTACACCTCTCCAAGGACCAACGAGCGGAGATGTTTGCTGCAATCAATCAGATAGCTCTAGACACGCGCTGGGCTCATTCGCATTCAAAAGCCTCAAGAACATTAGAGATGTCCATAAACAATGTTACATTTACTAAAGACGACATGATGGTAGAAAAGGGTCATAACAGATCCTTGCATGTTACTGCGCGTATCAAAGATTCAGAGTTCAAAAGGGCTCTCATCAATATGGGAGCATCCTCAAATGTTGTTCATCTTAAAACTCTCAGAACAGCCAAGGTTCGGCCAAACAAGATTGTATGGCATCCTACTGTGATGACAAATTTAGAAGGAAACCAAACTAGCACGTATGGGTACATCTATCTGAATTTATCAATAGGACTTGTCCAGTCGAAGGTGAAAGTCGAGGTAATAGATAAGGACCCAGACTACCACATGATACTGGAAAGACCGTGGCTTCATGATAATAGGATCATGCCCTCAACATATCACCAGTGCTTGAAAACTATGCTGAATGAAGAAGTCGTTCGCAATCATGCATCACTGTCTCCTTATGCAACAATTTGTGGTATTGAACTTTTTGAGCCAAAGGAAAACTCACAAGACTCATTAAACAAGGTTTACTGCACTCCACTCCTTGCATGAACGTCGATCGAGGAGGAAGACCGGCTATCATCACTGAATGAGGAGACCGAATCCCGCGGCGCACCTCTGCTAACAGGACACGCCAATCCTCCTTCATCAAATAAGAACTTGGCTCATCCTCATACCAAGAGGGAGCGTACTTTTGTAGCAAGTAGTGATGCGAAAGGGAAAACTGTATACCGGCGCCACTGTTAACAATTAACAGGGGAGACTACTGCAAAGTCTCTCCGCCCAGTAGAATGCAACCATAACGACAAGATACAAGAAGAAGAAGTACCAGACGCTCCTCGGCAGTTGCAAGATGGCACTGACTCCACTATAGATGAACTCGAAATTGTCAACATCGGAAATGAAGAGGCTCCGAGGCCTATCTCCATCAGTTCGACTCTATGTGAAGATGAACACACAAAACTGGTGAACCTTCTTAAGGAGTATCAAGACATATTCGCGTGGACATACGAGGAAATGCCCGGCTTGGATGAAAAATTGGTCACTCATCATCTACATATAATACCTGGATCCAAGCCAGTAAAGCAATCTCCAAGACAGTTCATGCACGATATTGAGGAACAAATCAAGGCTGAGATTCAGAAGCTACTAGCGGCCGGCTTCATCAAAACCATCCAACATCCTACCTGGTTGGCCAATGTGGTTCATGTAAAGAAGAAGAGCGGTCAAATCAGGTTCTGCGTCGACTTCAGAAATCTGAACAAATGCTGCCCCAAAGATGACTTTCCTCTTCCCAACATTGACATGCTAGTAGACGCTACCACCGGACATGACATGTTCTTCTTCATGGATGGTTACAACGGATACAACCTGATAAAGATGTATGAGCACGACGCAAGTAAGACAACTTTTCGAACTCCCATCCGAAACTTTTATTACACTGTGATGCCTTTCGGCTTGAAAAATGTTGGTGCTACCTATCAACGTGCCATGACTGCAATTTTCCACGACAAGATGCACAAACAAGTTGAAGATTACGTAGATGACATAGTAGTCAAGTCAAAAACTCGAGCAGCCCATACAGATATTTTGCGGCAGGTGTTTGAAAGGTGTCGTGAATACAAATTGAAAATGAACCCTTTGAAATGTGCTTTTGGGGTCTCTTCTGGCAAGTTCCTGGGATTCCAAGTAACTGCTGAAGGAATCAAGGTTGACCCAACCAAGACCCAAGCTATCCTCACAATGCCTCCTCCGCAGACTGTGAAAGAACTCCAGAGCTTCATGGGCAAGGTAAACTACATTCGGCATTTTATACCTGGTTTAGCTCAGCTTATCGCTTCATTCACCCCCTTGCTGAAAAAGGGAGCAAGCTTCATTTGGACCACGCTGCAGCAATAAGCTTTTCGTAAAATCCAACAAATATTGTCATCACCGGCTGTTATGAAATCTCCCATACAAGGAAGACCGTTGTTTCTCTACACTACTTCCAGCGATGCAGCTGTTGGGGCCTTACTTGCTCAAGAAGATGATGAAGGGATTGAACACCCTATATACTACTTTAGTCGTACTTTGAGAGATGCTGAACTCAGGTATCCTAAGGCGAAAAAAGCGTGTCTAGCCCTAGTTCACGCTATTCAGAAATTTAGACACTATCTGCTGTCAAACAAAATGGTGCTAATAGCTAAAGCTGATCCTGTCAAGTTATTGCTCTCAAAACCGGCCTTGATAAGTAGGACGACTAAATGGCTACTCCAAATGTCGGAGCTCGACATAACGTGCACTCCTCCGAGGTCTATTAAAGGACAAGCAGTAGCAGATTTGCTAGCAGCGTTCCCGGGAGAAATTACTACTGCGCTGCATGAAGACTTTCCTATAGAGTTTCCAGAAATCTATTTTGTCAAAGAGGAAGCATGGCTATTGTATTTTGACGGTTCTGCTACCCCTAGCAGTAATACCGGAGGAGCTTGTGTAGTTCTAGTGTCTCCAACTGGTGAAGTCTTTTCACATTCGTTCAAGCTGGACTTTCAGTGCACCAAAAATTCAGTGGAATACGAAGCTTTTCTCATAGGACTGTCACTAGCCAAACAAGAAGGAGCCACACACCTGGAAGTAAGAGGCGACTCGAAACTACTGGTCAACCAGATGAATGGAGTATACTCACTCAAAGAGGTAACACTAGCCCCTTATAGAGCTGAGGCACAAAAGCTATTGAACTACTTTGCTGATGCAACCATAATTCATATTGGCCGAAATAACAACAAGCACGTCGATTGCCTAGCTACAATAGCTTCGAAATTACAATTCGAAGGTTTGAAAGAGACTTTGACGGTGAAGAGACGAACCGTGGCATCAACATGGATTATACAACCCAAAGATACTGAAACCAACGATTAGAGAACTCCGATTATTCAAGAACTTAACAGTTCGCTGGCTCAAGGAAAGGTTAGTCTTAAAGCCCTAAAAAACTTCTTCATGCTCTACGGAGTGTTATACCACAGAAACTCAGATGGATCCCTATCGAGATGTCTTGTAGATGAAGAAGCACAACTATAACTCAACCGCGTTCTTGGTGAAATCTGTGGGCAAACGTTAGTGGTGACTCTTTACCGACGTCTTCAACGCCTCGGATACTGCTGGCCGGATATGGAGACCCAATCTCGAACGCTCCAAGGGTCTTGTTCTAATTGTCAAGCGCCACTACATATCAATTGGAAGTTCTTAACATTAGTTATGCTGGGGACTGGCGAGAGCCATACATCAACTGTCTCCGCGATAGTGTGTTGCCTTCTAACAAGAAGGATGCAGCCAAGATGAAGCAAAGATCCAAAAGATTCGTATTTCATGAAGGAATCCTATATCGCAAGAGCTTTGGAGGGGACCTGTTACGATGTTTGGCAAAGTCTGAAATCCTGACTATGTTGAAAGAGACACATGAAGGTGAACACCAAGGGAAGAAGAAGTTATTTCTTCAGGTGCATGAAAGGTATTACTGGCCAACTATGG
The DNA here is from genome assembly GCA_023531295.1 of Papaver armeniacum. Taxonomy (NCBI): domain Eukaryota; kingdom Viridiplantae; phylum Streptophyta; class Magnoliopsida; order Ranunculales; family Papaveraceae; genus Papaver; species Papaver armeniacum. The sequence continues at coordinate 58,972 of JAJJWW010008754.1, read as the reverse complement.
AGGATGATGTAGCAGCATTTGTTCAGAAATCCCACGAATGTCAAACTCACGGGAAACTCATCTACACGCCTTGTACTCCCCTTCATTCAGTAAGTAGTCCGTGGCCTTTCTACAGCTGGGGACTTGATATTATTGGGAAAATCAATCCACCATCATCAAAGCAGCACGAGTATATCATAACCGCGACGGAATACTTTACCAAATGGGTCGAAGCTATTCCTCTCTGAGGAACCACTAGGAGAGACTATTGCGGCATTCATTAAGGAATATATCATTTGTCGGTTCGGCATACCTAAGCACATCATTAGTGATAATGGTACTCCCTTTGCCAACAAGCAAGTACGAGAGTTGCTTGAAGAATATGGGGTTAGACAGGTCTTCTCTAATCCTTACTACTCTCAGGAGAATGGGAAAGCCGAAAGCACTAACAACACTTTGATTCGGATTATCAGCGGAACGATGCATGATAACCCCAGGACGTGGCACGAAAAATTACCTATGGCACTGTGGGCATATCGGGCAGCACCTAGGAGCTCTACTGTAGTTTCTCCTTATTCACTTGTTTATGGTGCTGACGCAATTCTCCCAGCAGAAATCAAAATCCCGTCGGCTAGGATTGCAGCAACAAGTGGAGTCCAATGGAATGAGACCGAAGCATCGAGCTCCAGGATAATGGAATTAGACACTCTGGATTCCAGGAGAACTAAGGCGGAAGAGCATTCTCAGGCGTACAGGAGGAGGATCTCTAGAACATACGATAAAGCTGTAAAACCCCGAGTTTTTCAAATAGGAGATCTGGTATTAAAGACAGCCAAGCATATTCATCAAGACATGTCCGCACCAACGTTTTCCCCAAAATGGGAAGGTCCTTATGTGATCACCAAAGCTTATAACAGTGGGTACTACAATATTTTCAAGGAGGATGGAGGCAAATTGGAGGCAGTCATCAATGGAAAATGGCTCAAGGCATACTACGCCTAATCATTATTCCATCCCTCGCAGTCTCAGTTTGCGATCAATCAGGCATTTTTCGTTTCTCTCATATCTGAGTTATCAAAGTTTTTCATTAGTCAAGACGTATTAATGTAAACTTCATTTGCTAGCCAAAACCCAATGCAATTCATTTTCCAAAACAATGTTCAAATTAAACCCAAGAAAAAAAGAGAACAATGAAACGTTCTCATGCCTTCTTATTAAAAATAAAATAAAATAATGAAATAATAGTATGGCTCAGAGAAGGCCATCTAGCAAGTTGTAGTCCCTTGAAAGCATCATTTTCAGCATATCATGATACCTTTCGGTCCTACTCTTCAAGTTTTGGATTTCCTGCTCCACCTTCTCAGATTCGCATCCAGCTCACGTTGAACTCCATGGATTCACAGGTAGATACCATGTTTTCCCACTTTTCAACAGTTGATTCACCAACATCACGAATGGATGTACCTTCCATATCTGCGACCATGGGAAGAAGGCAGTTCACCGTAGTAACCAAATAAGACGAAAAATGCCGCAACACATTCCTGGTGGCAATATGGTCGTACCTTCTCCATATTTTTGTGTACAGAGGCACAAACTTCCTCCGTACTAAGAACTCACCAACAGTCCGGTAACTAGAGGATAAACACTTCATGTGAATATTAAACGGCAAGCCTGCATTGGGGTACTCGTAGGAGGAGATACCCAAATCAGTGTCTTCTAGATCTACAGCAGTAGGCGTGTTTGAGCTTGAAGGAAGAGGAGTGGCAAGATCATCGTCGTCGACCACTGTTACACATATTCCAGCAGGGTACCTCAAAAAACAAAACAAAAAAAAAAATTATCATCACCTACCGGCCGTGACAAACGAATAGCTATTCACCAGTGAAAAAGTATATCGGTATGATCTTCTTGACTCGGATGATCCTGACGGGGGAATTATCACGAGACCCAAAGATTAGCCCACTTTGGAAGAATGATGTTAGTGTCAAAAAAAGAAAGAAAGAAGGAAATTACCACTTCAAAATCAAGAGACAATTAAAGCCGCCTGCGTTTGGTAGAAGAGTCTAGTTGGGTCAAAGATGATTCGCTCCTGTCTGACATGATGAAAGAATATGGGTTCAACAGGAGAGACTATATTCCAAATCGAGAAGAATGGTCTAGTTTCACCGGCATATGTATACGCCCTGCAAAAACCCCAAGAGGAAGCGAATGTTGAGCAACCGCAATGGGACTTATCTGATATACGAGGATTCAACGCCAACCAAGTCGTGTTTCTTATTGAAACCCTAATTAAAGATGGAAGAAGAAGACTGTCAGATGGTCAAAAGAAGAATGCTTTCATTCTAGATCAAAATCCTGGCCCAACATGCTCGTGGGTGTGATTGGATCAACATCAGCATACCCGAAAGATACAGTTGTTATCTGACAGCCTGATTCACTGTTTCGAATTCAAGAAAACTTCCCCTTCCCCGGTAATGTTTATTCACTACGACTTGATAATTTTATTTCTTGATTGTCACCATCTGATGCTTACCCCGCAACAATGTCACTGTTACGTACTAAGAAGGAGACTTAATGTTGATGGTGGTTTTTAGTTTAAGGTTAAAATTGTGAAACCCTGTATTTAATGTGCCATCGTTCTGCAAAGAAACAGAGCCATTTAAAAGTAAATTCATAGGCCTATTTACTTACATATGTAGTTGCAGGAAATCCCACAATACACCCCTCACTATATTTTGTTAAACTAATCCATTCAAAAGATAATAGATGAACAATTATGAATATTTATTAATAACTTTCTTGAATCTTTACACAGGAAAATGGAATTACACTTAAGAACTTACAAAAATTCTCTCTCTCTCTCTCTCCTAATGGTTTGCTCTCCAATCCAAAACCCTCTCCTACAACATTTCACTCATCCCTTTATATAGGGTGATACATAGTGAATGACACTAAAGTCGTCCTTTATTTTCGGAATATCTCGCGAAGTGTCGCAGGCATACAAGTATTCGTATTCGCGACACTTCTTACCTTTCGCCGATTTCATATCTTCCTACCGTCATCCGGTCGTCATTCATACTTAACCCTCTCGCGACTCACTCGCAATGTTGTTATCCATTGTCTTGGCGTAGAGTTGTTGTCGATATTCGATCCTACATCTTGCCTCTTTTTCTTGAATATTGCTTGGAGAGCGATCTTTAAGAAAAAAATTCGTTGTTGTTGTAGTCTCTGATTTTTATTGATGAAGGAACGAGCAAAAGAATACTGGACTTGAAAAGTACGTACTTGCCTCTATTCTTTGGCGAAGTTCCGAAGTTTTTAGAAGTATGTATGAAATATCATTTCCTGCCTCATGGGTTATGGTGAATAATGGATTTTGCAATCTCTCCTCGCGAGTTAGGAAAATAATTGAGTCTCATATGATAAGAAAATATGCTGTGCAATACCCGAATATTACATCTTCTCGCCTCTCCTTATGTTTCCTTATGTTGTGCGATATCCGAATTCTTTGTCGCAACCGTTCATTTTCCACTAAAAATCTTCTTTAGCATAACTCCATGAATCTAGGAATGACCGTTTACACGTGTTTAAAACCATTCTTTTTACCGGTACATTTAATGTTATCCGGTCATAACACTTTCTTGCCTATTTATAGGAGAGTCTTTTGTGAAGAACACTTCTTTCCTTCTATTTCATCTCCTTTATCGTCCGCAACTGTTCTTCGTTATTCTTCTTCAATATCGTCTTCATCATCCTTCATTATTTCTTATTTGCTATCATTTCCATGGCATCCGTGTTTGTTAATCTTGCTAGATTCGATTGATTCTATGATTGATTGATTCGTGATTAACTTCCCTTTTGAGATTATCTTATTCTTTTTAGTCTTTTCTCGCCATTTTTGTTTCAAGAAGAACAAATCCAAAGACCAAGTTCACCGTGAAGAACCCCTTCTTTCTCCGGATTCACAAATCAAACCAACTTCTCAACAAGAATCCACCTTGCTACCCAAGTCCTCTTCGCAAGCTAAACATACTGCTTTCTAAAAGAAAGCCTGCATGGAGTGATAAGGTATTTTAAGAAGCATTTACCTTTTAATAACAATATCATTGCCTCGTTTCTTACTTAATTTGTCATTCGCAGGATGATAAAACTATTGACCAAACTCCCAAAAGATCTCGCCACTCTCTAAACTCCGTTACTCCCGATGTTCCTTTTCCCTCATTTACACCTTCTTCTCCTGTCTGAAATCATCGCAGACAATCTTGTCACAAATGACAATATTCCTATGCCTCAACTCCTTATAGATCAAATTCCTCACAATAATCCTACTACGGATGAGCTTATCCCTTCTCCTACCATCAATGTCCCTACATTCCTCCAATCACTACCTTTCCCGAAATCTCCCCTTCTCATGATGTTCCTTTGGCGAAGAATGATTCGTCTCTTCCTTCTTTAGCCGAGCAAATCCCTCTTCTTATGAGAAAATTTGGAAGGAATAGACGTGGCTTTCAAAGTTCTCTCGGACCTTGTGAATGATGCCAAGAAGGCTTCGCCGATCCCGTCAAGTCGATGTCCTGCGAGATTTTAAGTAAACATCTTGGTCTGATAGGATCTCGCAAGCATCCTTAGTTCAAGAAATTACTTGTCTTTGAAAAATGATCTTGCTATGACCTAAATGCAATAATCTCCATCTTGAAAATCAAAAATTTCACAACCTCTCACTAGATCGTGATAATCTTCGCAAGAAGAATGAAGACTTAAAAGGTATACTCTTTCCCCTTAAGCTTTTTTTTTTTTTTTACGACTTAAACTCTTGTTCGCCCTTTAAGCTCTAAACCAGAAACGAATAATGGAGATATATCAGTTGGAATCAATTGTTGAAGAGGTTCGAGTTGAAAGAGATGCTTTGATGGAGCAATATAACTTCTTAAATAATCTTCATACATATGCCGTTGATCAAATAGATAATTTGTCTAAAGAAAATTTTGATTTAGTTCAAAGAAATAAAGACTCATTAAGTAAAGACTTATCTCGCCTTTCTTACTCTTTGACTAAGGCTAATTTGGAGTTGGAAACTTTATCGATGAGAATGGGACCCTTTCTCAGAAAAGCGATCTCTCGCTAAACAAGGTCGCGACCTATTCGCAAGAATATGATGCTTGTCAAAAATTACGTGAAGAACAAGAACAAACTATTCATACTTTGAAAAAACAACTTGAAGAAATTATCACGAGAGAGATAAACTTATTCGGTGAGAATAACCTTAAGTCTAAAAGCAAACCAATTCAAGGATCAATGTTCCAAATTAGAAAAATCCAACTCTACTCTTGTGACCGAGAATTCTATACTTGTTTGAATGAAAAAAGCTTGCGAGCTCGATTGAAAGGCCTAGTTGGAGATACATTTGATGATGCCATGGACTGCTTTGGGGAATAATTTTGCACTTTAATTGACATCTTACTTCTCGTAAAGAAGGTAGTCATATTATTTGACTATCTTAATCCATTAAGTATTCTAAAAATCTTTAATTATCTTTAATCTTGTGCACTTGTCATGCGGACTCGAGAAGAAACTTCGCTCTACTATCTCCACACTCGAGATCAGTTACTCACAGGATTCGCAAAGAAAATGGGTTACTCGCCGCTCTCTTGCTCGTTCTCGCGACCGTGCGAACGAAGATTTGATTATATGTCTTCTTTTGTAAAGACATAGATAGTAAGAATCGTCAAAGGCGTTGCTTCGTCAATTCCCCCTCAAAGTCAAGTCCTTGTGAATGAGATTTTATTGTCTAAGTCCCTTGATCCTATTCATGTTGATCCTTTTGGAAGTAAGTGATGATGAAGTCCCCTGATTCTCCCGACGGTGATTATGACTATGAAAGCGGCGAAGATATCGCTAATATCAAGTGATCAACAAAGATCCGATTTGAAAAAAATTTCATGAAAATCCACCAAATTGGCGAAAATGAAGGTCTTTGAAAACATTTCGATGAAAATCCACCCGACCGGTGAAGGTGAAGCCGATAAAGGCGAAGTGAAAGATCTCAACCATCCTCTCGTAGTTGATAATATTGATGTAGAGAATTAAACTTTCTTTGTAATTTGTCAAAACTTCTTTTTGTTTGTAAGATTAAGTCGTTGATCGAGTAATCCCTTATTTTCTCCTTTTTCTCTTATTTAAGATGTTTGAACATAACCTCGCGAGCATGTTCGCTATCGAATCTTTTTGTTAAGTAAAATCATTCCAATTAGGAATTTCACTTTATTTCTTCTCATTGCGACAAGATCGCAGGCCGCCTTTACATTTTCATGTCTTGACCCATTGACCTTGCCTTATCATTTTGATGGTCTTCTAAGTTTGACCTTCCTAATTAAAGGTCTCACTCTGCCACCCTTTATTGCGACAAGGTCGCGGGACGTCTTTACACTTGCATGTAAAACCCATTGACCTTGTCTTATCATTTTTCAAGTATTTTTGCCTCTGCGGGATATTTTACTTATGCGACAATATGATAAAGCCTAAATTTTCTTGCGAAAATAAAGCCCCCATGACATTGTCGTCTTGCGACGAAATCGCAGGACGTCTTTACACTTGCATGTAAGGACCCATTGATCTCGTCTTACCCTCGCGTTAGTATTATTGCCTCTGCAGGATCATTGCACAAATATGACAAGCCTAAGTTTTCTTGCGAAAACAAAGCCTCGTGACATTTTGCGTCTTTGGCACTTATCACTCCCTAATGGAGGGTGCCGCCCCTTATCATCTCCCGGTTGCCCCTTCAAGGAGGCGTACATCGGCCATACAAGGCTATCTCCTCCCATCCGGTCTTAACAACAACCAGCTTGTTTTCGCAGACCTCTTATCCCTTATACCTATAGAGTTTATGGTTACAAGGCTGCACCCTAAGTGGAGTTTTCTTCGGGCCGAGTGCGGCATGCGCAAGACTTGTCAAGAGTGGTAAGGAAGTTCCATGCTCCCACGCACTCTTGACTCAACCGTGTACCTCGGCCGCCTTGATCATACGCCGACTCCTTGAAAGAGACCCTCGGTCGCCCAACCAGGTATAACCTACATATATAGTTGGGAATCCAAGGTATCTCCTCCTGATAGGCTTTCATGGGCCCCAAATCTGCATGACCCAGTTCCGGGCGGTGTAACCTTTTCCCCGAGCCATGTTAAGAGATACCCCCTTATATGACGCACTTTAGGTCTTACATTTGCCTCTTACGAAGTATAATTCGCGAACTAGGGTGTACGCCATAAAGGTTCGTCCCATTCATTCGATCATGTTTATTCATTCATTCATTCGTTATTTCTTGCCATTCCTTTACGAGACATTCGATATTTTGGTTTGAATTTTATTGATTTTCTCAGATATCTCGCATTAGAGTACTTCATCTGACCCACTTTTATGGGTAATATTTCTTTAGATATAATCTGTTCCACGGCCTGCCCAATCTTTGTCCCATGTCTTTACCTTCAGGATCCATCAATCTATAAGCCCCGTACCAACTACTTCTTTGATAATATAAGGTCCATCCCATTTTCTCGCCACTTGCCTCCATTTTCTCGCTGATATATTGGTGTCTCTCGCAATACCGGGTCCCCCGGTTGAAATTCACGTATCTTCACACGCTTGTTATATTCTCTGGCCAATCTTCGTTGATAATTCTCCATGTGTCGCAACGCCTTCTCCCTTTTCTCTTCTAATTCGTCCAACTTGATTAGAATGTTTCTGCACTAAGATTTTTCTCCCAAACTTCTTTTTTAGTTGTTGGGATCATGACTTCGTTGGGAGCACGGCTTCAACTCCATATGTTAAGCAAAAGGTGACATTCCGGTAGCTTCTCTTCTTGTTGTATTGTATGCCCATACCGCACCGGGTACTTGTTCGCACCATCCTCTATTGTGTCCTTCTAACTTCTTCTTCAATATATCCGCAATTGTTTTATTTGTTGCCTCACTTTGACCGTTAGCTTGCGGATATAGTGAGTCGATTTCCCCACATTTTATTTGAAATGCATTAAGTAACAACTCTATGTTTTGCCCTTCAAATTGTTTCCCATTATCGATACCAACTGTGGGGGGATCCCAAATCGCATATAATATTCTCAAATATGAAAGTAAAAATATCTTTGTCGCGGATGTGTTGTACCGCTTTCACTACGCCCATTTTGTGAAATAATCCGTTGCGACAATTAAGTATCTTCTCTCGCCCATTCTCGGTAAAAAGGTCCCACGATATCTAAACCCCACTTTCCAAAAGGCCACACACTCTTAGAAGAATTTAATGGTGCCCTGTGCATGTATTTTCTTCCCATGTCTTTGACATTCCTCAGGCTCTTGACATCGTTCTCGCGTCCTCGTGCATATACGGCCGACGAATATCCTTGCATTTTTGCTTTATACGCTAAAGATCTTCCACCGCTATGATTTCCAGATCTCCACTATGCAACATCTTCAATATGATTTCTCCCTCTTCCCTTGTTAAGCATCGAAGTGAAGGTCCATCAAAAGATCGCGATAAAGCACACCATCTCTTAATTCATAATTCGTTGCACGGCTTTTTAATTTGTGTGCTTCTAATCTATTTCTTGGTGTCTCCCCTTTCATCAAGTAAGCGTGAAGTTCTGTTCTCCAATCTTTATCGCGACATTGTGGTATGTCTTCTACTAACATTGCATCCGCTTCTTGCCCTTCTTCTTTATTAATTGATGGTGCCAAAAGTGTTTGTATTTTTGATATTCCTCATGCAATGGGGTCTGTCATCATGCTTGATATAAAGGCAAAGCGTCTGCAGTCTGTTATTTCTCCTTGATATATGCCTCCATCTCATTTTTGGTATCTCGTGTTTGACAATTCCTCGACAAGCTTTCTATACTTTTGCAAAGATGGCTCATTTGTAGCGTATTTCTCTGTTATCCGGCGAATTGCTAATTGCGAATCACCTGGTAATCCTCACATTTTCTAGCTTCATTTCTATTGCGAATCGCAAAGCATGTATTATGGCTTCATACTCCGTTTCATTATTAGTGGATTCAAACTCCAATCTAAAAGAGAAAGCTAATTTATTGCCTTCTGGCGAAATCACAACAATTCCCACTCCATTACCTTCTCCATTTGATGATCCGTCTACCAATATTTCCCACCTATCTGGTTCGATTAACAAATCATTTGGGTCTCCATGCTCTTCTTCTACATCCATCATTTCATCCACCGCTTCATCTTCCTCCAAAGGAAATTACGCAAAAAGTCTGCGACTACCTTTGACTTAGTTGAAGATAATATTTCATATTGGAGTTTATAATGACTTATCTGGGCATTCCACCTTTCTACTCTTCCCCGATCTTTTTGAATTTTTCATTACTTGATTTGATTGGTACTTTTGTTACCACCGAGATGAAGATGTGCTTGAAAATATATGCGAAGCTTAAATGTTGCATAGACTAACGCCGTGGATTAGTTTTTCAATCTTCGAATAATTCCTTTCATGCGGCATTAAAAGTTTCTGATATAGTAAATCGGTTTTTCTATTCCAAATAGTCTATTCGCAGCAATCACGCGCTTAACGCATCTTACGTTGTCGCAAGATATACCAACAATTCCTCTCCTGGTTCTCGCTTTTTTTGCATAATGGATACTTCCATTAGATGTTCTTTAATTCCCCTAAAAAGCCTTTTCACATTCGTCTGTCCATTTAAATTTCGATCCTTTTTTCAAGATGTTTGAAAAATGCTTGCACTTATCGGATGATCGCGAAATGAATCTTCCTAGTGATGCTAACAACCCATTCAAACCTTCGAACATCCTTTATTGTCGCGGGTGTTGGCATATCGCGAACCGTTTTCACTTTCTCCGGTCGACTTGTATTCCTTCCTTTGATACTATATAACCCAAAAATTTTCCCGATGCTACTCCCGAAGGTACATTTTTTTGATTTACTTTGATGTTGAATCGCCTCATCTGTTCAAAAATTTCTTTCGAGATCTTGTACATGGTTTTCCGTTTCTTACTTTTTACGAGCATATCATCTACGTATACCTCCTGTTTTATGTATCCATTCCGCGAACACTTCTTCTACCATTCTTTGGTACGTTGCTCCAGCATTTCGTAAACCAAACGGCATTTTCGTATAACAATATAACCCTCTTGGAGCGAAAAAGCAAGATGCTCTTGGTCTTCCTCGACGAGAGGAATCTCGTTGTAACCTTTATACCCATCCAGAGATGATATTCTTTCATTTCCTGCTGCTTGATTCGACTAGTTGTGGGATATCGGCAATGGAAAACTATCTTTAGGACAAGCTTTGTTTAAATCAAATGAAATCTATGCAAATCCTTATCCCCTTTTTTCTTCTTTGGGACTATAACCATATTTGCTATCCATTCGGGATACTTTGTCGGCTGATGATTCCCGCATCTAGCATTTTCTCTGCAATTCTTCTTCTATTTGGGGGTGATAAGTGTTAAATTTTTCTAATTCTCTCGCTTGAACGGCTTCACCTTTTTATCTATTTTCAGTGTGTGACAAGCTATCGATGGGTCTATACCAGGCATATCATCCATGTTCCACGCGAAGATATCTTTATAGTCTCGCAGCAACTCTACAGTCCTTTTTTCCTCATCCGCTTCCATACTTGGTCCCAATCTTCAACATTTTGGGCTCTTCATTAGTTCCGACATTCACTTCTTCGTTTGCTCGCCGCGACGTAACTAGCTTGCGATTCTCCCATAGGGGTTGGTCCTTTCAACTCTTTCGCAGTTCATTTTCTTCTCCCGAAATCTCGCTAGGTATCCCTTTTCCTTCCTTTGCTCTTATCATGTAAACTCTAAATTCTTCTTTTTTTAGTCGCTTTCACCTTTTACGCGATACTTTCGCTTCTTTGCTTGCTCTTCATGATATTTTATTTCAATTTGATAACATATTCTTCCTTTATCCACATCTCCTCTAATCTCGCCGATTCCAGTTGGTGTGGGAAATTTAATACATTGATGAAATGTTGATGCTACTGCTTTTATTGCATGTACCCATGGTCTTCCTAGCAATACGTTGTATGGCGATTCCATATCTATTACGCACAAGGTTATTCGTGTCTCAATGTCTCCCAACGAATTCGTATTTTTACCTCTCCTTTAACCTTTGTTATGGATTTACCAAAACCATGGATATTGAGGCCGTAGGAATCATTTCTTTATCTTTATATCCCATTTTCTTGTAAGCATGATAAAACATGATATTCACCAAGCTTCCCGTATCGATTAAAGTTCTATTTACTGTCCATGTTTGCGTTGCATTTAATAATTCTCCTCCTTTGCACGCGTTTATTGTGATTACCGGTGGAGATGTGTGATTCAAATTTTCTTTAGATATTTCAAGTCATGAATGTTATCCTTTGCTTTTCCCATTCTTCTAAAGGCAATGTCACCTCGCTATCTGTGATTTTCTTTCCTTCAAAATCCCGCTTGTGTATTCTTCCTTTGATATTTTCATGAAACTCATCAATCATTGTTTTTGTGCCCGAACTGTACTCCATATCTTTCTCCTTTGCCTTGTCTAATTTAACATTTTCTTTTTCTTTCATTTTCTTGATTTAATGATTCTGATTGCCTTCTTTCTTCCTTCAGTCCCCTCCTTCTAGCGCCAATATGTAGTTGCAGGAAATCCCACAATACACCCCTCACTATATTTTGTTAAACTAATCCATTCAAAAGATAATAGATGAACAATTATGAATATTTATTAATAACTTTCTTGAATCTTTACACAGGAAAATGGAATTACACTTAAGAACTTACAAAAATTCTCTCTCTTTCTCTCTCCTAATGGTTTGCTCTCCAATCCAAAAAACCTCTCCTACAACAGATTTCACTCATCCCTTTATATAGGGTGATACATAGTGAATGACAGCTAAGCTGTCCTTTATTTTCGGGAATATCTCGCGAAGTGTCGCAGGCATACAAGTATTCGTATTCGCGACACTTCTTACCTTTCGCCAGATTTCATATCTTCCTACCGTCATCCAAAGCGTCATTCATACTTAACCCTCTGCGACTCACTCGCAATGTTGTTATCCATTGTCTTCGCGTAGAGTTGTTGCCGCGATATTCTGATCCTACAACATATGTATTGAGAAATTCAGTATATTTATATATGAAATTTATCCAGAATGGTGCATGTAGCAACAATCCAAAATATTCTATAAATTTTATCTTCCACCAGCATTACTCACTAATGCATGACCTGTCGAGTATGTATTCTATGCTATGTTCCCTAGCTGAACTCTTGATGTTGATATGACATGACAATTAATGTTCGCTCGCAGCTGAGTAACATGAATTTCCCGAAGTGTCTGGATTAAGTTGTGCACGGAAGTACTCAATTAGAGGCGCGCAAAGTTATGTTGCCCTCTGAAACATAATTAGTGATGAATGCACAAAATTCACCAGAAATTGATTGATTTTATGTCAGCTCACAAAATTCAATCCTTCTAACCTAATTTTATGAATTTACAAAATTAGATTTTTGCGGCCTGCAGAATATCTCGAACCCTATTGGACGAGATCAAGCCTAGGCACTAGGAAAATAAGCTACCATGCAGCTAGTAGGAGTTGAATCCTACCCAAAATCTAAATAAAGAAGAAAAAAGGAATTTGCGGCAAAGTCGGGAAGTAGCAGAAGGAGGCACGACCGAGCAACTTAGCCGGTCGGTTTGCCCTAGCCGGCGCCCCTCTTTGCCGACCGGCCATGCCCCATGCTGCTGACAGTCGGTCCCTCTTCTCCATCGACCAATCAGATCGCTCCAAAGATGTAACCAACACTTTTAAATATATGTGAAAGTAGGTTGGTCGACTTGCTTACAATCCTTAAAAATTAGATCTTGGTCGTCCAAAACGGTCGCAAATTGATCATGACCACACAACTTGGTAAGCTCCGTTAGCTAACCATATGTCTTGCAAACACGACCATACAAGTCCTGCGGCAACCACCGGCTGGCCCACTTCTATTCCAGCCAATCGGAACATCCCTGGCCCGCCAGCAGTAACCATAACCGCCAGCTAAGATAGGCTAGCCGCACGGTTAAGAAAGAACTTCTAACGAATTCAGACTGCACATGGCAGTCTCAAATCAATCGTGGCCGTCCAACTTCGCTAGCCGAATCAACCGGCCAAGATTTGATTTTAAGCGACCATCAAGACGCGAACATGCTCACCGGCGGCTCAATTTTAGCTTTGGCCAATCGCATTGCTTCAAACCTGTCAGCAGTACCTCAGACCGATTGCCTAAAGTAGGCTGGTCATGCGGCTTTTAAAAGTCTTGAAATCAACCAATGGCAGCATATAACTGCCGTAAAATGATCTCAGACGTCCAAATTGGCCAGCCAAATCGACTGGCCTAGATCTGTTTTCAGGGAGCCAATGAGATGTCGTCGTGATCGCTGGCAACCCCTCTTCCATGAGGGCCAATCATCCTGTCCTCAGCCTATCCATATGATCCCTGGCGACAGCCCAAAGTTGGTTGGCCACGCTCCTCATAAAAGTCTTAAATAAATTAGCGGCAGAACATAATCATGACAAGAAACAATCTCGGTCGTCCAACTTCAACAGTTGACCTACCTATATCAATTTTAGGCGACCAATGGGACGCCATGATTGCTGTCAGCTGCTCCCCTTTTTCATGAGTCAGTCACGCTGCCTCCAGTCAATTTACTTGACTGCCAACCGTTTGACCAAAGAAGGCTGGTTGCGCTCCTATAACAGCGGCACTTCTCCTATATTGATTAATTTTGAGCAGCTTGCTTAAAGCGATAGTTCACATATGCTGATTTAAACGATATTTCATAAATATCGATTTAATAAATTATTTAATTATTTATTTAACCAAAAAGTATCATGTGTTATTTTGAGTGATTAACTCACACCAAGTTTCGTCTACACGACTTTACTCATCACATATGACTACTTATTGCCTAGCTTGCGCGTGATTGGTCGAAATTATTAGGTCTTGCCACCAAGACACATTCAACAATTACAATGAAGAGTTTGTTTCACACTTCATGTAACTTGCTCCATATTTTCCACAAAAATACTCGAGACATCAAACATGTCACAAACAGGGGGATGTTCATCAGGGTATTGGTCTGGCGGTTTACATCGTGCGGCGTGCAACGTGCCCATTATGAGAAAGTTTCAGGAAAGGCAGACGGTTGATAGCAGTACAGGAGTAGTGGGTGTAAAGATGACCTGTCTTCCCTTCATGACAGGGACATGGTTTTCACCACTTTTACACGATTCCCACTTCTCCACTACTTAACTACCTCCACTTCCTACGAGATCAGTGTGATTAACTATGACTTGTATAAATAGGTTTTCAATCTATTTCAACCGATAACAGTTTTGGTTATCAACATAACTATCCAGAAAACACCAAGAACTTATAGCTTACATTCCGCAAGCAAGTTCCACATTCTGATACAAGTCATAAAACAACCACACCTTCATAATTCATCATTCTGATCTCAACACCTTCTTCGCTTCCTTCCCTAAGATCAACCATTCTCCTTCATTTTGTGACTGAAGCAAGACTGGAACGGCAATTTCTTGGTTTAGGCCAGAATTGTACATATTGATCTCTCGAATCTAAAGTACTCCTGTGCAACACATTTGTTTAGGGTTTAGATTCGTTTCTTGGCGGCACACCCAATTTACCATTTCAGCAGAATCAGTTTTTACCCCAAAACAACTAGCAACCAATTTAACCTCATAGTGCTTGAAGAAATTGTCAACTGTATATATCACCTTATCGTAAGCAACAACATGCTTCTTATAGAGAGATTCAATACCAGCAACGCAACGAGAATATTCAACCATGATCCTGATCGCATCACCGCTCAGTTGATATATCGTACAAGAAACTTTAAAACTCGATAATAACTCATAAAATAATGAAATCTCAAGGTTATAGAGAGGAATAGGAAGGCTAGCACAAAGTTGTTCGAGCGAAATAATGGTTCTTCTATCGCTCTATTGTTCAAGAGCGAACCAATCAGTATCAAGATCTGTAGTATGAGTAGAGTTGGGAGGAATTATTAAAGTAATCCCTTTCGATGAGAGTTCATCAGTAAACCTTTGGATTTCCTTAATTTGCCTTTTACTAATAGGTGTTGTAAACACCTTGATATTTATCTATTGTTTATGCTTTCTTTGCTATTTTTCTTGTGAATTATGTATCTTATGTGTGAATCTGAGTTCATTAGGTGCAAAGGAGTCATTGGGAGAAAAAGAAGGGAAAATCATTCATTTGGAGCAAAAAGCGCACAAAGGCCAAATCACAGGCGATATTTGGAGCAGACTAGTTTGTGCAAGAGGAGTTATGCAGGAACTAAATTGTCAGTCTCCTAAAACTGACTGCTGAACAAGAAAAGGGAATAGGGTGTCAGTTCCGTGAAACTGACAAGTCAAGTATTAACAGGGCAGCCCATATCCAGAACACTGGGTGCCTTTAGGTTTTTCAATCATTACTCACCCTAAATTCGAGAGAGATTTCTCTCGTTCGTTTATCATTTCTTTTCTACACCTCCACCTGAAAGAGAGGGGCTGGTGTCAGAACAACACCTGAGGCTGCTCTAGATCCGAGAGAAAAGAGAGAGACTAAGGGTGGATCAGAGATTGTGAGATGGTAATGGTGGTGAATTGAGCAAGGTTGAGCTGTGAACAAGAGATGCGAGCAGAAATGGAAGAAATGATTAAGCTATGGTGATTCAGAGTTAGGGTTTCCGTTGGTTTTGATGTTGCTGGGTGAGAAATTGAAGCTCTGTAATGAAGCAATCAGCAATTGTGTTGATGAATAGAGATGGGTATGACTCATCTGGTGAATGGGTTTGATTTCGATGGGTATTCAGGTGGGGTTCTTGTTGGATTAATTACAGCAACAAAAGAAGAAGATGGTGGTGAGACTGATTCACAGTTTGTGATGGTCTGGATGGAGAGATGGGTGTTGTGTATAATTTCACAGAATATTGAAACCGGAAATTGCAGGAATAAAGAAGATTGGGTTGCTCCTAGATTTGATTTTGGTTTGTGTGTGATGAGTGTTGATGGGGAAGAGCTGATGCTACAGCTGTGGTGTTGAGCAAGAGAATTACAAGGTTGTGGTGCTGAGTTATGCTGCTAATTGAACTGGTAATGAAGCTGCAGGATTGAACAGATACAAGTAATGCAGCTGCAAATGAAGTACGATTTATTCGTTGAACTCATGGGAGTGTTTGAAGGATGAATAGATGAATGTTAGGGGTTGTGATTGAATAAATGAATGCGGGAAATGGTTCCGGTGGTATTTGAACCAGGTGGAGCACATATGAGGAATTGAAACTGCAGTTGTGTGTTGATTCTAATGTTGCAGAAGGAGATGAAACTGGGGAGATTCAACTGCAATGGTTGTTTACAGGAGGTTAAAAATGATGCAGGGAAGTTCTGAACAGCTGAGATGTTATGATGCAGTTAGAGTTATGGACCTGGGAAAGAGTTTTTGGTGCCGACATCAATTCTGAGCAGTGCCGGTGGTGTTTGGATAAGTCAGAATGTTGGTGGTGGATGAGAAGGAGATGGTTGTTGAAGAGTGGTTTGAGTATGCCGTGCAATGAGCTGCAGGAAAGGATGATGTTGTTGCAAATGAACTGAGCAGGTTATGGAGATGAAATGGGTGCTAAAGTTAGTACTTGTGTGGATGACTGAGATGATGGTTGAGGTGCAGGTGTTGCTACTGGCGATGTTGTGGCGAAAAACAAGGACCAGAGTTGTTGTTGGAGTCAGAATGCAGCTACAGATTAAAAGTGGTGGTTGAACTGATGGTAGAAGCTAGAACTAAGATATGTTGCTGGTGTTAGCCAAGGTTTAGTGGCAGTGACAAGGAGAGTTGAATTAGCAGCTGAGCTGAAGCAAGAAAAGGCATATTGATGCATATGGATGATTGAGGCTAGATGAATGTGTAGGAATGAATGCAAGCAAGGATTTGAAAGGCCTGGAATCGGCCAGAACTGATCAGAAAATAGTCAAAACTCTGACGAAATCGGTTATCACTGAGTTGACTCAGTGAGGTGGATGATTTGACTCAAAATAACTTGGACCTGTCTGACTGGGCTTCACTCATGGGCTGTTTCATTGTTTAGCAGATGGGTGCGACCTAAGTTAAGAACCTGAAGGTGATATAAAAGCAAGACCTCTCCTTTGGGAGAGGGGAATCTCTTTTTCTACTTTGGTTCTAAGGTTTGGAAAGATGAAAACTTTCCTTTATTTCTTCTTGTTATGAACTCCATGAATATGAGCTAGAGTTTTATATTGGTTATGGAATAATCGGATTTCACATAATATGCTTTTTGATATGATAAATTAGTTTTGTCTCCATATTATCGATTATGATTTACTATTTATATTGTTACATGATTTGAATGCTTGTTTGATCGAGTCGCGAATCGATTCAGTTTGTTTTCATCTCTATTGCTAGATTAAGATTTATTATACGCAAAAGTGATAGATTCCTGATTACAAGTAGCATAATTGTGATTATTGCTTGTAGTGATACATCCTAGTAGTCACATGTGAGTCATAACCTTTGTTAAATCGGATTAGTGCTTTTACACGTTCGATTGCTTTGATTGGCCTAATTTCATAGAACTTAATGCATCTAGGGAATTAAACTTGATTAGTGCTTTTAAACGTTAGGTTGTTATTTTAGATAGAATTCATATTCGCATCTTTTAATGTGTTTGTTGATGACAAGAGGAGATTAGCGGGATATTCTTGCGATCAAGGTATCCTAGGGCCTTTGGTAAAAGTTGGGAGTAAAATACCAATTCTAGTTATTGTGTCGAAAACATGTTTGCGATTGAAGACGAAATCCTTAACCAATAACTTCACATCTTGATTTGCGTGTTTGCTTTGCTTTATTTGGTTTTGGTATAACTTAGTTTATTAAAAATCAGAAAAATCCCCCATGCTTTACATAAGAAACCGGAACATATTGACAACCTAGTCCTCTCTGTGGGAACGATCCTTTCTTGCCCTTGCTATATTTTATATTTTGAGTAGTGAGAAAGTAATATTATTTTTGACGCATACGACAGCGATCAATTTGGCGCCGCTGCCGGGGAGGCAGCGGTTGTCACTTGTTTTTGGTTTTTGGTTTCTTATTTTTGTTTTTAGTTTGTTTCTTATTTTTGTTTTTCTTATTTTCTGGTTTTTAACCTTGGTTTGAGAACTCTTGTTTCAGGTACCTATTATGGAAGGAGCATATTGGAACAATGGATACGGTTTTCAACCTCCTCAACACTATAACGATTGCCCACCACCTATGGGATACGATCGAAACCAATTTATTGGCTATGATCAATATCCAAGAGCTTATGGTGATTTTCATACATACCAACAACAACCTTGTAGTGGGTGTGTAAGTCAAGCACCTAGGTGGGACAATTCTACTTCCAATTTGCTTTATCCGAGATGTATGAGTGTTATAATTGGACTAGACCAACTTGACAGTGATAAAGGGAACGTCACACAAACCAATTTCTGCAACACTTTTTCTTACCCAACTCCAGATCGTAGTTATGATCATTCACCCATTCAAAGGGAAGAGTCATGGGAAAGAGAACCTATTGTAGCAAATGATGGTAAGCGTGTGAACGTTAGAAAACTTTCACAAAAATTATACAAGTTGGAAGATGATGGAGCCTCGGAAGAGCTTGACGATGAAATTAGCAGGACCATTCGTATGTAGCTTAAACGACGTCGTGATAAAGGTTGGGAAACCGACGACGATTCTGATTTCGGTGAGTCTGAAAATGAAGATGATTGTGTTGAAAAGGACCAACCTTTAGAGATATTTGATGACACTAGTGTAGTGGACTCAACTCTTGATCTTTATAATGATCAAGTACCTATTCAAAAGGTACATGAGTATGATGAAACTAGTGTTTTACAGAATTTCGTTGCAACAAGGTTTGAATCTAATGAAGACGAAGAGGAATATGTTGACACTTGTGTAGATTACTCAAGTATTGATCTTTATAATGATTAAGAGCCTATTCAAAGGGTGGAGCTTGAGGATGATGCATTTGTGAGTCTTCTAAAAAGGTTCCTTATATCGAAATTTGGAGCCGCAAGAGAGTATGTGCCTTACAACAAAGAGGAGTGTGTTGAGAATTAAACCGATATGACCAATATTGTGGAAGATCCAATTGAGCTTGCAAATGATTGTAATGATGATGTTTATGTCGAGACTTTGGTTAAGGCAGAAACGGACGAACACTACACCATTTTAAGGGATTCGCAACCCAGGTTTGCAACGGCACTAGTGCGGTTGCGAAATTTTTGGTTGCTATTTTTGTAATCGATATTTTTCGCAACGGAGGACTGCCGTTGCGAATATTGCAACCTCACACACAAGGTTGCGAATCGCAACTACGCCCGGGTTCAAGCGTGTGAACCACGTGCGTGGTCGGGAACACTAGGACTTATAAACACGCCCTAGATCAAAATTTGGTCAAGACTTCGTTTTTTTTTCCACCCGTCGACCATATCTACCCTATATCCGGATATCCCCGCTTATCGAGTTTTTCCTTCTCATTTTTCTCCGCTGAAACCTCATCTCTCTGAAGAACTGAAAGATCTCATTTCTTCATCCCTCTTTCATCTCGTAACCTCTTTGGAAAATCGACACCATCATCGCAAAGACCATCAACAACATCAACTTCTCTCGATTTGTTTCTCTCTCTGTCTCATCAAGACTCGAAATCTTCCAACAGATGAAGTAATAATCAAATATTGTTTTTGATTTTTTTTTCTCGAGATCTATCTCGATTCGTGTGTTGTTTTTGTGATTGATGGGTGATACTCGTTTTTGTATGATTTATTTGATTTATGACTACGGATCTAGGGTTTTGATAGATTTAAAAAAAAAAAAATTATTTCACTAATTTCTAGGGTTTATGGTTTCTAAAGTTTCGATTGGGTTTAATTTCTAATGGATTAATTATTTTTTACCAAACTCGAACTTATCTCTGTCTCTTGATTTTGTTATTGTGAACATGTAAGTTGTAATCATTTGTTCTTATGCAGGTTGATTTATTAAATTTTTAGTTTTTACTCCTTGTCTTAATTTGTTCGATTGGGTTTAATTTCTAATGGATTAATTAGTGTTTCTCTTGCAGTACATCCTTTGCTCCAATCAGCTGCGCATCTGATTTCTTCAGCTCATCCTCAACTGCCTCCACCTTTGATCTTGCAGCACAGGAAGTCTAGCGTTGCTCCAACAAGTAAGCCTCATATTTGAGAAAGAAGAAGAGGAAAATGTTGAGGGTTTTGATTCGAGAGTTGAAGATTTTGAGGTTTTGAAAGAGGAATCTGCAAATGATTTGGTTGATTTTGTGAATGTTTTGGATCGGTTATCGGATTTAGGGTTAAGGAGATTGAGAAGAAATGTAGTAGTGGGGGTTGAAGGTGTTGAGGGTTTTAAAGTTGTTGAGGAAGAGGAATTGAAATGTTTGTGAAAGTGTTCTTGGATCAATCTGAGATTTTGATGCTTTGTATTTGAATATTCAAAACAAATTCAGGTGGTCCGATAGGTATGAGTCGGGGTTGGCGATTACTATTGTGGGAAATGAAGAAGAGAAGGTGGAGAGTACCTCGATCGAAGAATTAATTGAGGAAGTGAAGGGGCTTAAATTGATTCGGAAGAATGTTCGATTAGCGCATCCGGATGCTATGAATGATTGCACAAAGGATGATGATGTAGAAGGAGCGATTTCTCACGTTCGGTTTCTTCATCAAAATTATGGAATTGAGGAGCATCGGTATAGGTATGTTATTGGTTTGTCATTTTTCTCGCGCTGCAACCTAAACAAATTATGTAACTCGATTGTTATGGGTGGAAATATTAGAATAGGGTTGATGCTTAGCTTAATGGAGTTTAACATTGTTTTTGTGGTGTTTCTCTGGCTATCTTTTACTTTCATTGCCCTGCAAAGTCTATGATGTTATATAAAGGTTTGTGATCATAACAAGGAATTGGGTCAACATCGTGTAGTTATAAATCTGTTATAGTTTTATTACTTCCATTTACCCGAAATCAAAGTAGGAAGGTTGACTTCGTATGATTTGTAATTTATTGCAATGATATTCTAATGTTAACGCGAGCTTCAGTTTTGGTTAGGTCTAGAAAGAATCTACAGGGGTCAGCTATTTGTTCTTGTTAAAATCAAGTTATATATAACTACAATGCCAGAGACATACACAGATATAAATGCTAGGATGCCTTTCACATATGCACTATCAAGTATACACCATACGTGCTGTTATGTTCAGTTATGTTTGGCCACATTCTTTTCTTTTTGAACTGGATACAACTTTCTAACTGAAAGAAGGATGTAGAGGAGAGTATTTAGTTTGCGAAAACACTGAACAATGGCCCCTCCTGTTGTTAAGAAGACGCTGTGCTATCCATGGCTGTGTAAGGGGTTGTGTTATATCCATGGGGATGAGAGGTACTCCTTTACCATATACGGATTGTGTTTGGCAGTTCTTTTCCATTCGCAGGAGATACTCTGAAAGTTGTTGTATTTGGAAGAATATTGAAAAATGATCACCAATTCCTCTTTGACGCATTTGTAACCTCCAATAACCACATCCTTACTTTATTTGAACATCTGGTAGCCATAAGCTGGATATATTGTTTGGGGTTGGGGGTGGCAAAGGCTGCTGACACCCTCCTATGATTCTACTTATACAAATAAAGCCTTAGTAGGGTGGCTTATAAGAACTTAAAGATGTTTGCTTGTTTCTCATCCGGTACACTTTATTGAAACTATACAAATGCGACATTAAAGATGTTTGCTTAATTGCATTTTGATTTATCTTGTTTTATGGCCTTACTAGGGTGGCTTTGCAATAACTTACTGGGAGGATTTGGTGGAGTAGAAATGGTTATGGAAATACATGGATTGCTACCCAGGAGAAAATGCTATCGATTTACGGAGAAACTCTTTCGTCAAACAGCACCAACCTTGTGAAAATGATTCAGGTCCTAAAGTCTTAGTCAAATGGTGGCTGTGGCACTTATTACTTAATTCTTGATTTTTTTTTAAGCACTGATTAGAAAACTTAGTTTCATGTATGATTCAAGGCATGGCTATGGTTCATGGCTTTATATGTTTTGCTCAGAGTAGGTACGATGTATCCGTAGTACTAATCTGCCAAAGTTAGTCCGTATGTGTCATGTTAGAGAAGCTTATATGTAATGTTATGTTGAGGGGACCTTCCACTAATTTGGCTCACTGCCATGTCGGTGTGGAGGTTGATTGGTAAAGAAACTTGTATGTCCTATATGTAGTGAAATTCATTGTGTTAGCATTTCTGTGCGTGGAGGTTGCTTACTTCCACAACCCATTTTTCCCCAATTAGCTAAATTAAATACCCTTTTTCCCCAATGTGTTAGCATTTACGTAACGTAACTTGATTAATCCATTTGTCTTGTGCATATGATTTATTTCGTGTCTAAGTCAGAAACGTTAGGGGCTTATCTTTGGAAGTTTACCATTATCCTCCAGGTCATTCAAGATGAATTGCTCTCAGAAGAAGTGGAGATGTCTAGAGCTTCTGATGCCAACTGGATACCACCTCTTGGGCGTATGCAAAATTGTTTTGACAATGCTATGATTTCGGAGGAAAGAACTCCATCGTGATCATTTCTTGCATGAGAGACATGTACCACTATGCTCGTGTCTCTCGCGTACATATCTTTGGAGCTTGTTATGGAACTGCTCTCTCTGCTTTTAAAAGGGAACAACTTCAAGAAGCTAGCAATGTATGTGTTCAGTATCCTGTATATATTGAATAAGTGAGTACAAGACATGAATAGTAGTTATACTTTCATTAAGATACGCAGTTTATGGGTGTATTCTGTAGGTCCATAACAACATCATCATTCATGACAGGTTCTTTCACCGTATCCTCTTCTCCTTCCCTTGGTAGCCGTCATGGGTTGGGATCTATTGTCTGGCAAAACAGTTGCTAGGAGAAGATTGATGCAACTTCTGTGGACAAGCAAATCGCAGGTACTGAGGTTGGAAGAACATTCTCTGTATGGAAAGCAATCAGATGAGGTAATATGTCCATTAAATGAATGACATAGTTTGTATCAAAAACTTAGGAATTAAGGATGTTTCGTGTATTATGTCCATTAAATGAATGACATAGTTTGTATCAAAACTCATACTTGTTGTTAACTTCAATTGAAGAATTTTTTTTTCATAATGGTGAATGTGGAAATGAAAGTGAATGAATGTGTCATGGTTTGTATATATGTGGAATGCTGAATATGGGGAACTGGGTAACTGCAGGGGGGTAAATGTGGGGGGAATGGATTTGACCAGGTGAATGAAGACTTGACTTTTTTTTTTGTTGTTGCAAAAATTAGCAACGTCTGTATTCTGTTGCTAAGTTAGAACCAGAACCAGTAAATTAGAACCAGAATCAATAATATTTTAGTTCCGGGTAGGGGTATTCCTGTAATTAGAAAAAGGTTAGCAACGGCATACCTTGGTTGCGAATAAATAGAGTCGCAACGGCACAGTACGTTGCGAATATCCGTTGCTGACCAAGAGTCGCAACGGAGCTTATCTTGTTGCGAAAAATGCAACACCGTGTTTTGAAACGTCACTTTGCCGTTGCGAGCCGGTCAAGAACGGCCCTCCGTTGCGAATCCCTAAAAATGGTGTAGTGGAAGAATGGTTGCAAGGTTTGATAGAGGACCATGATATACAAGAGGTGAGTAATTCACTTGAGTTTTTCAAGGATGAAGAGGATTCAGTGATACAAGAGATTGTGCAAGGTTTGTCTAACCCTTTGCCTATTGTTTCTTCTCCTTTACCTCTTATTGGTTTGAATGTATGTGCTTCGAGAATATTTTTGAATGACTTTGTTTCTCGATATCCTCCATTAGAGATGCTTGATTCTCATATTATGCAGGTTTTGGAACAAGAAACCATTGAAGTTCCCGAATTCTATATTCTTTACGCACTTCCAAGTGTGGACAAGAATAAGTGTGGGGGAAGCTTTTATCGGTTAATAGCTTCATTTCTGTTTTATATTACTAATATTTGTGTGAAGCTAGTGTTTGCAAAACAGGTTCCGTGGAAGGATCCCCAACTTTTCACATTGTTGGTATATGGGGAATGAATCTTGCAAGGATATAGTCGGGCTGACGACTTTAAACCAAGCGCTACATGGGAGGCAACCCATAGGTTTTGTATCTCTTATCTTTTATTTTTCTTGTCTTGTATTTACTTTTTCTTGTCGCATATAATTATAAGATTTCCCACCTTGACTTTCTTTGTACGATTCAATTTACATTGAGGACAATGTAAAATTTAAGTGTGGGGGAGTGGTTAAGCATTTGCATTGTAAATTTTTCATAAATTTTCAACTTTTGTATGAATTAGTGCATGAAAAACTCTAACTTGTAGTTAGTTTAGAGTCACATAGTACACATGTCGCTAAGATTACATTGAGATTCTCATAAGAGTGACTGAACTTAGAGATGACAGAGAACGTGATTGGGTTTCTTACTTGTATGAGAGTTAAAGTTGGATTTAACCATGCCAATGGAAAATGAGGTGCAGAATGAATTCGGTATTAAATTTTTGGTCCCCTATAGTGGAGACTACCCATGTTACATAATGAGAGGCACCGATATTCATTTCTTTGTACCTGTCTAAATTTGTGCTTTTAGAGTGTGTGTCACCGTACGTAAACTCCGGGTAGAATGGTGAGCTACCCAACCTCCCACCAAAAGAAGCACTATTTTGATCTCTTGAGTGCTATTTTATCAATCATGATGGTGACATCGAATTGCTAACTTACGTACCACTTGTAATCTTGTTCGCAGTTAGCACCATCCACTTTATCTCTCTCTACACCAACAGGTCCATAGAAACATCATCATCATCAACAAGCGGAGCATCACAAATTCGAAGGAAAGTTGAAGACGTTCAAGGTTTACAAGCAACGGTACAGAAATGAGCAGATTTCATATTCAAGTAAAGCAACAAGACAAGGAGCAGAATTTTACAAGTTGAAGACTATCGTATAAGAGCGAAGATTATCAAGATGACTATAATTCAAGAAGTTTATGATATCGACACATACAAGTTGTGAAGAATCAAGCGGTAAAGTACTTAGACCATGGCCATTTGTACTTATTTTATGTTTATTTTCAGTGTGTGTTTAATTCTCTTGTCTCATGAAAAACAAAAAAAAAAGAATGAAAA
Organism: Papaver armeniacum; assembly: GCA_023531295.1. NCBI lineage: Eukaryota > Viridiplantae > Streptophyta > Magnoliopsida > Ranunculales > Papaveraceae > Papaver > Papaver armeniacum. The sequence continues at coordinate 33,675 of JAJJWW010008754.1, read as the reverse complement.
AAAAAAGAAAAAAAAAAGAGATAAGAGAAAATTTTGTGAGGTTCATTATTAGTTTTATTATTTTGTTTTCATTTTGTATTTGTTTTTATTTTTCTTGTCTCAACTAAAAAAATTAATATTTTTTTAGTTTTACTATTAAATTATTTTTTTCAAATTACAGAACCTTTGGTTGGCAGCCGAGCAACAAGCTGAGCACCAACCCCTTTCTGAATAACAACACCCAGTCTATGGAAAATAAAACTACCTAAACCACTACCAGCGTCATTGTTAACTAAACAATTCTTCAAACGCTTGAAAAAACAAATAAAATCTTCACTAAGCTCCCCTAATGTAGTGAAAGCTAAGACACCCAAACCATAACCATGAGAACCACATTCAGAGAAATATTTAGTACGTTTGTGCAAAATTGCTCTCGAGATAGCCTGGCCTGGGATGAAGGCACGAACTCCATCACCAGTAAAGGGTGAGACACCAGTGACATCCATACACACATCTTGACCGTTCTCCCAATTGAGCATAAGGATATCCGCTGGACGTAAATCCTTGTTATCATCTGATAAAATACCCAAAGCCGCTTCTTTGCGCGCAGGTACACTCGCTTTATAACAGATGTCAGTAACTACATCACGAACTAAGTCATGGCGAAACTTAATTCCAACATCCTTAGCACTAAAAAAAAAAAAAAAGAGAGACAAGAAAAATGTGTTGTACCATATTTTGGGTTTGTATAGTTTGTATTTAGTTTTGTTCTTTCAATAAAGCCAATGGAAAGAAGGAAGATCTATAATGAAGTTTCAAGCAACAAGGAATTAGAGGAAAAAATCACATTGTCAAGATTCTACGAAGTTCAAGAGTTATCATCGAGAGTTGAAGACCGAAGACGAAGATGAAGACACCGATTGAAGACCGAAGACGTTTCTATGGATGTTGTGAGAGTGGTGCTAAATGCACGTCGAACGGATAACGAGGTAAGTAAGCATATTCCCACTTTCGTTAAGTGGTTGATTTCCTTTCTTAAAAATCGTCAGAAAAATGGGTTTTTAAAATGATAAAAGATGTGGGTTTTCAAACAATTCAGAGGGTTTTTGCCTTCCTACCATTCAACGTGTCACATGATTCTCTCTTCATTCCTACCTGGACACATGTGTGACCCATAAAAAGCTATTTTTTATTGAGAGCAACTTCATAAAACCCTTTCTTGTGAGGCAGAGTCGAGACTTCTGATCAATCCGAATCCGAATTTCTTTCGATAAGGGATGGTTATTTCTCTCTCAACTTTTAAGGATGAGATTGTGTTCATATATGTGTCTAACTTCTTATGACTAGTGTGCAGAATCTCTATGTCTTCTTAGCGCGTTGGATGCTATCATTACGGAGAACTAGTAAGTTGGAAATGTAGGTTTTGTGGGTATATCTCTAGTAAACCCTCACCGGAGTTGTATGTATCCTTTAGAATAATTTTTGTTTGATTTGCTCGAGGACTAGCAAAGTCTAAGTGTGGGGGAATTTGATAGGTGTTGTAAACACATTGATATTTATCTATTGTTTATGCTTTCTTTGCTATTTTTCTTGTGAATTATGTATCTTATGTGTGAATCTGAGTTCATTAGGTGCAAAGGAGTCATTGGGAGAAAAAGAAGGAAAAATCATTCATTTGGAGCAAAAAGCGCACAAAGGCCAAATCACAGGCGATATTTGGAGAAGACTAGTTTGTGCAAGAGGAGTTATGCAGGAACTAAATTGTCAGTCTCCTAGAACTGACTGCTGAACAAGAAAAGGGAATATGGTGTCAGTTCCGTGAAACTGACAAGTCAAGTACTAACAGGGCAGCCCATATCCAGAACACTGGGTGCCTTTAGGGTTTTCAATCATTACTCACCCTAAATTCGAGAGAGATTTCTCTCGTTCGTTTATTATTTCTTTTCTACGCCTCCACCTGAAAGAGAGGGGCTGGTATCAGAACAACACCTGAGGCTGCTCTAGATCCGATAGAAAAGAGAGAGACTAAGGGTGGATCAGAGATTGTGAGATGGTAATGGTGGTGAATTGAGCAAGGTTGAGCTGTGAACAAGAGATGCGAACAGAAATGGAAGAAATGATTAAGCTGTGGTGATTCAGAGTTAGGGTTTCCGTTGGTTTTGCTGCTGCTGGGTGAGAAATTGAAGCTCAGAACGAAGCAATCGATTGTGTTGATGAATAGAGATGGGTATGACTCATCGGTGAATGGGTTTGAGTTCGATGGGAATTCGGGTGGGGTTCTTGTTGGATTAATTACGCAACAAAAGAAGAAGATGGTGGTGAGTGACTGATTCACAGTTTGTGATGGTCTGGATGGAGAGATGGGTGTTGTGTATAATTTCACAGAAGATTGAAACCGGAAATTACAGGAATAAAGAAGATTGGGTTGCTCCAAGATTTGATTTTGGTTTGTGTGTGATGAATGCTGATGGGCAAGAGCTGATGCTACAGCTGTGGTGTTGAGCAAGAGAATTACAAGGTTGTGGTCTTTGAGTTATCTTTGCTAATTGAATCTGGTAATGAAGGCTGCGAGGATTGAGCAGATGCAAGTAATGCAATTACAAATGAAGTCTGATTTATTCGTTGAACTGCGGGAGTGTTTGAAGGACGAGAATAGATGAATGTTAGGGGTTGTGATTGAATAAATGAATGCGGGAAATGGTTACGGTGGTATTTGAACTGGTGGAGCACATATGAGGAATTGAAAGCTGCGGTTGTGTGTTGATTCTAATGTTGCGAAAGGAGATGGCCGGGAGATTCGGATGCAATGGTTGTTTACTGAGGTGATTAGAGATGATGCGGGGCGAGTCCGAGCAGCTGAGATGTTATGATGCAGTTAGAGTTATGGACCTGGGAAAGAGTTTTTGGTGCCGACATCAATTCTGAGCAGTGCCGGTGGTGTTTGGATAAGTCAGAATGTTGGTGGTGGATGAGAAGGAGATGGCTGTTGAAGAGTGGTTTGAGTATGCCGTGCAATGAGCTGTGGGAAAGGATGATGATGTTTTAAATGAACTGAGCAGGTTATGGAGCTGAAATGGGTGCTAAAGTTAGTACTTGTGTGGATGACTGAGATGATGGTTGAGGTGCGAGGTGTTGCTACTGGCGATGTTGTGGCGAAAAACAAGGACCAGAGTTGTTGTTGGAGTCAGAATGCAACTACAGATTAACATTGGTGGTTGAACTGATGGCAGAAGCTAGAACTAAGATATGTTACTGGTGTTAGCCAAGGTTTAGTGGCAGTGACAAGGAGAGCTGAATTAGCAGCAGAGCTGAAGCAAGAAAAGGCATGTTAATGCATATGGATGATTGAGGCTAGATGAATGTGTAGGAATGAATGCAGGCAAGGATTTGAAAGGCCTGGAATCGGCCGAAACTGATCAGAAAATAGTCAAAACTCTGGCGGAATCGGTTATCAATGAGTTGACTCAGCGAGGTGGATGATTTGACTCGAAATAACTTGGACATGTCTGACTGGGCTTCACTCATGGGTTCTTTCATTGTTTAGCAGATGGGTGCGACCTAAGTTAAGAACCTGAAGGTGATATAAAAGCAAGACCTCTCCTTTGGGAGAGGGGAATCTCTTTTTCTACTTTGGTTTTAGGGTTTAGAAAGATGAAAACTTTCCTTTTTCTTCTTGTTATGAACTCCATGAATATGGTTGATCTAAGGCTCACTAAACTGATTTTCTAGCAAGGTAACACAACTGTGGTTTTGTCGATACGACTAGTTGATGTTGTGACTCTAACTAAGGCAACAATTGAACAAAAGAAGTTGTAAACTGTTGATTGTAGGGCACCAGGGTGATCGATTCCACCACCTGATCTTATGCTAAGGCAATGTAACCTAAACTATGTTCTTGTGCCTTCCCTTGAAGGTCTAAAATGGATGTTTGTTAACTGATTTTGCTAACTAACCCCTAGTATGAGCTGTCTTCTTACAGTACAGCTCATCACAGGCTCATAAGCTTCCTCAATCACTAACTAATCCTAGCATAATATAACTCAGCAAAAACACAACTCAGGATAGATATGCTTGACATGAAAATCAGGGGTTTCATCAACACCCTGGAAAATTAAATTAGAACATTAAAAGAAGCAATTCAAACACAAATAAACTCTAAATTGGTGCTCTGGCTAGCCCAGGCATGCCTTCAAACAAACACTCATAAGCCTATTTATACCAGCAAATACCAAACCCTAATTCTCTTCAAAACAGAAAATAAATGCAAACCCATTCGCCCATACCCTCTGAATCATACTCTCATCTGTCAATTCGTCTCAGAGCTCCATGCGTCGAACGTTGGTGAAAACCCTAGCTCTAGTTATCTCTAATTTAGCTTCTATGGTTATGGGAGAAGCTAAGAGAGAGATAGCTAGACCTAGAGAGAGGTGGTGAAGGCGCGGTTGCGGGATGGTTGTTGCTATGTCAGGAGATGATAGAGGTGGTGAGGTGGTGGCTCGATTTTGGTATGGGTGAAGGAGGTGGAGGGGATGGGTTTTCTCGGAGTCATTGGGGAGAAGAGAAAAGAAAGAGAAAGATAAGATGGGTCGATGGAGGAGGTGTTGATATAGGTGTCTGTGGTGTGAGGCGGGAGCAGCAATCTTCGATGAGAAGGATGGAGCGAGCGTCGGATCTAGGGGAAGAAATCTCAACGGCTCAGGAAGAATGGAGCATGGATTCGGGTTATGGGCTGGATCTTGGATTGCTCAAGCCCATGTCTTGAAGATGGGTTGCTCCTTGTTGGGTTGCAACTGATGCGCGCGGGCTTTGGCTTTTTGTTCCATAGACGCTCGCCTCCAATTTTCTGCTCTTTTGGCTCCTCAATTTCTCCAAGCTTTATTTACTACCTAAAAACACAAAATTAATTAGTACAAATATTTATTCTTGAAAACAAAGAAAATACAGAATCTGGGATAATATCTGATTTATGAGCACAAAAGATGAGTTAAATGCCAATAAAAAGATGTAGAAATATGCAATATTTGGCACTCATCAAATACCCCCAAACCTGAATTTTACTTGTCCTCAAGTGAAACAAAAATTAAGAAATCCTAACTATACCCCTGTCGCGGGGTCTCTCGAATGCATTTAGCGTATGCACTAAGCCTTTAAACCCCTAGGTGTCCCTAGTGGACGAGTTGTAGTCTCGTGAGGGTTTACCAGAGGTGTACCCACAAAACCTTCTCCAACTTCAGAGTGTAAAAGAGTCTCAAGCATCCAAGGAGCTATGAGGACATAGAGTTTCGCATGCTAGTAACACGAAGTTAGAACTACCCGAGAGAACGTATTCTCATCCTTAAGTCTTTGAGCGAGAAGTAACCATACCATATGAAAGAATTCGGATTCGATTGTGATCATAAGCCTCGACTTCTGCCTCACCATTAGGGTTTTATGATAATTGCACTCAAAAAGATCGCTTTTTAGTCTCTCATGTGTGCAGCGGGAATAAAGAGAGAAATCCCGCACACGTTGTAGGTAAGAAGGATAACCTTCCGAAATAATTTACGGAGACTCCACGAAGTGTGGACAAAAAGAATCTTTTTTCGATGATCTCTAAGAAAGGAAATCAACCATTAGCAAGGATGGGAGTACTCACTTACCTTCTCACCCGATCGTCAATTAATATCACTCTCTCAAAGATTCATAGAAACGTCTTCAATCTTCGGTCTTCGGTCTTCAAATGTTGATGACGAACTTCTGAACTTCACAAAAACTTGACAATTTTTTTTTTTTTTTTTTTTTTTAATACATGAAATGAAAATAACAATAAAACTCAATTTTCACAAACTTCATTAATGCTCATCTTCTTTTTCTTTGTTGCACGTAAACCTTGGACTATTTCAACTTTTCTTCAAATATTCTGATGATGCTCCGCTTGCTGACGACGATGTGTTTCTATGAATCTGTTGATTGAGAGGGAGAGAGTGATGCTAACTGCAAATCGATATTTAGAAGGAGTTTTCATCTTTAGACGTCACCCTCATGATTGACGAAATTAGCACTCAAGAGATCAAAAGTAGTCTTTGAAAGTGGTGCGAAGTTGGGTAGCTCACCATTCCTACCCTAATTGACGTACGGTGACACACACTCTAACAACTTTTCTAGAAAGTTGCAAAAATTGAAGGTTGGTGCCTCACTTGATGTAAAATGGGTAGTCTCCACTATGGGTGATCACAATTCTACTATCGAATATCTAAACAGCACCTAATTCGCCCTCCGGTATGGTTAAATCCAACTTTAACGCTCTAATCAACTAAGAAACCCGATTGTGTTCTCCAAGATTCCAAGTTCTGTTATTTCCGGTCAGATTCTCTATGTAAACATAGCTAGAAGCATGCTAGTGACTCTAAAATCTCTAAAAGTTGGAGGTTTTTATTTGCAAAAAATTGATTATTTTTTTTTTTTTTTTTTTTTTTTTTTGAAATAAAATACTAAAAACTCTATATGCAAATGCACCCCCAAACCTAAATCAAACATTGTCCTCAATGTGTCAACGAGATGATAAAATTTTAAAAATCACATACCATGAGAATTATGTTTGATAAGAGAAAAGGGAAGAGATTACCGGTATGTCGGCGGGAGCAAGGTTAGAGCTTCATTTGTCAAGGCTAGAATCCAACATTCTCAGTGGAGATCATATCGGATTAGCACAATATATGTACAAGAAAACTCAACCGATTCAAGAAAAGAAAAATTAACAAGTCCTACTGGATTATATACAATGAAAATTCACCATATACCAACAATCTAAAGAGTTGAGGATCAACCCAAAAGACAATATGTACAAACATCAACAGCCTTACACAAATATAACATGAGAGTGAAAATAAGGCTGCATATGGGAATGATTTTCCCCCAAACCTAAACTTGTCAACAGATGTGTTTGTGAGCACAAAATCTTGCAAATTTAAGGGTACATCATGCACAAGGTCTAACTCAAAATGAGTTTTGCTAAGAACAAGCATACATACATATTCCAACTGTGGCTCCTTAAAAGTGTTATACTTTGATGCAAAATAGTCCAAGAGGACTTGGGAAGCACAAAGCTCTAGGCCTAAATTAGGCATTTTCAGAAAAGTTGGTTTTGCAATTTTGTTACAAACTACACCTAGGTCTGGTGGAAGAGTTTCAATCTGTGCCTTAGGAGAGAGATTAGGTACATCTAAGTTGTTTTCATGTATAAGATCATTTGCACCATCACACACTTTCCTAAAGTCGACAAAGGTAAATCATGCTCACTTGCATAGAACAATTCATCAATCTCCATGTCATAATCATCGAGAGGAGGCAACATATTGTGACATGGGCGGGAATCGACACAAAAATAATATCATGATCCAAAAGAACATTAGTGTCAATGAGAAGATTCATCCTTTCTTAAGTCACAAACAAGTTGTGTAGCATGCTCACTTTCACCGAAGAATTTCATAAACCCAAACTCGAGTTAACATCACATGTATGAATGTTAGAAGAAGTATCATTCATAGGGTTCACAGAAGAGACGCCTAACGTCTCTGAACCCAAAGATTCCACCATATTTTCAGCATGCACATGCTCTTCTAACATATCATATTCATCATCATCATCATAACAAAAATGCATTTCCCTATTCAAAATTGTAGCATTTCTAGTGTACTCATTTACCTCTAGATTAGGTTCATGTTAGAAGAGCATGTGTAGGAATAGAAACACTATTTTCAAAATTATCAGGAATAACAAACATCATATCATAAACTTCTTTCCAATCTTTATTTTGTACCTCAATCAGGTTCATTTGAAGAATCATAGTGAGATGTTCAAGTGAAGGGGAGTCTTCACTAGTGGGTATGCATGTTTCATATGAAGGATCATTACATGGTTGTGCACATGGTTCACTAGAGAAGGGATGATCATGCATTTTCCATCCAAGTATATCATTGTTTTGCTCTATGAGCTCTTCCATTAGTGATTGCATACAAGGAGTTGGGGGAGTATAGAATTGTTCATCTCTCCACTGTGGTTGATGATACATGTGCTCATAATGATTAGGGTATGAATATTCAAGGTCAGGGCCATGAGAAGGTTCATAATATTCCCTAAAATCACTATGGTTTGTGGGGAGTTCATATTGTGGAGCATGCCCGTAAGCAAGCTCTCTGATGGATTTGTTTTCATCCCCAGTTGCAGACCAAAATCCTGACATGATCTAGCAACTCAATTTGAACTCAAAAAGAAACAACCATAGCCTAGCACACATCAAGCATGTATAACCAATGATGTCTCAACACAGGAAAGCTAAGCCCACAGGGGTGCAAAATGTTGTTGCAAATGTGCAGCCCAAGTTATGCAAATGCACAGCCTAGTTGTTATGCAAAGCCCAGCTGTTGTGGGCTCAGTTTTGGTTTAAGTGGGCTTCTATTTGGTTTTGTGGGCTTTTGTTTGGTTTGTGTGGGTTTTGGTTTGTTGCACAGTGGGCTTCGGCTACGATGATGTAAAGCCCGGGTTTTGTGGGGATTCGACTTGGCGGGTTTGACCCGGCTTTGGTTCGGTTTATGCGGCCGGCCAGGTTGCAAAGCCCGGAGGGCTGGTTGGGGCGAGCCCGGTTTATGTGGGCTTCAGTTTCAGTGCAAATGCACAGCCCAGTGAGACACAATTCACACAAAATACCAATTTCAGGTAGTACGAGGTTGCTCAAAATGTTAGCAAAACAACAATTCGGCCATCAATTAATCAATTCCAGAGAAGAAGAATGCTCATGCAATTCAACACGGGGGCTTGGAGACCAAAAATAAACTTCACGGCTAGCAATGTGTATGTGATTTTTGAAGAACAACAATTTGGCGGTGAATGCGACTCGGAGATTCAACAGAGTTAGCAACAATTAGATACAAAAACTCAGCGGGGCTAACAACAAAGCTGTGCACATGTGAATGCACAACTCGGGTGCAATGCTCGGATGAATGGTGGACAGATTCGGGGCCAAAAGGCTTAGCAAAACAATGATTTCACTCAAGAGCCACGAGATAGATGCATCAAGATACCCCGGCAACTAGTTGGGGTTATGCATGCATCTACACGGTGTGTGCAGAGTGTTAGGTCAACCTGGTTCGATTGACAACAAGCTAGAGAGACTAAGTTGTAGATCGGCTTATGCACAAGACAAGTAATGCATAGAGCACGAAAGCTCAAGATTTTATCATGTGATCGCGGCTCAATAGGTTCAACATGTCGGCATGCTATTCATGGTTTCATTGATCAAAAAAATGTGCAAAGATGCGGGCGGGTACAACAAAAGAGTTAATGATCAATTTAAGCACTTTACATCAGTTTGACATGCCACGGAGAGTGTCAACTAACGGGTCGATTGACTTCAATATTCACTGATCATGCAAAGATATGCAAGGATTCACGGGGTTTGTGGTAGACTTGGCTATCCAAGTTGTAACACAAGCTCAACTGACTATAGGGGCTTTGGAGTCAGGCTCGAGCAATGTAAGTGTCATCTTTTTCTATTACCTCCACCCTTGCATTGGAGATAAAACTTTGGTGCAAAAAGTCTTAAATCCTAGGTGTCATACTAATTTAAGACCTCTACCCCTTGCATTAATGCAAGGGGTAGAGGTCTTAAATTAGTATGACACATGGGATTTAATACTTTTTTTCACCAAAGTTTCATCTCCAATGCAAAGGTGAGGGTCATAGGTAAGATGACATGGCTAAAGTTGGGTAAAGGAGAAAGTCTAAATAAGACTTCCTTCATGACCTTGAGTCATAAGTCCACATCATCTTTTGTGTCTAGATTTAGACAAAAAGTGTAAGATAGGACAGGGGATTGGAGATGGATTTTAGGCGAAAAGCCTTTTCTTTATTATTTTTTGTCTATAGTAAATGACCCACACCCAAAAGGTATAAATAAGACATCCACATAGGATGACCTTGACCTCTAGCATTGGAGATGCTCTAAGGGGGAAACTTAACTGCTTAATCAATGTTAACAAAACTGCCAAAAAGAAGATGCCAAATGTATGACCACTTACCTTTGAGTATTTCTTCTCAAGACTTCGATACTGAAGGTCTTTTAACCCCCATTCAAGGATCAACATACAATCAATGAGCAAACAGTTACTTGGATTTGATTCTTAACGCAAATCAATACTACCAATTTATTTCTTAAACCCACATGAATACACTGCCATGAGACATCCAATTGTTTTTCCACTAGATATTTGTTAGATTCTGAGCATTTCTTCTTATCCATAATTCCATATCCAATAAAACATTGCCAGTGGGTCCGCCTCCCATATTCAGACATACAGCACTTCATTTTTCCAGTTGAAAAACATTCATTCCTATAAGCGTCGCTCTCTCTACGAACCCAAAATTTTCTCACAAACAAATTTCTACGAAGCTACTTGGTAATTATCACCTCTCTTCCTCTTCTGGTCTTGTTCAAATTCTATGTACATATAAATGAATAATTTTGGATTAATTTTGATTAATTTTTGTTGAATTTTGATTTAGGTCTTTGAAGTTGTATGACGAGCGCATCGGAGTTATTTTATAGCAGGAGGTCTCGTTTAGGACGTGAAGAAACTGAATTAGGATTTGGTTCTTCTTCTTTATCTTCTCCTCTTGATAGAAATTATCACTTGAATCATGGCCGTCGGAGATATCATTATCGTCACCAGCATCAGCGTCGTGATACCACCGAACATTGTGAGCGACGATCTCCACACTTGAGGCAGCATCTCTGCAATCGTGTAAGAAATTTTACTTTCTTAAATGATTTTTTTTTCATTATTTGAAACCCTAATTCAGAATTTGAACTTAAAATTGAATGTGTGGTGGAGGATTTTGGTTCTCTGGAAATCTTGTTGTCGTCAAAAATGGAGCAGACATGGGAAAGTGCTTCGAATTCTATGTTGGATTGTGAAAAATCTGATTAATACAATAGAATGCATGTTGTGACTCAAGGATTTAGGTATGAAGTTGACAGATAGTGCTATTGAAAAGTATAAGTTGCATGAACTTCTAGCATGTCTGATATATATCTCACATGAACTTCAAAATTTTGGTCCCGAATTTGAGATCTTCAGCTTCTTGCCCATCCTTAGTTTAATGAGCTAGAATATGGACTGTGTGTGTTTGTTTGTTTATTTTTCTTTTGATTTCAAGGTGCTACTGCATATCATTGTTATCCACGGATGAATCCAAAGTTACCATCTTGCAAAAATTTCCTGTTGATTTTTCATTTGCCGCCAAAACTAATATTTACCAGTTCGTGTTAACTTTCTTTCTAATTTTACTTGGAATCAATTACTCTTAATCCTTAGAACATTTGGCACCACCCTTCTCACATTGGTAATGGCATTATTGATGCTTGGCTAGATGGATTTAGATATAAATCCTCACCTTCAATCATCATAGGCTGAGCTTTAATTGTTTCAGGAACATGATTCAGTTCGAACAGAGAATGCTACCAGTCAACCCAGTACAAGAAACAGTAGGAGCATCGAAGTTTTGCATAATAGACCCAATCGGCTGACTTCTCCTCACAGTGATCGATTACCTGGAGCAGTACTACTAGCCAGGGAAAGGCTTGTTGAGAGACTTAGAGGTGTATCCATCGCAGCGAACAGGTTGGTTTCTCATATAAAAGTTTATCCTGTGTTACAACGACACGCAAAAAAATAAAAATTGCCTTGTCAATTCGTATCGACACGGATACGTGTATTAATACTGCTGATACGGCTCTAGACTTGGGTAGCACAAAATATTAGTTTTCAGTATTAGGAAACATGGATAGCTTGATTTTAGGAACTAAATACTAGTTCTACATCTTTTTACTGATCTTCCTCTAGAGTTTCTCAATTATGTTTCTCTCAAAACCATTCTTATCCAACTTTTTCTCTTCATATAGATATATATATGCATGTATTTTGTAAAGTTCACTACCTTATATATTTATGGGAAACTACTTATTACTATTGTGTCCCCGTATTTCTAATTTTTGAAGTTGTCGTGTTGAAGTAGCGTATTGGACACAAGACATGTCCATGTCGTTGTAACAGTGTTTATCATATACATGAACCTGGAGCAATGTTCTTAAGGTTGAACTTGCACACCAGTGCTAGATATGGGTATAGTAAGGACAGCTGTTTGTGACATCTCTCAATCTGCTAACTGTCAAGAGTCAACTGTCTTGGGATTTCATGCTTTTGAAATGTCCACTGTCCAGTTAAGTGCTCTAGTTTTGGTAGCCTTGGAAGTGCCTAAAACACTGCCAACTTCATTCTTTCTCCAGATATTTTTGGCCAGTTCCCCTTCTGTTATATATATGCCTTTAGGAATTAGTAAATGACATGTTGAAGTAAAAAAACTGTCGTGAGTGATGTTGCTGATATGTATTTACATGGCATTAGCAACCTTTAGGTCCTTCCCAAACTGGCGAAACCTTATGGGTCTCCTGGAAGAAAACTGCAATCTGGTTGGCCAATCTAAAGCATTGCCCCTGTTCATTTATTTTTTTATCGGTAAAGAATTGGTGCCGAAGAGTTTCGAGTCAAACTCAGGCCACTGGTATCATCACCCAGTGACTTAACCTTTGTACTACAGTGACATCGGCCATTGCCCCTGTTCAACACTTCATACTAGAGTCGATTTTAATACATTGCAATAAGATATTGATAAAATTATGGTGTTATGGTGATCTTTGTCTGCGTCCAGCGTTGAAGGTTTTTCTAGGTGGGTAGCTCGCCTACATTTTTATCCGACAATTGTTGTACATTCTTATTCATTAAAAGCTGTTTTCAACACATGGTGCAGTAGGCTCCAATTATCGAATATGACATACACAGAATTTATCGTTTGCTCACTAGCCAAACTGTATCCCTGTTGACATGAAGTTCATAATTTTCTTTTGAATCAATGGTTTATTGGTTCGAGATGCCTTTTTACATTTGTATTCAATCCAGATGAGTATGTATCCTTCTGGAAATTTGCTGACATTTTCTCATTGTATGCTAGACAAAATAACAGGCTTTCATCTCGGATTTCTTTGGATGAGTCCTCCTACCCTGATGACTTAAGGCGCACTGATGCAGGGGATTGGGATACTGAAACAACAAGGGAGTGGTTAGCTGAAGTCAGTAGCCCATTTCCCGACTCATCTACCCGATCATCATCAATACAAGTTTCAAAATCAAAGAGGGCAACAGGACTCAGCTCAGAAGAGGTGAATAGTCTACCACAAGAATTTTTCAGCACCGAAGTAGAATCTGAAGTTATTTCAAAAGCGGCAGAGTGTAGTATATGTCTTGAGAAGTTTGGAGAAGGTGACAGGTTAATCTTCCTGCCCTGTAAGCATCGCTTCCACTTGGCATGCTTAGATCCATGGGTTCGGCAATGTGGTGACTGCCCATATTGCCGAACACCTATAGGTCATCATCATAAACCAATAAATTAATTACCATCCAGTTCTTTCTGGAATGTTGTAGTATGTTGAACTAATTTTTCTTTCTCGGACAGTTTGGTAGTTGTGAGATATCAACTTATTTAACCGTTGTTTGTGTGATGTGTATAATAAGAAGCTGGCACTCGACTGATTATCCTATTTTTGGTTCAGCTTGAGTAGATGTCCTGGAAAATTCTCTTTGGTAGGGTTGTGGAGTCTAATGGTAAGAGTTACGTGATTGTGAAGGCATCTCTCATGGACCTATCTTATTCAATTGTTATCAGGCCACAAGCAATAACCCGTGAACTGGTACACGAGCATATGTATCTAATGTTTTTTTTTTGATAGACTTCTTTATCAATCTGTGATTCTCCACCATTCTCTCTCTGAAATTAAATTCAATGCAGCATGTTTCAGGGTCCATATTTGTACATAATGCACTTGTGGTGTGGCTCCAGTCACTGTCTCTTCCTTTATATGGTGTAATCGTCATTATGGAGATGTCTCTGTTCAGTTAGAATAACAAATTGGATTAAAACTGTTCGAAGTAAATAGCAATCTTTAATTCTGAGTGATGGAGATGGTGGTTGGTTGGGATGAATGTCATTGCAATGAATGGTTCAGCGATGAATTTGGACTGCGAACAACAGTTGGTAAGTACAATGACCATCTGATTACGCATTCACCACTAATACAGGACACTACACAGCAGATCGATTTACCCAATGGTTAATGACCGACCATAGTTTAACATGACAATTCATTTTACCGCTAATCTCCAGACAACTTCTCGTTAGAATAACAGAACAATATTGATCTACCCACTGGTCTTCTTCAACTTTTCCTCTGTTTTCTTTGTTGTTGCATGTTTTATTTGTTCATAGTATTCCAAATTAAAGAAAAAAGTTTAATATCAAGGACTAAACACTGTTTAATGAACAGGAAAGTGTCTTGAAAAGTAGCAAATGAGCTTTCATCAGCTGTGCATGAAAAAAAGAAAACTGAATAGTATAACAACAGCAAAATTTGTCTCCAAATTCATTCCTCAGATTTCAGTTCTGGTTGCATCTGAGAAAAGCAAGCAGCCTATGAAAAATGATACTGTTCCTTGTTTTTAACCACACTAGTACTAAACTCGCAACTAGCCGGCTTTGCCTATAACCACACAAAATTAGGGTCCTTAATATTTCTACGTACCATGAAGAAACACCAAGATTCTATGATTCAAACCTCATTAATGGTACGGAATCCAATTTTAGACGAACAATCAAATCTTGAAACTTATAATAAAGAAAGTCATTGGAGCAGTCAAAAAGTCAAAACTTCCTAAATTGCTAGAAGATGAGAAAGCAGGACCCACTTAGTGCACACGTGGCGCCATATTACTTTAACACGTCATCAACAGTACGTACCCAACAGAAAAATTAGTTACTATAAACTTTGAAAATGAATTCCACTCATTTCACAAGCCGTCCATGAACAGTTAATAACACCACCAAAATCCTTCGCAACAATTCTTCTTCAGATGCTTGCTTTCTATAACTCATAAAATTCAACTCTAAAAAAATCTATCACCACTACAAAATCTCGAGCAACCATATATCTCAACAAAGGGTCAGTGTCTGTATTTCTATCTTTTTCTTTTCGTTTCATATTCATCCAAGAAGCCTTTTCAAGGGTTTGAAATATCAATCACACAACACCAATAAGAGCATCCCACTATCATTTTAGCACTACTAGCTCTCATTCCCACTCAAAACACAAGATTTTTTTAAATTCTTTTGCTCAAAAAGATTCAAACTTTTTCTTGGTTTTTGATAGAGAGTTGTCTGTCAAACTTGGTCAGGTAAAGGCCGGCTAATCAACCTTCTAATTCTGCTTCTTCTTCTCAAAAATCTTAACAGAAAATGAAATCATCATTTGGTCGACTAGCCTGCAAATTGTAAACCTTTACTTTATAATTTAAAAACAACCTTTACCTTTTACTTTAATACAATTTTAAATTCTCATATTTGTCTGATTCTCTTTCTATAAATCTATCTCTCTCATTTCTTCATTCTCAGCAGGAATTCAAAATTCCAAAATTTAGAGCATCTGCATATCAGCATTCATGACAAGATTCAATGATGATGATCATAGAAAACTAATGGAAGATTACAATTCAGAACAAGAAGAAGAAGAAGCTCTGTCACTCTGTGATCTTCCAATCAAACAAGAAGTTAATCAACAGAGTACCATCAACAGCAACATCAAAAGCAGCAAAGCAGCAGAAAGTGAAGAGTTTGAATTTGGGTCCTGTGTTGGTTCAGTATTAACAGAATCAGAAATATGTGTAGCTGATGATGTTTTCTTTCAAGGTCAGATACTTCCATTAAGACGACATTCTGTAAGTTCAGAAAATGGGGTTTCATTAAAAAGACAAGACAGTAATAATCCCAGTATAAACCCAAGTAGATCTTCGTCATTGGATCGTTCTTCATCTGGTGTTTATACTACTAGTAGTAGAAGTAGTAGCAGTAAAAGTCACAATTCTATTTCTTCCGCCAGTACAAGTACTACAACTACTACAACATCTGGTCATTATAAGCCATTGAAGAACATATTTCATAGTCATCCAAGTCCAAAACCCCAGATATGGAATTCTTCCAATAATTCTAAATCAGTAAGAAGAAATGTTATCAGTGGAAGAACTGGGAAACAATCAACAACATGGGGTCTGTTCAGAGTGGGTTTAGTTAAAACACCTCAAATTGAGTTGCAAGATCTTAGACTTAGAAATTATAAGAGTTTTAATGGCAGTTGTAGTAGCAGTGGTAGTAGTAATAAAAGTAGTAGTCTTAAGAACATTAGTAAGGGTACTGGGGAGAAGAAGAAGATGCAAAGGTTTTATCTTGGGTTTGAGAGTTGCAAGTGTTCAACTGATGCAGTTGAGAACACTGTTTCTTCTAAAACTGTTGTAATTAGGAGTAATAGCAGGAAAAAGATGAGTAATGGAAGTGAATTAATGAAAGAAGAAGTTATTATGAAGAAAGAAGAAGATGATGATCACATTGATGATGAAAAAGAGATGATAAAGAAAGACAAGGAACAAGGGAAGAAACAAAAAGAGTTGATGAATCATTTAAGGACATTTGAATGGTTGAAACAACTCTCAGTTGCAGATGTTCCAGACTAGTTTTTAATTTTCTTAGTACTTTTTTCAGGCACGCCTGCCTTTTACTCTCATCTGTCTAACTGTGCCTATGTGATCAATGTAATGTTGTTGTTGTTTTAAAATATATTTTGGGTTAATGAGAAGAAAAAAGATTGTGGGTTTTACATTTGTTAGCCAATGATATTAACAATTAAGTATCCGTGAGGAAGCACATTTAAGATATACGTGATCAATGACATTCACAGTTAAGATTGTTCGTGTCTCCAGAAAAACTACTGAAAAAATATCGAAATAGTGATCACTGATCAATGACATTCACATTCTAAAACTCTGTTAAGACTTGCAGATATTGCCTCTTGGCGTCGACCTACTCCAAAGCTAATGTACAAAATTTGAAGGCAAACTAACCTATCCATAAAATTCTTGCTTTTGTTCGTATATTTGATGATGGAATAAAAAGTAATACTACTAATTTGACTTATTTGTAGATTTTAGATTACGGATGGATAATGATATAGATTGATAGTGGACTAATGACATAATCCTCCTCATACACTATGATTACATATGAGCTAGAGAGAAAGGAAAAAAAGAGCCAAAGTGGTGTGTTAGTGGTGAAGTTCATGATTAAAGTGGGGGAGCTAAAAACAGCAGGCCTGGTGTTTTGTATTGGTATAGCTGAATGAGAGATAAGAGTGAATGAGCCAATGAGGTACGTCCCAAAAGTGAGGAAAGAGATTGAACAAGGAGTGAGTCAGTGACATTGAGTGATAGCCTCATAGACACCAAATTGGAATTCCCAAATATATGTTGGAGTTTGCAGTGTTTTCACAAAGCTTTTCCTTTGTTTTACGAGAAATTATTTTGGGGCTATAAACATGGATCAATGATGCCCAGGTAGACGAGAAATACATGGTTGCTAATGGAGTATCAGTTTACTGGGAGGATATCGAATTTCATAAACTATATAAAATTTAGTACCCTCTTAAAGTAAATTGGTATCTCTATTAGCAATGTTGGAGAAATACAATAGTTAGAATTTAGAAATTATTCATCGGCTATATTCACCACTTATTACTTATACTACACATACCACATAGCTTGCATGTGTGAGACTTTGGGCAAAATGGCAGTGCTAAAGCCAAATTGGAGGTGGCTGCCTTTAAGCTTTTACCATTCTAGATACTCTTAGCTGGGTGGCGGGAGGTGGGGTTAGTTTAAACCTAGGGTCGCTAAATTGCAAAATAACTCAGCTGATTGTGATATTTAACTACTATATAGTACATAGAGTCGTCGATAAAAAAGATGAGTCCTTTTCATATAATTCGTGACATGGATGGCCAACATTTTCTTGGATTCTTCTTTTAGTCATGCGCCCCTAATAGTTAAAAGGATAGAAGCCTCATTAGATGCCTGCCTTCAATCATCATGGAATTCACTTGACATGCTACATTTATAATTATAGTACTACCAGTACCCACAACAATAATAATAGATAGCAATAATGTATTTTTCTTTTCCGGACTATGCTGCTGATAAGCATGAGTTACCATAGTTCAGGTTACTGTAGCTCATGTTACGCGTAAAGAGATGTATTGCATGTTGAAGATAGTCTCACACCACATTGTATGACAATTTAAGATCTTGCCGCATAAGCCTGCCCTTGTAAGCCGGTTTTCAAGTATGTTTGAACGGTATCTGAATGTGAGCTCATTGTTTCATGTTAGCCGTGTTCGGGGATCAAATACTATATCAAAGTAGAATACCATCGGAGTTAAGTTCCAGCCTAGTGGTGTCGTGTTAAACTTAAAAATGTAATTGTCCAGTTATGGTTTTCAAAAAATATGGATTGTAGATGCTTGCTGCCTATTTTGGAGGAAAAAAAAACCTAATATTTTTAAGGGCGACTCCAAAAGAATTAGGAGCGACACAAAAGGATAAAATAGGTCATAATCGGAAGGTTAATCCATAATCGGGAGATAACTTTATAATCCCGTTTTTTTAATGGCCAAACTACCCTTTACAATTGGTAGATAACTATACAATCGGTAGTTAATCAACAATCGGGAGTCAATTTAGTTTATATAGCTTCCGAATATAAAGTATCCCCAAATAAAATCCTCTATCTTTTGAATTTTGATTATCCTATAATCGGTAGTAAATAAAGTTATCTTGACTCCCGATTAAAGTAGACCTTTGGCTAAAATGCTACCATAATCGAATATAGGGTAGCCCCAAAATGAGATTTTGCAAAAATCTTTTTTTTTTTTTGAATTTTGGTTGAGCTTATAATCGTTAAGAAAGGAAGAGTTATCATGACTTCCGATTATACAGTGGCTCTCTTTGCAAATATCCTACCATAATCGGTAGTCAAGATAGTTCATATAACTACCGAATATAGAGTAGCCCCAAAATGAGATTTTGCAAAAATCCTCTTTTTTTGAATTTTGGTTGAGCCTATAATCGGTAAGAAAGGAAGAGTTATCATGACTTCCGATTATACAGTGGCTCTCTTTGCCGAAATCTTACCATATTCGGTGGTCAAGATAGTTCATATAACTACCGAATGTAGAGTAGCCCCAAAATGAGATTTTGCAAAAATCCTTTTTTTTTTTTTTGAATTTTGGTTGAGCCTACAATCAGTAGCAAATGAAGGTATCCTGACTTGGGCCTCTTTCTCGAAAATCCTTTCATAATCGGTAGTCAAAGATAGTTCATATAACTACCGAATATAGAGTAGCCCCAAAATGAGATTTTGCAAAAATCCTCTTTTTTTGAATTTTGGTTGAGCCTATAATCGGTAAGAAAGGAAGAGTTATCATGACTTCCGATTATACAGTGGCTCTCTTTGCCGAAATCTTACCATATTCGGTGGTCAAGATAGTTCATATAACTACCGAATGTAGAGTAGCCCCAAAATGAGATTTTGCAAAAATCCTTTTTTTTTTTTTGAATTTTGGTTGAGCCTACAATCAGTAGCAAATGAAGGTATCCTGACTTCCGATTATACAGTGGGCCTCTTTACCGAAATCCTTTCATAATCGGTAGTCAAAGATAGTTCATATAACTACCGAATATAGAGTTGCCCCAAAATGAGATTTTGCAAAAATCCTCTATTTTTCTAATTTGGTTGAGCCTATAATCGGTAGTCAAAATAGTTCATATAACTACCGAATATAGAGTTGTCCCAAAAATGAGATTTTGCAATCGGTAGATAACTAAACTACCGATTATGAAGGGGCATATAAGTATTTTCATCCTATTTTGTCTTTTTGTGTCGCCCCTAATTCTTTTGGGGTCGCCCCTAAAAATGCTAGGAAAAAAAAGGCAAATCTATACCTAATTTCATTCGAGTATATGCAAAAAATGTTGTTTTCTTTCAAAAATATTTTTCCATCAAAACGATCCTTATGCCATGAAATTGATTCTCAGAGATCACTCAACCATAATCTTGCATATCTTTGAAAGAAATCAAAGGTTGGACGAAACTTAAAGATTTTGTTAGTCACTGGGCTTTTAGATTGGTAGAATCCTCCGGGCTTGTGCCTGATGCTCATGTAAGGGGTGAGCATGGGCCGGTATGGACCGGTTTTCACCCCATCCGCATCCAATCCAATACATTACGGATTTCAAATTTGGTATCCGCATCCAATCCAACATCCAACGGATTTGCATCCAATGGATGCACGGATGGACGGATTGGATACGGATAATTCAATGGATTTGTTTTAGTTAAAATTTATAATTAAAAAAAAAAAACCAACACAAATGACTCCTCATAAAACCTACATATCCTATATATGTATACAAATATAAAAATATCATGTACAACACCCCAAACAAACACCTTAAGAATTCCTAAATGATCCATAATATTTTCTAGAACTATGTAAATACTCTTAATTTAACGGATATGGATGTCTAATCGATCCGTAATCCGTTGGATTTCAAAAATTCCATCCGCATCCAACCCATTAATGAACGGTCCGGGCATCCAACCGCAAATGAACGGTTGGACCCGGTTAAATCCGCGGATTACGGGCAAACTGCTCACCCCTAGTAGTTAGTCCTGACTCCTGCAAGTCATTTGTGTGGGCTTGTCTACTCTAAAGTAGAGAATGAATCAAAGAAGTCAAGATTTTATACGAAAGTTACCAAACGGTAGGGGTGAGCATCTCGCCCGTAATCCGCGGATTTAATCGGCACCAACCGTATTTTTGCGGATAGATGTCCGGACCGTTGGCTAATGGGTTGAATGCGGATGAGAATTTTGAAATCCAACGGATTACGGATTGGGTCCGGATGCAATGTTGAATATCCGTTGGATATCCATATCCGTTAGGTTAAGGGCATTTATATAGTTTTCAGAAAATACATAAATAGTTTAGAAATTCTTAAAGTGTTTGCTGGGAGTGTTGTCCATGACACTTTTATATTTATACACATACATAAAATGTGTAGGTTTTATAAAAAGTCGTCTATGTTTATTTTATTTCTTCATCATAAATTTTAACTAAAACAAATCCATTGGATTATCCGTACCCAATCCGTTCATCCGTGCATCCATTGGATGCAAATCCGTTGGATTTGGATTGGATGCGGATGCCAAATTTAAAATCCGTAATGAATTGGATTGGATACGAATAAGGTAAAAACCGGTCCATACCGACCCATGCTCAGCCCTACCAAACGGTCCAGACTAGTCTAACATGGGCTGGTGTAGTCTTAATTTTGTGGTTCATGAGTTTTAATTTAAAAAAAAAAAACTAAAATGGAACTCAAAAGATCTCCTCTCAACCAATGATCTTATAAGAAAAGTCTTGGCTAATAATTTTGATCACATATGGGAATCTATAACCTTCTCGAACATTGCCGAACAACGTGTTTTTTTTGTCAATTTACTTATTTGGATTATTTTTTTTGCCACTTCATTTGTTTCGTTTGTTATAAAATATGGACTTAGGATATAGACTCGAGATCCATGAACCTGATTGTTAAGCATAGTACATGGACGATCCCAAAAATCAATATCCAAGATCAATCTAGTTGTATCCAAATAATTCAATCGGAATTATGTTAAGTGATTAAACTCGTTATCTATCTTTCAAGATACGAATTCTATAAGAAACTAGTCTCGTAATTGATTACAATCAAGCGGACGTATCTACTTAGATTAGATACGTACAAACCTGTGTAAATCTAGTTATAAAGATAAACAATATAATGCGGAAAAAGAAAAAACACAAGACACCAGAAATTCTGTTAACGAGGAAACCGCAATTACATAAAAACCCCGAGACCTCGTCCAGATTGAACACCACTCTATATTAAGCCGCTAAATCTCAATGCCACCATCTAAGACAATAACCTACTATCGGACTTAATAACCATGAACCTAGAATGGAATGTAGTTGAGACCGAAACCACCCTCCAAGCGATTCAGTTATAGCCGTGCTCCTTACGCCTCTTGAACTTTACAAGGTTCTACGCACTTGATTCCCTTATCTGACGTCCTTTACATCCTAAGAGTTGCTTCGGCTGAAGTGAAGACTTTCGATACCAATCTGTCTCTAATAGATAAGCATATTTGATTTCCATTTAGATCAAAGATCAAGGTGCGGAAATCTGTTTGCAATAGACAAAGATAGCAAACCTCACAAATCTGGAACTTATGACTCTCGAAGAGCAGCCTAGATTCTTAACCACCTCTCAAAAAAAATCTTCGAAAGATCAACTTATCTTGAGGAATCACAAAATTTGAGATAAAGAAAACTCTGCGATTACTATCTATATTTCCTGAGAGAGATTATGAGAACCTCGATAACATAAAAACAAGATCAGGATTCACGAACTATTGAGGTAAAGATAGTCGGACCTGGATTCACGAATCCCCAAAGAGAAGTCTTTTAGTCGTAGACCTAATAACGTTTCACATAGGAAGACTCTATAATCAACTAGGAAACAAAGTGTCAGGGATTGATTTTCCCAGTTGATTGAGATGCTCTATTTATAATTTTCAAAGACCAGGGTTAGCTTAGAATTCAAGCTAAGATAACTTAAGAATCAAGCAAGCAACTTAGGTCTTCAAAATACAATAGAAGACTATACACATACGTTCGATTATGGATCCGTGTATAATGACTGTTCGGTTTGGCAAGTTAGCCAAAGAACTGAAAGTTATTTGATGTTCATTTAAACACCTAAGAAATTAATCATGATACAAACGCATAAGTGTTAAATTAATCAATGAAGTCTTAGAAGTGTTTAAGAGAGTTCTAGCAATGGTAAACATATTAAAATAATTAGTCTTTAAGCATCTGCTAAACATTGCCAGGACAGTTGGTACAACGGTTTGCTAACCATAGGGCTTGTTCACGAGTTAGAGTGCTACGGTTCGTGAACTGAGTTCGCCAACCCTACTAGACTACCCAACTCAGTTGACCACGGTTCGTGAACCGGGTTCTCCAACTGTTAGCCTATTTATCCAACTTGTAAAATTCAGTTCACCACGGTTCGCCAACTGAGTTCATGAACTGTTCCCAACTGAACTTGCGGTTTGCGAACTGGTTCGCCAACCTACCCTGAGTAGAAATTTGAGCAACTTCATATTTCTCTCTTATGTTGTTTGAAACATTCCCAAGTGATATAACCATTTGCATTGGACATTTTTAATTGATCCACAAATTAATTCATAGAACTAATATTGTTAAGGACCTTTGAACATCTTATCACTAAATCATATTTTGAGATTTTTCACCGGACAAGCTTGACTCGAAAAATATATTTTGTAATTCTACTATAAGTCATACGACATAGTCTCAATACATAGAACGATGGTATAGTGAGTAAAATAGAATGGTTCAGTCTTCACATACCTGATACAGAAATTCTCCAAATCTCTTCGTCAACCTTCAGTCTTTAAGGGTGATCTTTGATACTCAACTACAAGTTTAACATATCCGAAACTTGACTTAGTAGACTAGAAATCTAGATATAGTATTGATCACCTAATATTGACAACAAGCTTGAGATAGAAAAACTTGTGGGTTCAACCGAGTAATGCTCTAACAAAATTAAATCTTGGATTGTTGAGTATTTGTACCTAAATTTTGTAACTAAGGAATGACAATATACTGTATAAGTAGTAAGAGACCAAAATCGTGCAAGGCTAGCCTAAACCAAGATATGGTCGTTCCAGCCTTGCTTCGGTGACATAGGAAGGAGAAGGGTTGATCTTAGGGGATGGAAGCAAAGAAAGTTGAGGAATCACGGTGGTGATGTATTTGCAGCGTGAAGTTTTTGAACTCTTGTGTATGCTAGATTTGTGAACATAAGCGTGTCTTGAACGTCCTTGATAGATGAAGACATTTATTCATAGTTGTAATGAGCACTGAAAATCAGAGGGTACAAGCACACCACTAACTTTTTCATTAGGCAACCTATATGGAACCTAATACAATCACAAGTAGGTCACAAGTAAAGACCCTTGAATCAAATTCTATATATTTTCTCTTTCTCTTCCACAATCAATAAGTATAGACCAAAGGTCCTTGTACCTGATTGTGTAAAAGAGTTATTGGACGATCCCAAAAATCAATATCCAAGATCATTCTTGTTGTATCTGAATTATCAAGATATGAATTCTAACAAGTATGAAACTTGTAATCTAACTTTCAATATATGAATTCAACAAGAATAAGCTTGTTTTTACTCTTAAATAATGTAACACCTGCACTTTTCGCATGGCGCGTGCTCAAAGATGTGTCATGGACTTAGATGAAGCTTTATCTGAAGCTTATGTTGCATTTTTGTCCTAGGCCAATGTGGCGCCAAAATGGAACATTGTGTAGGCATATTGGCCAAAGACCAATATCGCGCCAAAATGGCGCATTCTGTTGGGCATATAGGCCAAGGGACAGTATCGCACCAAGAGGGTACAAGTTGCAAGTTATGTTGGCCAAGAGCCAATGTCCACCAAATGGTGCATTAGGCGAGTTGATAGGATAGCCTTGAGCAAAGCAGCGGATTACGCAGGTCATTGGCATGTAGCCAATATCGCACCATAATGGTATTTCAGGCCATAATATGCAGCTATCATGGCTGTAAATATTGAAATTGGCCTATGTGACATAATGGAAACACAGCCATCATGGACGGTTATTCATAGGTACATGGAAACGACCATGAATAGTGAAGCAAGCACGTCAAAGTGGTCCCCAAGTTTGAGTTGTAGAATGTCAATAAGACATATATATATATATGGAGGGGTAGTTGGTTGAAGGTGCATATGTGGACTATGATCAAGTAAGCTTCATAGCTTAGCCGGAAGAGCATATATTATGTTTAGGCCTCATTTATAGTTGTGTAGTTGTTAGAGCATACTTGGTTGAACCCACCAAGAGTTGGTGTGTCAAGTTTGGTTGTCATATTTTAGTGAACCAAAACTCATTTAAAGAGTCGCTTGATTATTTACTAGAGTCAACTTCGTATAGGTTAGCTAGAAAGTTATTAGGATATGAGACATACAAGTATTACTTGAAGACTTGAAGAATGTGAAGAAGTAAAGAGCTACAACGAAGACATCATCCTTCCACTTGAGGTTAGTAATATTTGACTTGAACTGTTTCATTCCCTAACGTATCTTTCAAGTCGTGCATATTGAAAAACATAACTGCGAAGCATGAATGAATACACTCTAGTTAGACGTAGTATTAAGGAATACAATACGAAGTATAACGTTTATCTTTTGAACTTCGTATATAAGACATCGACGTAATCGTTTGAATGCTATTGTGATTATGTATGGGTATGAGGTGAAGATTTCATCCTAGGAAACAATGTTTTACATTCGTTTAAAGGAAGTAAATTCTTGAACTTGTTTTGTGAATCGAAAGGGAAATCGCTAGGCTTATTGGTATTGTTATTCATTGCATATCTTTTGAACTACCAATATGTGTGATTAGTATAACCGCTCATGACTTGTTTATGTTCTTGGTAAAACTATTCACAAGGCCTGACTTTTGTATTGGTATGAATTTAATTATTGAAATCGATCTTAAGTAATCACCTGAGATGGTATGATCGATTTATAGTTATTGGTATGACCAAATCTAGGAAAAGGGGAACCGATCCTAGTAAGAGGTGCAACCGATCACAAGAAGGGAATCGATCCTTGTAAGAGGTGCAACACATTTCTAGATATTGGGAACCGATCCTATGAACATGTGCAACACGTTTCTAGACATTGGGAACCGATCCTATGGACATGTGCAACAAATACAAGTTAGATACCATATATATGTGGGATCGATCCTAGTACCTAGTCAACCGAATTTTTGGAAAGCTAGTGTGACTAAATCCAGTAGTCACATGGAGGTAGAACCGAAACTTGTTTTGGTAGAACCGTGAAACCCATGATTGGTGATTGAGTGTTCTTGATCAATCACATAGTTCTTGGAAGTCAGATGAACCAATTCTAAACTTGTTTGGAAGTGTGGCAAATCGATTCCAAGATAGTAATATGAAAGATGATTTACTAAGTTAAGATGTCGACATACTTTGAACATGTGCAGTAACGCTTATCTTTAATTGTTCAAAGATATTCCTTAATAGCTTAAGGAAAATCCCGGATCGAAAAATAAGTTGAGAATCTTTTAATTAAGGTTGTTAATTTTATTTTTGGAAAATGAAAATTATTACTGTGCATTTACTAGTCGGAGATTTTCTAAGAGATTTTCGGTCAATGTTTGGACAAAGCATTTCCAGGAATTATGGAAACCGAATTTGGAATATATTGCATATCTTGAGAATATTTTTTCGAAATTCCTTGGTGTCCAAACTTCCTTGGTCTATAAATATCAAAGTTTGCATTTCGAGCAAACTAATCCTCAGAGCCAGCAAAACTACCTAGTTGTGTTGTTACTGGTGAAGCCGCCTATTCGGAGAGGAAAGTAACGTAATTAAGAGAAATCTCTTACGGCCGCTCGGGTTAAAGACTTCTTTGGGATGGAGAAGCTCTATTAGTACCGTTGGTGGGAAACTATATAATTGCGGTTTATTATGAGTTTTCGATTGATTTGGTCGACTAACGGTTTTGAACTTTGATTGCACCTAGTTTGTTTATGCTTGAGAATCTTCTCTTCTGATATAAGATTCACTCAAACTAGATCGAAGTTTCGACGGGATCTTTAGACCTGTTTGTAGATCTAAAGACGTCTTGTGATAATCCATTGTTAACAGACTCCGTTCTATGCGTGATTGATCACAAGAGATTCAAGTTGATTGTGTGCAGTGTTTATTGAAGATCTAAGAAGATTTCTCGATTTGGGTTCATAATCTTTGGTGTGCACAATACTTGTTTCGATTAAAGAGGATCCAACTATAATCGGTTTATCCTTGTGGTAGATTGCATTGATTAGTTGAGTAGATCGGCATCAATACGTTTCTTTGTGATTCAAAGTATTGATTGCAAAATCTAGACAATTACTTTGGTAGTTTTTATTAGATAGATCTAAGGACCTGACAAAGGAATTTATTGGGATAAACGGAAGAGCCTTTTGTCGAACTCACATCACTTGGTTGAAAAGAGTTGATACCAAATAGATTTGTTGTTCCTTTACTATTTGGAATACGAACCAAAGGAATTGTTCCAAGTACTTGACTTATTACAAGTTGGAGGCGTGGGAATACAGACGGAACTAGGTGAACTATAGGTTTAGTTGCTTGGTCTCAACTATACGAAGTTGGTTTGATTTTGTATAGCGGCTTAATCCTGAGAGTATTCAATTATGGACAAGGTCCCGGGGTTTTTCTGCATTTGCGGTTTCCTCGTTAACAAAATCTTGATGTGTCATTTACTTTATTTTCCGCAATTATAATTGTTGTTATTATAATTTAAAGTAAATTACACAAACGTTAATTCCTATTTAATTGATAGTAATCCTATTGTGTTTGGTTAAGTCCGAACATTTTATCAAGTAAACATACTTCGTTGTTGTATTGTCTCGATCTCATATCCATAGACGATCACACGAAGTGTGAACCGATTAGTTGTATTGTCTTGGCTCAGTCCATAGACAATCACTTTCGGAAAAAGGACTTATAGGTGGAAAAGTTTTAGATTGGGTGCCCTCTTCTTTTCAATTGGTATCAGAGCAGGCAAACACGAAAATATCTAACAATCTGTGTTTGGTGCGATCCAACCTATAAGAAATTGAATCTAATGGTCTTCTCAGTTAACGTAACGGCAGGATTTGACTACTTCAAAAATTCGTTGTGGAAGACACGGATGAAGTATGCAATATTCTTGTTCCTAAATGTTTTAGGGATTGGAATTATGTCCATGTATGTCTTGAGAGATTTACATAATCAGTGGGATATCATAGAATTGTATATCATTGTCCTGGATACTAACATGCTTAGTAACAATGGTACAATACTCTATGAGACAGGTTGTATCTTGAAAATGCATAAGATTCCTCTCAGAATTTTTCATTATATGAACCATGGCTATTGTGTTCTAGAAAAATCTAGAATCTTAAATATATTTTGGATAAACCACCAAAGTATATATATGTGCATTTTCAGAGCAAAGGCTGTCAATGTATCGCCGTCTAGGATGTGATTTTGGAAAATATGTATAAGGAATGAGTTTTCAGTTAATAATTTTATTAACAATGGATTGCTTCATATACCTCACAACTGTTTAATGAAGCAAGTGATCTTTTGAAATTCTACAGGGTTTATGATTCTGATGGTATTTTTACCAAATATCATATTTTGTCCAAATTTACCTCTGTATACTCTAGTAAATCTTGAGTAAAGTTCAAGAGATATTATCAAATTCTGGTAATAAAAGAGTAAGCAAACTTTTGGACAAAAGCATGGAATCAATCCGAAATAAAGATCCAGTCCATGAAAAACCGATTTTCCAAAAGCAAGACCTAGATATAAAATCGGAATTGTTTCCCCACAAGTCTCGGTTTCCGATTTTGATAAGATTTCCTAAAACTAGTTATTTCCGATTTTCAATATCAATTCTTCCTATAAAAGATAATCTCTTGCTATGTGTTCAAACATATTGGGGAAGATTGGTCAAAATCGTAACTAGGGTTTTTCATATTTTCGCAAGTATGAGAAAAAAGAAATCAAGGACCAAATCCGTTGATGATCTGGTCAAGGTTGATGATATTGATAGGATCAGATTTCCTAACAGTATTGATGACAAGCATGAATTTGCTCGTTTCGTTATCAACTTTTGCTCTAAGAAATACGAAACTCTCAAGGGAATGGGATTCACTACCGAAAAAAGGTTTGACCCGATGTCCAAGATAAGGATTATGTGAAGTTTGTTCAAGATCTAACCGGGAGATCTTTTTGATCTTGAAGAATATTCACCGATATGGTAAGAGTGTTCTATGATAATATACACAACGTTGATCATAAAAAGCTTACCTTTGTGACTCTTGTTGGTCGAGGAATCTACAACGTCGATCGTAAGACAGTTTCAAATGCTATTAAGTACAATGTGGAATCTAATTACTTGATTACATGAGTTGAAATTCAACACGATACCATTTCAACATGTCTCATTGGAAATAAGATTACCTGGGAAAAAGGTAGATTACCAACAAAAGATATACCTATTCATCTTAGGGTATTCGGTAAACTTCCTCTAGCAACTCTATTTGCAAGTACAAGAGATAAGTCAGTTTGGGATAAGATTTTTGCAGAATTCGTCTTTTTCCTGTTGACAAGATTCTCAAATTGATCTCTCGTGGAATCATTGTCACCAAATGATCAAAATATCGATTCTATCTCTTCTTATGGAATCAAGAGGCATCTCGGTTTCCCGTGTATAATTACCAAAATCTATGAATGTATTGCAGGAGATGACTTTGTTGATACGAAAAGCATTAACGATGTAACTGATAAGACTATAAGTCAAATGATTGGGGGACAAACCCACAATGATGTTGTTAAAAGAATTTCACCAAATTCCAACAACAAGTCTCTTCTAGTTCATCTTGAAAATCTTGGTAAACAACTTGACTGTTTTCAGAAACAGCAGGGCTTTGCTGCTCGAAAAGATCCAGAAACTCTTAAAGGAATTCAAAAAATTGAATCAGAGTTTTGGAACCAAGAATCGGAAATTGAAGAAGAGCGTCAAAAATCACTTGGTCACAAAGAATGTTCTTCCCAACAATTGAGTTGCAATTAAAATGGACATTAGTTTTTGATTTCTTTCAATAAAGTCTATTATGAATAAAACTATCTTATTATGAATAAAATTATTTGATTTATAATTTTTCTTGTGATAGTTTTTGATTTACATAGCCCATGCTTGAATGCTTTATCTTATTGCTATGTATGTTTGTGGGATGTTTGATTTCGGTTTCTTGACCTTAATATTCGAACTCATATGTTGTGAACCCTTATGGTTTGGGTGACTTTTTGGTTTAGTAGAATTAAGTTCTAGCCCATGTTGGTAGGCTTTATCAAAGGATCATGAGGGGTTCTGATTGAAACAATATGTGAAAAAGTCACAATATGTTGAAAAGTTTGGTTTAGCATAAAAGCATATGTGTTTCGGGGTTTTCAACTTTTGCTTGCAATAGTTAAAAACTGGTTTTCAACCTTTCCCTAGTAAAGGTTGGTTGTTGTTATTCTTTTATTTTGCATAAGGATGACAACATAATGATATTTCGGTATCAATTCTCCCTGGAAGAAGATGCAAACATATTGGAGAAGAGGATGCGAAATTTGAGGTAAAGACTTTGTTAGTTAATCGTTTTCCTGTTTAAGAAAAGCCTGATTTTATTGCGTATATTTATTACTTTTGCTTAACAAAATTTTTGTACAATTGATGTTTTATTCCATTATTTGTGTATGGATGTGTGTGTGATTCAATTGTTTCCGGTTAAGAAAAACTATTGTTATCTTGCTTTATTGTTTGGTATCAATCGTTTAGGTTTACAAAATTTCGGTGCAATTGCGGTACTTTAATGTCTATGTTGTTTCAATTGCTTCCGGTTGAGGTGAATAATTATGCAAGTTGATTTATTTGGTCTGTATGAATTGTTTATGGCTTAACGAAAGAAAAGGTTTTTGGGATGAATTGTTTAGTCCAATTCGATTCCGGATAAGAGAAACTAAGTTAATTCTGATCTTAGTTAGACTTATCAAAGCGGAGGTTTCGGTTATTCAAGTCTAATCGAATGCCTTAACAAGAAATGCTAGTTAACTAACCTAGTACTTGTCTTGTTTAAAAGTGAAAGGTCTAAGTTATACGGGTAATTAGAACCTGATGAGAAAAATAGAGTTATCTTTATTTTGGTCTTATCGAACAAGCGATTGTATTTGTACAATCGGTTTAGCAAAGGAACTAAGGTGCTTAGTCGATTTTTGGTTGGCTAAACTATTAGGGAAAATTGCTTCGGGCAATTTTTTTCCTTGGTAACATATCAAAACAAAATTACTTTGTAGTTTCAGTTTTGATATTGGTTATCATAAATGGTGTGTGGAACCCTCGTGCTTAACTCTATAGGTTGCAAGTCTTGTGAGATTTGTAAGATCCTTTCGGTTTGTCCTTTATTTGCTCGTACCTTTGTCATTTTGTGACAAAAAGGGGGAGAAATATATGCAGTAAACAAGTGATACTGGTATTGATTTATATTAATTGGTATCACTAAGGGAAAGGACATTGGTGCTTAAACGTTTATCTAACGAAAGAGTAAAGCATAGACTAAGGGGGAGTAGCATATCATATGATATTTGTGGTTATATGGACTACAAAGGAATAACAAAGACGTGAAGATTGATAAAATCAACCTATCTTACCTTTAGGGGGAGTATTAGCTTTGTTATTATAATGTCAACAACGACATTTATGGATTGAATATATACAGGTTATTGTGTTGTTGAATTCGGGAATCAAGCGTATGAGTAATGAATTCTTGTAATTTGTTTATCCATATGATGTAAGAGTTTTGTCACTAAAGTTGACAAAGGGGGAGATTGTTAGAGCATAACTCGGTTGAACCCACCAAGCGTTGGTATGTCAAGTTTGGTTGTCATATTTTAGTGAACCAAAACTCATTTAAAGAGACGCTTGATTATGTACTAGAGTCAACTTCGTATAGGTTAGCTTGAAAGTATTAGGATATGAGACATCACAAGTATTACGAAGACTTGAAGAAGTGAAGAAGTAAGGAGCTACAACGACGACATCATCCTTCAACTTGAGGTTAGTAATATTTGACTTGAACTGTTTCATTCCCTAATGTATCTTTCAAGTCGTGCATATTGAAAACATAACTGCGAAGCATGAATGATTACACTCTAGTTAGACGTAGTATTAAGTAATACAATACGAAGTATAACGTTTATCTTTTGAACTTCGTATATAAGACATTGACATAATCGTTTGAATGCTATTGTGATTATGTATGGGTATGAGGTGAAGATTTCATCCTAGGAAATAATGTTTTAAATTCGTTTAAAGGAAGTAAATTCTTGAACTTGTTTTTGTGAATCGAAAGGGAAATCGCTAGGCTTATTGGTATTGTTATTCATTGCATATCTTTTGAACTACCAATATGTGTGATTAGTATAACCGCTCATGACTTGTTTATGTTCTTGGTAAAACTATTCACAAGGCCTGACTTTTGTATTGGTATGACTTTTATTAGTGAAATCGATCTTAAGTAATCACCGAGATGGTATGATCGATTTTGTGTTATTGGTATGACCAACTCTAGGCAAAGGGGAACCGATCATAGTAAGAGGTGCAACCGATCACAAGAAGGGAATCGATCCTTGTAAGAGGTGCAACACATTTCTAGATATTGGGAACCGATCCTATGAACATGTGCAACACGTTTCTAGACATTAGGGAACCGATCCTATGGACATGTGCAACAAATACAAGTTAGATACCATATATATGTGGGAACCGATCCTAGTACCTAGTCAACCTGAATTTTTGGAAAGCTAGTGTGACTAAATCCAGATGACTCACATGGAGGTAGAACCGAAACTTGTTTTGGTAGAACCGTGAAACCCATGATTGGTGATTGAGTGTTCTTGATCAATCACATAGTTCTTGGAAGTCGATGAACCAATTCTAAACTTGTTTGGAAGTGTGGAAAATCGATTCAAGATAGTAATATGAAAGATGATTAACTAAGTTAAGATGTCGACATGCTTTGAACATGTGCGAACGCTTATCTTTAATTGTTCAAAGATATTCCTTAATAGCTTAAGGAAAATCCGGATCGAAAAATAAGTTTAGAATCTTTTAATTAAGGTTGTTAATTTTATTTTTGGAATTAAAAATTAGTAATGTGCATTTACTAGTCGGAGATTTTCTAAGAGATTTTCGGTCAATGTTTGGACAAAGCATTTTCAGGAATTATGGAAACCGAATTTGGAATATATTGCATATCTTGAGAATATTTTCGGTTTTGGAAATTCCTTGGTGTCCAAACTTCCTTGGTCTATAAATATCAAAGTTTGCATTTCGAGCAAACTAATCCTCAGAGCCAGCAAAACTACCTAGTTGTGTTATTCTTCGCGGAGAGCGCCTATTCGAGAGGAAAGTAACCCAATTAGGAGAAATCTCTTACGTACCGCTCGGTTTAAAGACTTCTTTGGGATTGAGAAGCTCTATTAGTACCGTTGGTGGGAAACTAGATAATTGCGGTTTATTATTAGTTTTCGATTGATTTGATCGACTAACGGTTTTGAACTTTGATTGCACCTAGTTTGTTTATGCTTGAGAATCTTCTCTTTCGATATAAGATTCACTCAAACTAGATCGAAGTTTCGACGGGATCTTTAGATCAAGCTTGTAGATCTAAAGACGTCTTGTGATAATCCATTGTTAACAGACTCCGTTCTATGCGTGATTGATCACAAGAGATTCAAGTTGATTGTGTGCGGTGTGTTTATTGAAGATCTAAGAAGATTTCTCGATTTGGGTTCATAATCTTTGGTGTGCACAATACTTGTTTCTGTTAAAGAGGATCCAACTATAATCGGTTTATCCTTGTGGTATATTGGATTGATTAGT
>JAJJWW010008753.1:0-294851 GCA_023531295.1 Papaver armeniacum | reverse complement strand
AGATAGCATCTTGGATGTGTGAGATGCGAAATGAATCGGAGAATTGGTGATGAAATGGAGAGGGTTTCGAGCTTGGCTGCGTATGGTGATAATTTGAGGCTAATTTGAGATCGATTAAATGGGTCTCTGCTTGAAATAAACTCTGTGTTGAGATGATGAAGAGTGAAGTAAGGGTTTTAATGGAAGTCTCTCGAGATGAGGATAGTATCGTGGAGATGTTCATGGGATTCGATGGATTTGAGATTTGGTTGTCTTTATCGATTTCAGGTGGATTAATGGAGAATAAGAATCGGATGAATGGGTATTCGAGTTAGCAAATCTGTGATGTTTTGTCTTGGACGAGAATGAAGCGGAGAAGCGGTGGTAATGGTAGTGTTGGCTTGAGGTTACGGTGATGCTATGAAGAGATGATGGTTTACGAGAAGTCGAGGTGGGATATGAATGTTTTGGTGACGGTATTGGGGTTTGAACAAGAAATTCGTGGATGAAGGGATGAGTGAAATAGAGTTAGGGTTTTGAGAAAATGTTGTTGCTTGAGATTGAAGCGGCGAGAGAATGAATGGAATTGAGACATGTCATGGGTTTGGCTATGAGATACATGGTAAAACAAAGGGAGGTATTGGATGCAGTTTGGGTGGTGCTGCAATGGATTGTCTCAACTTAGAGTCTGTGGTTGTGTCTAAAGATGGAATAACTGAGAGCAAGGGATCAAATTGGCGGTTACGGTGATATGAACTTGGAAGAAGAAGCTGTACCTGTGATTGGCTGAGTTACAAGGGTGTCAATTGATATTTCGCAGTGCTAGTGATGGCAGACTGATGGAGATGGGCTGAGTTGATGCAATGGTTGGCAGAGTTCAAAACACCAGGAACTGATATGAAGAATGAGCACTGAGATTGGTTGAGTTAGTAGTTGCAGCTAAGTGAATGGTTGTTGTTGTGGTTAATGGAGAAGTGAGAACAACTGGTCTGGTGGTTGTGTTACTGAAGGGTGCAGGCTTGTGAGCTAATGGTACTATGGTTGTCCATTTAGAGAGATAGGTAGAGTTGTTGCAAATGGTGGTGATCAAGAAGGGTTAAGAGCTCATCCTTGAGCCGAGTTAAGGCAGAGCTGAGGAAACAAGGAAATAGAGATGGTGATTGCAATCAAGTGAGTTAATGGGTCTCTTGGTATGGTTGAGAAGAAATGAATTGATCATGATGCAAAGGGCGTGGTGTTGGTTTATGAAAATGAATTTACAAGAAGCAAATCATGAGATTGAGTCAGAGCTTATCTTCGTTGAGAATGGAGGCGAGTGCATGAATGAATATATCTTTGGTGTTTGTGCTTGGGAGGTTGATTTAGCTTTGGCAAGTTGTTGAGTACGGTGCGGAAAGCGGAATGTGGTGACAAAGCTTGTCTTTGGTGATTGTTTGGTGGGACTTGGAATTGTGTTGCGGGTATGGAGATGAAAACTGAGCATGGAGGAATGGTTTGAGTTCTCAAGGAAGCTACAAACACGAAGACGATTATGGGTTGAGTTCGGAGTAAAGCAATTGATATGGCCGGTGCTTATTGTGGCTAATCTTTGAGCTGCAGAAATGGAGTTGCGATTATTGAAGTGAAGCTACAAGCTACAGAACAAGGGAGATACAAGTGCCGATCTTTGTTAAAATGTAAACTCAAGATGGCGGGGATGGAGTTGTGATGCGCCACAATGGTGCATCACATAGGTTATGGTATGCAAGATAGCTTGGCTAATGTGACTCAGACCTGATTCTGTTGACTAGCCAGCTGACTCACATCTGAGTCATGATCGACTTTGGTTGAGTCATTTAACTCGGTGCTTGATCCTGGTTTGACTCGATGGTTTGACCGAGTTGACTGGCGAGAGTTGACTCGTTGACCTGGCCAAGGCGGACTTTGCCTGGCCACCCGAGCCGTTCTCCGATCACTTCTCCGACGATTTCCGCCATAATACCGTTTTCCTAGACATATTTTTGGGCATATTTTCTACATGGGTTTCTCTCACTTATGAGCTTGGTGGATTTTCATCTAATGGACCTTTGAGACTTGACCTAATTTTGGAAGAGAGGAAAAGCTATAAAAAGAAGAATTCTACAACTTTTGGAGAACGTATTATTCTTGGAAGGAAAAGGAGAGAGCCGCTTTTGTTTACGCTACTAGGGTTTGCTTTTGTTCATCTTCTTCTTTATTCAATTCATATTTTTGTGATGAACTCCATAGCTATGAGTAGCTAAATTCTATATTATTGGTTAAGGATGTAGTCCTATTTCTAAAACTTGTGTTTGATTTATGTATTAGTTTTCTCTCTTGATTTTCGTTCACATCTCTACTGTTTTTAATATCACATGATTGATGTATTGTGATAGGACTTAGATGTTTGGTTTTTTAAGTGGACAATTAATTGAACTTGCATCCTAGTCCATAGCTATTTTAGGGTTTTTCATCGAGCGATAACCCTGAATACAAGTAACATAATATGTTTACGGTTTGTAGTGATACACTCTCGTAATCATATGTAGAGTTTGACCATTGTCCAAATTGTTATGCGCAATGTATGACAATTGCATTGATTAGCCTATTTCTGAAACTTAATGCCCCTAGGAATTGAACTTAATTAGCGCAAGGCGTTAGGTTATTCTTTAGGTAGAATTCACATACGCAGCTCTAATGTGTGTGTTGATGAACTTAGGAAATTAATAGATTATCTTGCTCTCTTGATTCTCTAGGCTTTTGATAATATAAGAGATTAAATCGTAATTCTAATCATATAGCAAGCACATGTCTAAGATTGAAGATGAATTCATTGACCAATATCTTTCTCTCATTGATTACTTTCTACAATTTACTTTGTTTTTGATTTACTTTTATTGCTTACAAAATCAGAAATCCCCCCAAGTGGTTACTTTAGGAAATTGATTACGTAATAACTACAATCGATTCTCTATGGAAACGAACTCTTTCTTATCATATTGTTTATGGGTGAAAACTACTCCTGCAGAATTTGGTAATTTGGGGTGTGGATGAGGAATGAATTTAAACCTTAAACAAATGCACTGCGCGGTGAGTGCTTGTAGATTCGAGAGATCAATGCGGCAAGTCCGGCCTAAACCAAGAAATGGTCGTTCCAGACTTGTTTCGGTCACAAAGTGAAGGAAATGGGGTTGATCTTAGGGAGGGAAGCGAAGAAGGTGTTGAGATTGTGAATGTGTAGACTTGCTTATGACTTACAACAGAAAGTGAACAAGCTTACGATTGGTGTAAAGCGGAGCTCCGGTGTTTTCTTGTTGTTTTTCTCTCATTGTTTGGAAATAGGGCGGAGAACCTATTTATACAAGTCATTGAGTCTTATTCACGTCTCTCGTGGGAAGTGGAGGAAGTGGAGTGATGGAGTAGTGGAGTTGTGCGTTGGTGATACCACGACCCACCTTGCCCACTTGTCCTGTTCATCTCTAACCGTCCATGACTTCCTAACACGTTCTTGTGATGGCGCGTTACCTGCACGCCGCACACCGTAAACCGCCGGAGACCAATACCCCAGATGTATCCCCAAGTTTGTGACATGATTGATGTCTGGAATGTGTGGATCGTGGATCCACGAAAGATAGCATGTAATGTCGAATTGAATAACTACGTTATTCGGAAGTCGATACTTGTGAAGTATCGTGTGTATTTTATGTGTTGCATCATGGTGTGGTAAAGTGATGGGTAATGACACCTCACTAACCAATTAACTCCCGACTGTATGTATAACCAAGCCGGTGAAGTTGGAAGGATGAGATGATCTTTGAGACACTCATCTCGCGACGTTGATGAAGTTAGGGTTTTGAAGAGGTGTGCAGGCATCACTCTTGACTTGGTCGAAACCAAGCATGGGATACAACTTTGGCCTAACCGACCATACATGCGTGTAGATGGCATGATGGTGTAGCGCCTATACCCCATTACCTCATGAAAGTATGATCTGGGTCACTCAATTCATCCGGTGAAATCGAGTGGTCGAGATCGATTTGCGACAAAAAACTAGTGCCGCAAGGGCCGCACGTCACGCCCTCTTCAGGCGCACGTTCCAAGACGACCAATCTTGGTCGGTCTTGGCCGATTGGCCTGTAACATTCATTCATAATCAGACCAACTTATTTGGATCAATAGTGGTTGTTTATCCAACTTAACTGGATCAACAATGGTTGTTGATCCAACTTATTTGGATCAACATTGGTTGTTTACACACAAAAGTCACTTGCAAGCTGCTTGCACAATGCATGCTGGTTCCATCGTAGGAATCTTGGAGTTGAATTTTGAAATCCCTCCCTTTTGTCGATGTACTTATCGGTATGTTCGCAGATTCAACACTGCATAATATAAACAACAATGTTAGTTTTATCCAATAGTATGCATTTCACTCTCTACAACAATAAACATTTTAGTTTTACAAAATTAACGTTTTTTCTTACCACTAGGAGAGTTGTGCAGCCACCGATAGCTAATTGGTTATTCTTCTTGTTTGGCAGTATCGAAATCAAACATTCCACAACATGATCCGGCCATGACACTTTTGGTAGGCCTCGAAAGTGTATGTAAATTTGACCTACGTGTAATACCGCAAGTGCACGGCGTCTATCGGAGACGCGGCAAGTACGGGTCGATCCCACAAGGACTTGTGGTGCTCTGATTTTGATCTAAGGTTTGCTAGACTGAGTTTCAAGTGACAATGTGTAACACAAATGTTTTTGTTGCCGATACGGCAGAGTTTTAACTGAAGTGAACCTAAACTAAGGTAAACAGTGAGATAAAGGGTGATACTAGGGCTGCAAATCCACCACTAACCTCTATTGTGCTTACAACTAAGTTAAATGTCTTGTTCCTATAGTAGCTAAGGGCAGTGTGTCAATTCTGCCACTTAACTAAGGAGTTTCACCTTGTAAACCTTCAAATACCAAATAAATTGCTAACCTAGAGTACTTGGTTGTCCGATGAAGCACAACCAAATCAAGAGAGTTAGTATTATTAACGAAACAAGAGCTGAAACACACTCAACTCGGTTTAAACCTAACTACGGTGCATCCATGGCGTTGGCATGCACTCAGAGAGAAAAAAGGGTTGAGGGTTTAAATTTGAAGCTATCTAATAACATTAATTACTCAAGAACAATTTAACAGAGTTTAAACCCAAATTGGAATTAGGGTTTCATTGAAACCCTAGCACTTAAATTAAAACATAATAAAATTAACAAAGAACACATGAATTAAACCTAATTGACTGCACTGGCTAATCCAGGCGTACCCAAAAACAGCTTCTATCCCTTCCATTTATACATGCAAGGATACCCCAAAACTACCAAACCATAATTCAATTAAAAATAGAAATTAAATCATACCCATACCCTCTACTCTCTGAACCGCCTCTGAATCGTGCTATTCTCCTCAAATTGGCTCTCTCGACTTCTTTGATATCGATGTTAGAGAAACCCTAGCCCAATTATCTTTAATTTAGCTTCTAGGGTTGATAGAAGCTAAAAGAAAGATGACTAGACCTAGAGAGGGCACGGAGGTGGTTGATGGCGTGGTTGTTGGTGATGGTGACAAGAGAGGGAGAGATGGTGGCGGAGGTAGCTCTGTCATGGTATGGAGGTGGTAGAGAAAAGAGCAGAGCAGAGGGAAGAGAAGAAAGAGAGAGGTGAAAATGAAATGGAGTGGGTTCGATTAGGGTATAGGGTGTGAAGTGATTCGGTGTTGAGCGGAGTGCAGCGGGAGTTGATGAGGCCGGCCTAGCGAGCGTAGGATGCATATGAGTGAAATCTCGAACGGCTCGGGGGATGTAGACGGTTTTGGTGTGATCTGGTGTTGCACGAGCGAGCGATCTTCGATGCACGTGGAGGCGGCACCGTTGGATGAGGGAGAAAGAAATCTCAACGTCTCATAAGAGACGGGCTCGGATCCGGGTCGCGGATCGGGTCTAGCTCAAGCCCATGTCTTGTAGATGAGTTGTTACTTGTTGGGTTGCAAGCATTGCGCGCGCGGCTTCGACTTTCTGCTCCTTGGGCACTTGACTCCAATTCTTCGCTCTTTTGGCTCCTCAGATTCTCCGAGCTTTATTTATTACCTAAAAACACAAAAATTAATTAATACAAATATTTATTCTTGAAAACAAAGAAAATACAGAATATGGGATAATATCTGATTTATGAGCACAAAAGATGAGTAAAATGCCAATAAAAAGGTGTATAAATATGCACTATTTGGCACTCATCAACTTTGTCCATCATTAAGATATGAGGCAACCATTTCTTTGGGAAGGATGTCATACCAGCATTTGGGAATAAGAAAACCGTGCATAACTACATACCGAAAAGTCTTACAAAATGCTCCGGATCGACTCATCTTCTCACGCATTTTTTCGGTTTGTATACAACCTCGGCCTTGAATATTGGTTCTTTGGAAAATCTTTTGGTTTTTCTCGATCCGAACTTTTATTTAAGAATTCGTTGTAGTCTAGTCCTTTCTTGATTTGCGATTCTTTGCTTCAATTCTTCACTCCCTATCGGTCGTCTCATCTTGAATATCAAAGCGAAATCTCTTGATTCCGCAGAGCACTCTTCGTTTTCTCAAATTTGAACTTTCCGGTTTTTTTATCAAATGCACTCATCAACAAATGCATTGCAAGATTAATCTTGTTCATCCATTTACCACTCATACTCATGTTTGTTACATAAAATGGGTGATTAATTCCCAATATGGAGATTCCTTCAAAGTGCTTTTGCAAGTTTCGGTTTTCTTCTTGTTATTTGCATCTTCCACTTCAAACTTTTTGCATAGAAAATTCCCCATTTCAGACCAATGGTTGTAGACCTCCTTTGATTCTCTGTTCCTTTGCTCTCGACTTGGCTGCATACATGAAACTCAAATCATTTTCCTTTTCATTTTGACAATAATCTTTTGTTTTCTTGCATTCTACCCATAATATATTTTCACGAGGGGGCGTAGCCCCCGAGTGAGGTGCGACGTATAAATATGTGTAATCACGATTCATGCTTTAACTACCTCTTATTGGATCAAATGTGATATTTTACACATATTTTACACATAATGTGATGTTGGATCAATGTGGTTGTTTACACATATTTGTTGGATCAACTGTGATTTGTTGATCCAAAACTATGATTGCTTACAAATATTTACTTGGATCAACAAATACAACATCCAAAACTATGATTGCTTACACATAATATTTCATTAAAGAGTCAATGTTTTTACCTTTGCGCTCTGGCTCTGTGTTGCCTTCTTTTGCTACTTCTTCTTTTTCAACTTCATCTTCATCTGATTCTTCTTTCTCCTCTTCATCGGACTCT
Source organism: Papaver armeniacum (assembly GCA_023531295.1). Taxonomy (NCBI): domain Eukaryota; kingdom Viridiplantae; phylum Streptophyta; class Magnoliopsida; order Ranunculales; family Papaveraceae; genus Papaver; species Papaver armeniacum. The sequence continues at coordinate 287,500 of JAJJWW010008753.1, read as the reverse complement.
GATTCTGATTCTTCTGATTCTTCCTCAACTACCTTCTTGTTTTTCTCCTTTTGTTGTGGTTTTGCTTTCGCCCTTGACCCGACTGCATACGTGAAGCTCAATCATTTTCATTTTGTTTTCAATATTTCAAACAATATAGTTATATATACCAGCACAAAATATTACAATCTATGTTTTTACCTTTGACGACTTTCTTCGGTTTGCCCTTTTCTGCTTTTTTTTCATATATTACAATTTGTTTCTCTTCTTCCGATTCTCGATCATCTTCATCTGATTCTTCTTGCCCTTCTTCTTCGGATTCGATGTTACTGGTTCTTCCTCAACTTTCTTATTTTGTTTCAACTTTTGTTGTTGTTCTTCTTTGAGTTTGATTTCTTTCGCCTTTGACTTTGCTGCATACATGAAACTCCGCCCATTTTCATTTTGTTTTAAGTAACGTAGTAAGAATACCATCACAAATATCACAATGTATGTTTTTACCTTTGAGGACTTTCTTCGGTTTGCTCTTTTTTGCTTGTTTTTCCTCTTCATCCGACTCTTTGTCATCTTCATCTGATTCTCCTTGCGCTTCTTCTTCGGATTCTGATTCAGATTTTTCCTCAGCTATCTTCCTGAGTTTCACCTTTAACTTTTGTTGTGCTTCTTTATTCCCAAATGCTATCTTCCTCTTTCTTGTTGTCTCTTTCTTGTTATTTGCATTTCCTTTGATGACTTTCATTGGTTTGCCATTTTTAGCTTCTTTTTCCTATTCTTCCAACTCTTCATCATCATCATCTGATTCTTCTTGTCCTTCTTCTTCTTGATTAAGTTCCGCTTTTCCGTTCTTCCTGAACTATTTTCTTGTGTTTCACCTTTCTTTGTGTTTCTTCATTTGCAATCTTGTTCTTCCTCTTTCTTGTTGCCTCTTCTTCAATTATCTTCTTGTTCTTCGCATTTCTTTTTGGTTCTGTAGCTTTCTCAATCTCTTGCGTGCCCTTTTCATCTTGCTTCTTCTTTATCCTTGGTGATCTCCTATGCATTATGTCTTCTCAACCTGAGTTCAACACTTATTATATCTATCATTCATATTTTCATAGTAGAAAAGTACATAACCATCAAAAAAAACTTTTTTATGGATCAACTACTCTTGTTTTATCATTTTTTATTAGGATCAACTGTTGTTGTTTATCCCCTACATTGGATCAACTTCTACTGTTGATCCCTTTCATTTGCAAAGATATCTAAAATTCCTTCAGAAACACATAACAGTTGAACAACTTTGCATACAATGGATCAACTTTTATTGTTTATCCTATTTTTACTTGGATAAACTGCTATTGTTTATCCCCTACATTGGATCAACTACTGCTGTTGATACAAAAAAATTTAAAAATCCTTCAGAAACACATTTTCACCCATTAACAGTAGAACACAATTTTCATACAATGGATCAACTTGTATTGTTTATCCTATTTTTATTTGGATCAACTTCTATTGTTTATCCCCTAAATTGGATCAACTCCTACTGTTGATCCAATTTTTATTTGGATCAACTACTTCTGTTGATCCCCTAAATTGAACAAAAATATCTAAACCAATCAAATCTCTAGAATCACATTTTTCAGTTGAATAAATTTACCAGTTGAACAAATTTGCATACAAGATCACTAGCATATTCAACCTAGAAAATAATATTTTTCAACTTCTCATTTTTCAAAGATCGAGCAAAACATTCAAAATCAACATAACTAGTATATTCAACCTAACAACAATTTGAAGAAAATATTAGAAGCAAAACATTCAAAATCATTACATTAACAAAATCAAGACCAAAACATACATGCATCAATTAAATCTAACATCAAAAATTAGGTTTTACCTGTTCAATTTTGTAATCTTCAAATCGTTCAATTAGGTTTTTGATGATGAAACGTTGATGATGAAACGTTGATGATGAAAGGAAAGTGAAATCGGTTAGGTTTTCTGATGAAACCTAATTTATATGGTTTATTTTCAGTTTCTCTGCAAAGGAAAGTGAAATCGTTCGATTTTTTTTCGATTTGATTGATTATACGGTTTATTTTCGCTTTCTTTTTGTAGATCGTGGTCCATTGATTATCGAGAGAGAAGATAACGGCTAGTAATCAATTCTCGATTAACGGATAGTTGATTAATACCCACTTTTCAGTTGATCTTCGAGAAGATAATTCGCTAGTAATCAATTCCAAAGTGCGGGTTGATTTCGAGAGTGAGTGAGAGAAGACCGTAACCAGGCAGAAATCGAAAATGAAGAATTAATGTGTCCGATCTAGTATTAAGTGAAATACATAGGGAGGGTATTTCAGTAATCTAATAATTTCGGATTTTAATTCCTAAAATTAGTAGGGATATATTTATTTTGGGAAAGGATATATTTGTTGGGTTATAAAAGTATGGACATATAAATAATGTACCCTTATACTTATCCAAGGAAATATTGTCAACAATAGGAGTTGGAAGGATCAACAATAGTAGTTGATCCCATTAAAAATTGGATCAACAACAGGAGTTGATCCCATAGATGAATCAACAACCGTAGTTGATCCCATAAAAAATTGGGTCAACAATAACAATTGATCCCATAAAAACATATAAACAACAAAAATTGATCATCACCTGTAGCTTCATAAACAACAACTTCATCTCCTTCATTGGAGTAGCCACCAACATCATCCTCTGCTTGCTCCTATTTCAGCCGCAACAAACACCACTGCAACACACAGATTTACAACACCATTCAAAGCAACATTTGTCACTGCCATAACATTCATCTAATTGTGAATCTGCTCAACTGCACCCTAACATACATCTATTTATCTCTAATCCATTATGACATTAATTAACAACAATTTAGCTATACTAAACACAGACCCATTCTTCCACCAACTGCAGTTTCAGATCCACCAACAAAACCATCAACCACCATCTATAATCCATAGCAGCAACCGCCACTGTCTGCACTGAAGCTTCAACACCAATTCGAACCATAAATACAACAGGAAAATATCAAATACAACAGGAAATGCATCAAAAACTACCTTAAATACATTGGTTTTGCCTTAATCTGGTTTCTAGCTATATGGCACATCATCAGTTAGACTAAACACATAATCACAAACCAAACTAGTTTTAGAAAACATGAATTAATCATCTTCGAAACAAAAAATATTCAAATAAACCTTCACCACCGCCGCTACCAGAACCACCACAGTCATCATCAAAACTTCTCTCTTCAATAACTTTCAAATCACCATAAATCAAAACCTAAAATAAGATATAAAATCTTTGAATATCGATTTTAAAAATAATCTTTAAAAGAAGAAGAAAGTCTCTTCTGATGTTGATACTTGTGGATCGAATCGGGAACCAATTAGTGGCGACGAAGGTGGTGGTAGTTGCAGAGCTGGTGACGATGAAGATGGTGGTGGTGGGTTTGGTTTGATATTCAATCGTAAATCTCAAATAAATTTTATCCCAAATCTATTATCTCTCAAAGTTTTCTCTCCCTCTCACTTTGAAATGGTGGTGGTGGTGGTGCCGGTTGTAGTAACGGCGATAAAGATGGAGGTGGTAATGGGAGCGATGGATATGATGAAGGTTGACTGATGTTCTACTGAAAGAGATTGTGAAATAAGAACATGAAGGTTAAATAAGGAACTTTGAGAATTATCTTTCTTATTGAAAGTTTCAATAATACCACTAGCTTGAAACCCGTGCTACGCACCGGGTACGATAGGAATCGTCACCCATTTGGTGAGGCGGGGCTTCGCCCCGCACCCGTCCTAAAAGGAAAACCAATTAACAGTTGCAATGTATAATGAAAATTTCATTTATTATTTAGTAGTCTAACAATTGAAACCAGATTTACTAATTATATACTTTTAAAATGTTGGAGATTAAGAAATCATCTTAAAAAAAGTATACTTTGAAATCAATTAGTATATCATGATATTGGCAACATCTACGATCTAGATAATTGGAAAATTTGCATTTGAAGTAAAGTAACACTTCAACTACGCTTAGTCTTGCTAAATTTTAGAATGTCCATATAACATCTCTTCGTTAATCAATTTTTTCAACTTAAAGTAAATAAACAAAGTCATAACAATATTCTACCTCAAAACACCAGTACCAATGGCATCTAGTTGGGCCGCATCTCGTTTTTACTTCACCTGCTATATACTCCCTACTTTTCTTAGGTACGATATCATATACTTGCATTAAAAATCCAGCGGCCAACTCATCCTCCAGCTCCAACTCCCTGTAGTTAGATGAAAAATTGCACTCGCCATATCGTTGTATCGATTACATCATTACGGACAAAAAAAAATGATATTAATATAAAATAGATTGCCAACCCTAGATACCGAAAAATCATATGAAGTGCATCCTGTCGAAGATGGTATAATCAATAAAATGTACTATTATATCTTTCTTCAGAATTTATATACTCTTGTTAAGAATCAAGTGCTAACTTAAGTGCTCCTCGACGATCCAACTCCATGTTCTTAAATGATAAAATATGATATTAATATAAAATAGATTGTCAACTTCAAATAGTGCAAAGCATATGATGTGCTTCCCGTCAAAGAAGATGTAATCAAGAAAATTGACTGATATATCTTTTTTTTTTCAGAATTCACATATATACTTGCATTAAGAATAAAGCGATCAATTCAATTGATCTTCCAAGCTCCAACTCCTGTAGTTGAATGAAAAAAATACGATATTAATATAAAATAGATTGTCAACTTAAAATACTGCAAAGCATATGAAGTGCTTCCGTCAAAAAAGATGTAATCAATAAAATGCGGTGATATATCTTTTTTTCGAAATTAAGCATGTTTTATAATCGCCGGTTTGAGGCCTTTCTTGACTTCCTTGCTGCCAAAGACACCCTACACTAATGCAAGTAATGTTGTGCAATAGGCAAAAAGCAAAAAACGCAAATCCTACCAAAATAAATAGAAAATCAAAGAATCTAATATCAGATAAATTTAATGAATAAGAAACCAAACGAATCCTAAATGACATGAACACAATCTCAAATGATAAAAAATTCTTATACCGTAGCATATAATTGACTTGAACCTTTCATTGTTTCATCTCGGTCTTTAGCAATTTGTTTACTTTCTTCTTCCAAGGGTATATAGAGCCATCTAACATCTTTTATAGTGCTTCTTTTACACACTTTTTTTACTTTAGATAAGCCCCACATTCAAGTTTCTAGAAAGATCTTCTTACACTTGAGTACAACGGTTCCAAAAAAAAAAAAATAGCTGAAAAGTTAGGTTATGTATGTACCCATAGATCTTTTAGGAGATTTAGCAGATAAATTCATTACAAAATATTATTTTTCCACTGTTCATCGTCTATAATAATCTTTCTTGTTATAATTTAGCAGTTAGTAAGCTCATTTACTTAGTCTAATGTATGATGCGACCGTAAGAAAAAAATGGTTTCTAAAGATATCTTTGTTCGAAAACAATAATCAATTCTTTAAATAAACTAAGATAAATAGGTCTAAGTAATCTCAAAAATAAAATTAAACTAAACTCTAGATATTAAAGCATAAAACCAGATAAAACCCTAAAATAAATAGGTCTAAGTAATCTAAAATAAAACCAGTAATCAATTCTTTAAATAAACTAAAATAAATAGGTCTAAGTAATCTCAAAAATAAAATTAAACTAAACTCTATATATTAAAGCATAAAACCAGATTAAACCCTCACATACTAAAAACAAATATAACATGTTCAACACTGCTAGCCTTGATAACTCATGAAAGTAACTAAAAAAATTAATTTCATCCATTAATTCAAAACATTTAATCATGAACATTAAACAAAATAAATATTTAACTAATTAGGTAAATAATGTTATCTAGAAGCTACTAATTAACGAACATGATACCTAAACACCAACCAACATGATACCTAAACATCAGGTACTATGGGAATTGGCTCCTATTTGGTGAGCCAGGGCTTTGCCACGCACCCGTCCAGAAGAGGTTCCAATTAACAACTGTATGTGAAACCACCCACTCTGATTTACTATATTAATAGTTGGAACCAAATTCACCAATTAAATAGTGTTTAAAGTTTTGTAGATTAATAAACCCTCTTAAAGAAAATATTCCTGTAAAATTATCCAACTTTTGAAATCAGTAAGCAGCTCATGAAATTGCCAATATCAATACTCTAAAAATAATTGATAAGGATAGATTTGAAGTCTACTAATCCATTAGCACTACAACGATACTTAGTCTTGCAAGATTTTAGAATACACATTTCTTGCTTAATCAATTTTTGCTACTTAAAAGTAAGGAAACAAAGTCCTAATAATATTCTACCTCAAAACTCCAATAATGGCTTCCAGTTCGGTCAAATATTGTTTATCATATACTTGTATTAAGATTCAAACCGCCAACTCTACTGCTCCTCTAGGGCTCTATTTCCCTGTATTCAAATGAAAAATCACACCCACTATATAGTTGTATCAATATATGAAGAAACACGATATTAGTAAAAATGGATTGTTGACTCTAAATAATGCAGAACATATGAAGTGCTTCCCGTCAAAGAAGATGTAATCAAGGAAATACATTGATATATCTTTCTTCAGAAATTATATACTTGCACTAAAAATCAAGCGGCCAACTCAATTACTATTTCAGGATCTAACTCCCTACAGTGAAATGAAAAATTACACTCACTATATAGTTGTATCAATAGTTATATTAGAGACACTAAAAAGAAACACGATATTGATATAAAATAGATGGCCAAATCTAAATAAAGCAAAGCATATGAAGTGCTTCCCGTCGAAGAATATGTAGTCATAAATCATATACTTACATTAATAATCAAGCAACCAATTGAAATCACTGTAGTTAAATGAAAAGTAACACTCACTATATAGTTGTATCAATATATGAAATTAGAGACATTTAAAAAGTGATATTAATAAAAATGTGCAAAGCATGTGAAGTGCTTCCCGTCGAAGAAAGATATATCAGTGCTTTAACTTCTTGTGGTTAAATAAAAAATCACACTCACTGTATAGTTGTATCGATCAATATATATGATATTAAAGACGCTAAAAAGAAACACGATATTAATATAAATAGATTGCCAACTCTAAATAGTGCAAAGCACAGGAAGTGCTTCCCGTTGAAGAAGATGTAATCAATGCAATGATATATCTATCTTTAGAAATCATATATATACTTACATTAAGAATCAAACAGCCAACTCAACTCGATGTAGTTAAATGAAAAATCACACTCTATAGTTATATCAATACCTGATATTAGAGACGCTAAAAAAATAATATCAGTAGAAAATGGATTACCAACTCTAAAAAGTGCAAAGCATATGGAGTGCTTCCAAATTAATCCAGGAAATGCATTGATATATGTTTACTCAAAAATCATATACTTGCGTTAAGAATCAAGCGGCCAAATTAAATCAACTGCTCCTTGAAAAATCACACTCATTATATAGTTGTATCAATAACTATATTACATATACTAAAAGATAAACATGATATTAATATAAAATGGATTACAAACACAAAATTGTAAAAAGCTTATGAATTGCTTCCCGTCGAAGAAGTCGTAATCAAGGAAATGCATTGATATATCTTTCTTCATAAATCATATACTCCGTGTAGTTAAACTATGGTTGATATGTAATATTTTCTTTGAGGAAAATGCTCTGTATAATCCCAAGATTATTACTTGAGAGAGTGAATAAATGTATTCGCATGCATCAATCCCGATTATAGAGGAAATAGATCCCGTGATTATTGGGCGTCAACAAAACATTGTTATTTCTTCTATTTCTTGTATTGGTTTTAAGCATTGCTATTTCTGCCTTTATAAACTGAACTTGTGATAAGTTGCTTTTAGATTTTAGTGATGTTACCAAACTGTTCTTTGTTGGATTTACATGGGTCGGATTTTAAGGAATGGGTGGGACCACCCGTTCAATCAAGGTTGGAGGGCTTGTGTCCACATTTAGCTTGATTTTCCATTGTTTCTCGCAACTACATTAAAATCATGTGACGATAGTAAAAATAAATAAGGAGAAATCTTTGGTTAGTAATCTTTATTTACCCAATAAAAAATAATTAGAGTATTAGCTAAAACGGGTATGGTTGGGTATTTATGAATCATAACCGACGGGTTTATTAATAAAACGGCTAGGTAAGGATGGTTTTCAATTACGACCCAGAGTTTTCACTGGTAGCTCATATTTACGGCTAGGAGTTCATCACTTCTCAGTCGTAACAACGTCTTCATTTCTCAGCCGAAATGTGTCGGTGGCGGTTGGGTAGAAAACATTTCCCAGCCGTAAGTGCACAAAAAAAAAAAAACAACAGATTTTTGGTGTATGTTAATGATTTGAATCAATAAAATTGTAATGAGAGTGAAGTATAAGGTTTCTAGGAATACTTCGAGGATATGTTTCATCATATTCTTATAAGAATTTTTTTAAAAGTTCATAAAAATCCTCATCCTAAATAAAAGGGAAAAAAAGTTTTCATTTTCGAAATTTTAATCTAATAATTAATTTAGTTAATCACTGTAATTAGCAGTAACCAAATCGGGGGCAAATTAGTCATTATATAAAATAGCTGGATAACCGGCTTTGGCTATTATTATTTCATGACCTATGCAGCCCCCAAAAAAGTCAACCTTGTGCAGCCCAATAATAGGATTCTAATAAAATCATTTTAAGTTAGGGGTTTGAAAGGATTCAGGTCTTTCAACGACATTTTTTCACGACCTTTGTATCGTCCAAACTATACAATTAATCCGCCAATGAACGTCCTTAATTTTCACTATGAACCTACTCACTAAGTAAGTCCCTGTTACAACTTGAAGTCTTTACTCTAAGAAATGAGCATGTCTTTTTTTTTTTATCAATAAATGAGCATGTCAAGGGATGCTAAATGAACAATAAAAAAAAACAAATGTTAAGAATTTGATCGACAAAATTATTGTATGTATTGAAAAGTCTCGGAATGATTTACCGTGACGAAATCAAGCAATGGCAAAGCACAATGTGGACTAATGAAATATGAATGTACAACTGTACGTAATTACTATTTTTGGGCTAAATAAAGTCACAAAGGATATGAATAACAAATTAGCAAATTAAGAAATGAGCACTGCATAATTGTGCCCTAAACCCGTACACACTATTAAATCATATTTTACCAAGAAAGTCTGAATATTTTTTTATTTATTTCTGAAGCATAAAATCTGTAACGTTTTACATGTCACTTTTGAAATAAGAACAAATTGTCAAATCATATTAAAATGGATGATTATCCGTATGGCAACGGATCCTACAAATTTCTAAGGTTGGAAGCCAACTTCCATGAACTGAATTTGCTGGTTTTGTTTTCAGATGATTCGCAGTTCAAGAGAGAACATATGGGTGTGTTTTTATAACACAAACCATAAACCATGCAAGGTCATTTGCAAAATGAAAAAGCCCCATAGTCTTGGTTGGGAATACCGCGGACTTTGAGAAGCTTGTCACAAATATTCAAGGCTACGATGCATTAGATGAAGCCTCATAAATACCACTCCAATTTGAAGAGTTCAAGCAGGTGGTCAAGCACCAAATAAGCGTGCTAACACCATGAACGTTAAATAATCATCCACAACTGACAATGGGAACAAAATGAAATCTCTTAAATGAGCTCAAATGGAAGATATACATCTATCATGTATTAATATATTAACAAAGCCAACGGAATGTGCTTAAGTAACCCAACTGGCCAAGCAGTAATAATGGACAACATGCGGAATCCGTGGTTTTTCTCAATTCATACAGGGTTAGTAGTTATACATCTAATATCACCATCTCCAAAAGCATCATAGATTAGATGTACAAACACTAATCCGATTCAGTCAAAAGCTGCATCTTCTTCTAAACCTTCAAAAGAAAATTTGAAAAAAAAAAACAGGAAATTGATGGGAACTTGCACATAACTTTGTTATGTGTTGTTCAAAGAAAAACTTAAAAAGAGATTGGAGAGTTGATTAGAGTTCGGTTTGTCTTTATCTACGCTAAGCTATCAAGTATGGTAATTACTTTAACCAACAATAAAAATGCATGTATGATCATTACCATAAACATCTATTTAACACAGAACCATCATGTGCATAGGCTCGATGGACTCCTCGATATTTCGAAAATGCCTGTACATTGCTTGGGTGCTCCAAATCCTGTTATCACCTTTTATGACGAAGATACTTCTACCAATCTGATTATAGAGCTGCTCTTTCAACCTCAAAATTGAAAACAGTAGTTAAGAGCATCTCCAATGGAGTATGAGTATTTATCATATATGGAGACCTAAAAAAAAGGTATTTAATAACATCGAATCCAAATACAAATCTTGTTTTGATAAGCATCTCCAGTGGTAGTTGTATACATATCTATTTTGATATATTTATCGCTTATTTATAGAAAAATAATTCACAAAATCTAAAAAAATAATTAAAATAGTAACAAATTGATGATGTGGGTATGGATGTGAGTCTCCAAAAACCCATACTCTCCTCCAAACTCAAACTTCCACGTTATATTAAATTTTGATTATCCTACCACCACTGGAGAATTTTTTGTTGTTGAGAGTTTCTAAATTCCTAGGTGGCATCAATATTTTCTAAAATCCATACTCCATTGGAGATGCTCTAAGTAATTAGAGTCAGATATCAAATCTTACCTTTAATTAATTATTACTATCACTTTATACCACATGATATTAGTAGTAATAAAAAAAAACATTGATATTTTAACCTTATATTATCTTACTGGTTGTAAGGTGTAGCATAGATTATCAAAAAGTGTACGAATAAGAAATTCAAGTCGGTAACAACATTTATGGTTGTTTGAAACCCAATTTTCCCGTTGACCCCTGCTCGCCAACAAAAAAAAAAAAAAAAAAAAGAGTAAGATTTTGGTAAAATCAGATTTTGACGCAAGTATATCAAAATCAGCCGTAAAATGTAGCCATGTTACCGTAGCCTTTCTCCAGGTGCACATTGAAATTTTTGGAATAATCAAGGTAAGGTAAGCGGGTGCAGCAAGGTGAAACATTTACCTTCTAATAGTCATAACCAAAGGCGGTTAGAGTAGTATCCATAGTTGAAGGGGGAAAATAGGAGTAATAATTATATCACCACCTTATTGCGGAGGCCATACTTGAAATTATTTATCTAGAAAAATGATACAATCGCACCATCCATAAAACAAATATAATGGAACAAACAATGATGCTGATGCTGATGTTTTATTATTTTATTCTTTTTTATAGATTTTTCTAAAATTAGGCTCTTAAAGTTGTTGCTAAGCTATACCTCAACGTGAAGGATATCGAGCTACTGTTAAGCATGGTACCCGGTATGCAGTCCAGACGTAAAACCTAAACACCAATTAAATATCAACAAACAAATCAAACAAAATCCTAAAAACATCAACAAAAAAATCAAACAAAATACTAAACACCAACAAAGCCTATTAGATCAATTTCTTCACCTTTAATATCAGTGTTCAAGAACTCTCCCTTTGCGGCAACTTCTTTTGGAAGTACTGATTATACTTGCAAAACAAATAACGAAAATAGATGAGACATCATAAACCTTAATTTCAAGGAACAAAAGAAAAACAAACAGTTGGGAAGCAAAAAGCAGTATGTAAACAATGAGGCTCTTGCTATAGTGCCTTATATAGGGAGTCACCAAACTATGAAAAAATATTTGGTTTCGAAAATAATATCAATGAATATCTTAAAATTTATATAATTTTGTTATAATTTAGGCTTATTTTGATTATAGAAGACAATTAAAAAGAAGAAATAAGAAAGGATCCAAAACTTCCAAAATGAGTTAAATACTTGCAACATGAAAAATAATTCTTTAACAAATGAATATAGGATCTTATTTTCTAACATAATTTCAAATATTTTTTCATCTTATCATAATTCGAATATTTATGCTTACCAATATTTTTTCCTTACAAAAGATTTTAAAAATTTAAAACTTATTATTTTATTCCATAAATATGTTGAGTTTGATTTTTTTTATTTCAGTCATAAATGTACGAAATTAATATAGTATTTTTATTATTTTTTCTGGATTTTTTATAATAAATACATGAAATTATAAGAGATTCAAAAAATATAAATTATATTACTTTATTTCATAAATATTTTGAATTGATTTTACTTTTTTTTTTTACAATTTCATTTCCTAAACGTTTTACACAGAACTTTTGGTTGGCAGCCTAGCGACAAGCTGAGCTCCAACTCCTCTTTGAATAGCGATACCTAAACGATAGAAAATAAAACTACCTAACCCACTACTAGCGTCGTTGCAACCAAACAATTCCTTAGACGTTGAAAAAAACTAGAGTGTCTTCTCCAAGCTCTCCTAAGGTAGAGGGCCGAACTCCCAAACCATAGCCATGTGCAACGCACTTGTCCAAGTATTTGGCACGTTTTGAAACCGCACTTAAATAGCCTTACCGGGGCGAAAGAGCGCACACCATCACCAAAGTGAATGGAGATACGCCGTAACATCCATACAAACGTCTTGCCCGTTCTCCCAATTAAGAACAAGAATGTCAGCAGGTTTTAGATCCTTTCCATCGTCTGACTGAAGACCAAGAGACACCTCTTTGCGCGCAGGAACATTAGACTTGTAACAAATGTCTGCAACAATGTCGCGAACCACATCATGTCGAAACTTGTACCCAATATCCTTAGCGCAATGGAGCGCATGATCCCCAAAGACATCCATAGACTTGTTACAACATGGGCACAAACTATTCTCCACGAACAAAGGAATACCCAAACGATAACAAAGCACAACTCTAAATTGCCGAGGCCCAAGACATTGGTTTAGTCCACTAATGGGGACCGCCAAAAGGTAATCTTGAGCATGTTTGATGCGATTGCACCGCCAAAGGGAAGCGAGGTCCTTTATTCGTTGAGAAAAAATTACCAAGGATCGTTTTTGTACCAAGTAGTCTCGACACTTTGGGAAGCAAGATAACAATAGGCACGAGTGTCGCCCATGGTATAAATGCCCAATCCGCCATCCTTGATAGGTAATGTAACTAATCTCTTCTTCGAAGGGACCAAAACCCGCGCCGTCACCAAAAGAATTAGAAGTCTCAAGTACCGATAAAGCCGATCATTGAACAAATCAGTGGCGTGTTGTAAAGCAAATGGATTAGTAGTTCGCATAGCAAAGTAAAGTCTAGATACGCCAAAGTGCAATTGCGGAGTAAAAGCATCTCACTTTGAGGGTCCCTAAGCTTTTTAATAGCGTCCATTAATCAACAGCTTTTATGGACCCCGTTTCAACAACATGTCGCCGATAAAGCCCATATCCAAACTTACGACCGCCCAAAAGTTTAACACCTTTAGAAGGCCTACCAATATCCGTAGGGAAAACACCATCCATTGTACTCCTAGGATCAATAGAAGGCCAAAAACTTCGGTCTTCTTAATGTTGAGATGTAAACCTCGCTTGGCCCTTCTTTTCAATTATCCGCAAAGCCTTAGACACCTTCCAAGGTGTCTCCAACTATTGTGCCATCATCAAGGTACCAAGCATGTAAGTCAAGTTTGCATTGAGCAAAGAATAGTCTTCACTAGGGGGTGAAGTGTCACGCAAATAACAAGGGACCGAGAGGGTCACCTTGTTGTACACCAAGAGAAGAAGACAAAATATAATGGGAGTAATAAAGTTTGGCAGGCCGCAGTAGCAAAACTCTACCCAACGAGAAATACCGGGCAATGAAGGCGTACCTCCTTGATGAGTTGAGACCTACTCACCATGTTGAAAGCATCGAGAAGTCAATAAGCAAAGATTGACATGTTCTCTCGAGCTCCTTTCAATTCCGTAAGGCGATTTACAGCTGTGTAAAATGCCTTCCCCTCCTACAGAACTCCAACTCCGAATTGGTAATCTCCAAGATAAGAAGTCATGTCCTTTCCAACAAAGAAAAGCAAAATTTCACCTTAGAGACTAATCTCCTCCATATCGTACCAACCGCAATGGGCCTAAGACCTCCCCTGTGTTTAAGCAAAGGAGTCAAAGGGGCGCTAGCAATGTATTCACCCAAGGCATGGGGGCATTTACCACCAACCAAAGGTTGACAACCCCAAGAATAGAAAACAACAAATCATCACCATCACAGCCGCCGCGCCACTAAGAACATCAACTAAGTGTTGAGCCCTTAGACCATCTCGACCGCAAGACGTACTTTAGGAAAGATTTTGATCGCGCTCAAAACAGCCTTATGATCCACCGAAATGGGATCCGCATCGATATCACACGTGGGGATCTCTCGGAGGGGATGCGTAAGGGTGTTTCTCCAATAAATCCAGGTAAGTTTTCTCCTCATAGGGTGCAACACCGATGATGACAAAACTCTTATAGCTCTTGCGAAATGCCCTGGTTGATCTTCCATGACAAGCACCGATAACAACCCCAAGACGCTTGTCCTCTGCCTTGTTGTCGTTGGTTTCTTAGAACCAAATCTAAGTGGCCGCTAACAAAGAATCTCTTAACCAAAGAAGTACAAACCGTTCGATTCCTTCCATTCCACTAAGGCTTGAGGATGGCCAGAATCTTGCAGGCCGCTTTCGATTGCCCGACTTGCGCCGCAAGACATTTAGGTTGGTATAAAGATAGAGTGCATGTGGGAAGAAGCAGCAGCCGTAACCAAGTCGCATCAGGTTGCTCTGACCGGCAAGGACTCGGCCCTAGACAAGTCTTCGCTCCGGAAAGCAAGGCGCACTTGTGAGGAATGCGATTAATCGGTAGGAACTCCGCGCCGCAACACTATATTGAATAAATCAGACAACATCTCTATAGCATCGTCGGACTCAACATCCGCAACTACATCACCCACAACTCCATTGCACCCTCTTGCCCGTATCAACTCCAACACCTCCTTCTACTTATCTATATCATGTATCAAGACCGCATCCTCACCACTGTGCCTGAATGAAGTCATGAGCAAACCCATCACGTCCCTTACATGATTTCGACTGGCATGGAAGTAGCAAAAGATCTACTACAAAACCACATGCGCAAGGCAACAAGGTCTTCCGGATCACCATGGACGTTCGCGTCACTTGCAATCAACTCCAGAACAACATCTTTGCTGGTTTTCGAAGAGAGATGCTTGTCATGAATGTGTTTCACTATTGACCCTTTCACATATCCTCTTCCCTAACTCCGTCGGGACAAACCATGGAGGCACCCGAAAGGGCAAAACAATGACAGACGAACCTGAATCTTTGATGGGAGTCGACGAGGCTGGGGGAAGATGAGATGGGGATGAACTCAATGAGACTCGCGAGGAAGAAGAACGTGTAGTCCTTGCCATGAAACGAAGCAAAGAAACAATGAAAACCTAAGCAGATAAACAAAAGTGTAATGAACCCTAAAAAACGAACAGAAACAAAACGAAAAAGGAAGCCGAAACTGTAAGGAAAAAGCAAAATCCGTGGAAAACCAGCAAACAAATCCACCAGGGAAATCGAATCAAAAGAAAAAGTAGAACAAAACAACGAAAAATCCATCGAGAAAACGTGATTGGAAAGAGTTTCCAATCACCGGGTTTCCGCCGGGGAGAAACATGAGAGGAGGATTTTCCTAAACTTTTTTAGTAAATATTAAATTTCATCTCATCCACCGTGAGATTAATTTATTAATTTTTTTATTAATTTTTTAAAAATCCACCGGGTTTACAATTATTTATTAATTTTTTTTTTAAAAAAAAACAATGTTTATCAAAAAAACTCAAATTACAGAACCTTTGGTTGGCAGCCGAGCGACAAGCTGAGCACCAACCCCTTTCTGAATAACAACACCCAGTCTATGGAGAATAAAACTATCTAAACCACTACCAGCGTCATTGTTAACTAAACAATTCTTCATAAATGTCCGAAATTAATCATAAATGTCCGAAATTAATATAGTAGTTTTCTTTATTTTCTGTATTTTCACAATAAATGCACGGAATTAATATAGCAATTTTTCTAAATAATGAGGCCGTCCGTCGCGTGTGTCCCCGCAATCCACCCAATCTACACCACACATTGTCAGATCAACGCACCATATCTAATAAAATTTCATCCGACGAATACGAATGGTTTCTCAATTAGCCAATGAGAGCGCGAGGTTACACTCACCAACCAATAAGAGAGAGGGTAAGCTCCACCAGTGCTACTTTTATTCCGGAGTGAGGGATGGTATTGAGTTTTTAGGTTGTTGATTAGGGATATTTGTGAAGTTATTATGGACATTTATGAAGACCCGTCAGAAGGAGGAACAATAATTCAATTTTCACAATATTCAAACACTAGTTGACCTTGAAAAACCTCCCGTAGCCGATCTTCATTGGATGATCTCAGTCAAAATATTCAAACTCTAGTTGACCTTGAAAAACCTCCCCTAACTGATCTTCATTAATGAATAAATCAGGGAGCCCCTTGCTCCTTCAAAAAAAATTAATGAATAAATCTCTTTTAGTATCGATTTTTGTTCTTTTAAAACGTGATCATCCATTTGGTGGTATTACACAAAGTTATTAAGGATACTAGTTTATCACCCGTGCGATGCACGGGTTTATTTCTTGTTTTTGGAATATTGGACTCATGTTTAAAACTAATTTCTACCAAAACCTAAAAATTATGAAAAAAAAAATGGTAAAAAGCAATAAGCTAATATTTAAGTTGGTGCGCAAAAAAATAAAACAAAAAAGGCTAAAACATATATGAATTTTGTGGGAGACAATGCATTGAAAATGAAATTCTTTTAGTATTCTTTGACATCCTCTTTTTCTTGGACGTAAAACATTTTTCCACATCTTCTCTGTCCCTGCAAGCAACGATCGCTATCTTGGACATAAATATTCTTCATTTTCTCTTTGTCTTGGTTTCCATGTTGAAACCAAAAGAGCAACAAATAGAAAAAAATATATTTATTATCCTCAAATCATTAAATATTGCCAAAAAATCTTCTAGATTGTTCTCCTTCACAATATTATGCAAATATACGATGCTACATTACATGAACTGTTTTCTACTTACATGATTTAATTGTCCTAAGCAGTTTAAGAAGGAAAAAAACATACCATTTTCCTCGAGTAGTTTAAGAATATAAAAACGTAATTCTTTCAGCTCCATTATGTGTTTTCTTCCGAAACGCGCATACCATCATATTTTTAAAACCTCGATTTGTGGTTTATATAAAGAAGATAATTATGGTTGGACATATATATTTTGTTGACTACTGAGAATTGTAACTATATGTTATTTGGATTTTAAAGATATTTGGTCTCGATTATTTGGAACATGTACGTTCATGCACATTTGGTAAGAGTGATAGGTCCCAAATGAGATCAATGCATTTCAGAGTGCTAGGGTAAAGGATGAATTGCACCATGAGAATTGTGAGTATTCATCAACTTAAGGTTAATAAAATGGTCTTAATTTGTTAAATAACTTGTTAAGGATTTTTCAAATGGTGTCATTGCTAGCTAACTCCATAAAACATCATATGATCTGCAAAATCGCTCCATAATATGACAGGAAAAAACCACTCCATAATCTTTGAAGTTGGAACTAATGAATTCGTGACTTAGAAAAAATCTATCAAAACAACTACCAAAACAATATATGCATACTTGTAGTTCCTAAAATATCAAACAAAGTTATTCTTAAGAAAAAACAACCTAAAGTTCAGCAAAAGAATAATAGAGAAACTATAAATTATAAGTCTAAAGGAAACAAATTTAAAACCAAATCATAATGGATTTTTATTCACTGATCACATTCTTGTAGGACACTGGTTGGTGAACAATACGGTATATAATCTGGTATTATCAAATATGTATTGACGCACATCCCATGAATTATTCTTCTTGATGAAGTTAAATTTCAAATTTGTTGGTCCGTCCGATGTATTTGAAATGCCAATATATGTTAGATTTTCATTTTCATCAAAGCTTCTACTCTCAAGTAGAATCAGGCATTGTGTAAACCTTGTGTTGTTCCCAGTTCTCATTATGGGTATGCCAAATTCACGACAAATTTTGATTAAAAATATAAATTTAATTATGTTGGGTGGGACCCTAATGAATAAAATATATATTTATGTTTGTGCGGTGGGGTATTTATAAAAGTTTTAATGTTATAATATATTTAGTGGGACCTTTTAAATATAAAAATATATTAGAATAATTAAGAAATAGGAGAGAAAGAGAAATTATATATCATATATATAAAATTACTCGGAGATGGAAAGACCATCGAGCAATGGAGTCTCTATCGCCCGACTCCATTGCTTATGTTTGTATATATGTGATATTTGACATATAAGCATATATGTTTGGCAATTTGGCATACCCATAATGAGTGCATATATATTATAAATATAATGGTTTTACATGCATAGGAATAGGCCTAGTGATTATATCAAAAATTGTTTAGAGATTAGAAGCTTGCATTCTAATACCACAGTTATCTTTGTATATTCTCCAAAACGTCTAGCTACACAATATATGTGTCATATCTAGCAGCAACCGCATTATAGTCTAATATTGCTCCTTCGTATGTATGAGAGCCTAAAACACTCGTACACACCTTAAATTATTATAATATTTATTTTAGATTGAACTACAATGCGTACAACTATATGGTATTTGATATGATGCAGATAAGGTTCATGCGTAAAAGAAAATAAATGATAGTACTTATCGATTTAATTTTTTTTCCTCCAATATGTTGACCTTAAAGAAAAAATATACTCGTAAGGAATATTAAAGAAATTTTCTGGCTATTGGTCTTATATTTTGTGGAATCTCATTATTCGGTATACAAAGTGCGGGTTAGCATTGCTTGCAGGAATGTAATGTATTTGGGGTTTTAGAAAAGAGATCGTCGTTGCGCACCAAAGGACCAAATTCTAATCTTTGGGTATCACAATATTATTACTCTACCAAGAAAAATCGTTAATCCCCCTATGTACGGTAAAAAAAGCTTCAGAACAAGAGATATATTTGAAAGCTTCGGAACAAGAGATGTATTTGAAAGCTTCAGAACTTAACCAAAAAGAATTGTAGCGTTTCAGTAGATATTTTGGCAGAGGCCTTCACAGTTGGGTTGGATACACCACTAAGTTCAGCGCCTCTTTGCAGCTAGTTCTATTTCAACAATTTTTTTCATTAATTAATGGTGATCTTACAAACAAGAGATATATTTTTCGTTAGCCATGATCTCCATACAACTAAGAGAGTGCGGCAACAAAATTATTGATCTTTTTTCTTGGAAAGACTCGCGTGGAGATTTCATTAATAAAAGGAAAAGCAAAACGAAATGAGGGGGACATGCAAAACCTCACGAGAAGGAGAAAAACAAAAAAGAAAGCATGCTTATTTGAATCGATAAAAAGACAGACTCGATCTGTCACCATCCAAAACTGCTTGGATATGGTGGCTCATTCCACCATTGAGACCGTGTAATAGCACAACAATTCTATTGATCCAGACGTAGGCAAACAAAATTATTGACTGTATCAGTACCATCAATCCGTGCAAAGATATCTTTTGTTACCTTAATAATCATAAAATTATTGGTTAGTCGACCAACAACAAAAAAACACACTAAAAACGAAAAAGAAAAAAAAAAGAATAATTATTGAACATGATGTGTGTTGAGATTAAACAAACCTTAATAATCATAAAATTGTTGATTAGTCGACCAGCAACGAAAAAACATACTAAAAATGAAAAAAAAAAAAAAAACAATTATTGAACATGATTTGTGTTGAGATTAAACAAACCTTAACTTTTTGATCTAGCAATACGCATGAAGCAGCGACAATATGAATATACATTAATAAGCTTTTATGCATCCTTTAGACATACTAATCAAAAAATAATTATTGTTTTTAATTTATAAAATATTCACTAATGATTTATACCTTTAAATTCTTTGAGCACGATCGAGGATACATTTAAAACAGAAAACAAAAGTGGATCAGATTAAAAAAAATCTATTTTATGCATCCTTTAGACATGCTAATCAAAAGTTAATTATTATTTTTAATTTAGAAAATATTAGCGAATAATTTATACCTTTAAATTCTTTGACTTGTGCGCCGCTTCAACGAACATTTATAACAGGTGCAAGATCTATGATACATTCAAAACAACAAACAAAAGTGGATCAAATTAAAAACAATCTAAATAGCAAGAAAGGGAACAAAATAATAATCAACTTTGCTTTGGAAATAATATATATATCAATAAATATATAAATATTTGTTTAAATATTCGTATAACTATAGGCAGATACTTGCTTTAAAAATAATATAAATATTTCTTTAGTTATATATTTGTTGATCTGTATATTAAATGGCTATAACAAAATTTGGGCAAAAAATATTATTTTTTCACACATAATATAATCTTTTATATATCCAACGGAATGAACAATATATTTAGCATATTTAGAATAATTAATTGGGGGATATCAAAACTAATTGGGGGATATAGGTACAAGACAAAATAGGGATCCAAATAGCAAAGCTGGATCACCCCTTATCTAATTATTTTTTTAATTCCTAATATAGCCCTCACTAATCATGTTTAGTGGTTAAGAATAATTAGTAAAAATCTTAAGTATTTGGGGGATAGATTAGTGTGTGTTTTTATTTTAATTTGTGTGAGTGAGGAGTAGAAGGAGAGAAAAAAAAATTTGAGTGGAATTTTTTTTTTGAAAATGGAAGATGATTGTGATGAGAGAATTACCGCTAATAAGAGGTTGAAAAATTGATTTTTTTTCTTTGAATCCACCATTGTTGCAGCTGAAAAAGCTTGGTGCCGGCATGGTATTCAACCAAAAATCCATGCGGGCAATTGTTGGAAATGTCCATAAATTTTTCTGGTTTTGATTTTCAGAATGTTGATTTTTTTCTGGTTTTGAACAGGTACTGGCATGGTAATCTAGTTTTCGAGCATACCGGTACATGTTCCGGCATAGTATTTTGCTTAAATTTTTATCTTAGGAACAGGATGAAAAGTATCCAGAATGTTGATTTTTTTTTTTTCACTTGACTACCGGCATTGATAGGAAATTCTTGAGCATGCCGGTATCATGTTCCGACATATGGTCTTCATCAATTCCTAAGCGTTGGACCGATTAATACCCGAAAAATTCAAACGGAAGTGATGAAGACCATATCTTGATGAAGACCATATGCCTGAACATGGTACCTTATGGTCTTCATCAATTCCGCATGGTCATCATCACTTTCAAAGATGATCTTCATCACTTCCGAATAAAAAAAATTGGTTTCCAAAGTGAAGAGAAGAGAATTTGATATAGAGTGGGAGAGTTTAGAATTTGAAAGGGAATGGGAAATATTTGGGTTTCAAAGCTCCACCCCTAAATAAGATTAATAAGAAGTGGAGATGGAAATGGGGGATATGATTTTGTTTTTTGATTTTAAGTTTTTGATTTTTATTTTGTGGGAAGGGTATTTTAGTATTTTCATAACCAATGGTCACCCCTTAGCCGAAATCACGGGTTGGGGGAAGTAATTCATATCCCCCAATTAATTCCCATATCCCCCAATTACGCGTTCGCCTATAAGATAAATAAATAAATAAATATTATTTTCGGAAAACTATATTTATTTTTTGAAATATTTTTCCAAAAAAATTATTGAGTATCTTCTACACGTCAAATAAAGAAAACTGTTTCTATTTTTTATTTTATTTTTGTGAAATGAATAATATTAAGAAAAATAATGTTGAAACCAATATTCATTTTGGCTGATTATACTTTTTTATCGAGGTTTTTTGGTTTTCTCATTTTTAGTTTTGTTTAAATCATGTTATGTTATTTCTATGGTTTTTATTGACGGTTTTATATCGAACTATTGAACAGGATTAACGATCGCTTTTTGCGGAACGGGTATCATGTTTTGATCCGGTAAGCATTCACAACTCTATGTATATTGATTTATAAACTTTGACCAAAGTTCTTACTTCTTTCGAATTGTAAATGTAATCGCAGTTAGTGTTAGTTTTAATATTAATTAATAGCTTGGAATTGTAATTAAGATTAGTTTTTTAGATGTTAATTTATTTTAATTTTGTTTGTACAATCTTTTTTTTGTTTATTTTGTTTGTGAATTTAATTGTTAGGATTAAATGTATTAGATTTTTTAAACATTTTTGGCAATGTATAGATTTTATTATAATTAGTTATTTTAGGTAATTTGTTTGTTTGTTGTGATTGGTCGAAAATATATTGTGAACTAAAAATATTATATAAAATTACCAAGAAAAATATTATGATGGGGCCAGAATCAACCAAAACCTCCGATTAACCACAACGCTCGAAAAAATTCTGTTTTTATATAAAGAATATTTCTTGGCCGCACTGCTGTTTGCTGCTGTGATATTCGACGGGACGACGGTTTTAATCGGCTCATGTAATGAGGTTCCGGTAAGAAACACACATGACATGACATGTGTGTTATAAGATCCACCACGTACTTGTACAGCTGTCAACATCTCATCAATAAACGCGCACCAATATAAAATACTCCAAGTTCCACTAAAACAAAACCACAGATATTTTTTCTTTTAACCAAGGTTAGTTCTATGCACTTAATCGCAACCGTCAACCTTAACCAGAGTTAAAATACTCTCAGATCCTTAATCTTCTTTTCACAACCATAAATACATGAGAAACTACACCTCAGAAATTCTCTTTCCCATTTGACGCTCTCTGTTCCTCAGAAGCGCCAATTGAAAAATTCCTCAACAACACATCAAAGGAAAGGGAACGAACATCCCATCTTCACCTCGACAACACCCTGACCATTCTGGTTTGTGTTTTACCGATTTGTTTTCGTTTAGGGTTTATGTTTGTTTTTTTTTTTTTTTTTTCCGTTGTTTTTGTTTGGATCTGATTTTGTAAACCTAGGGTTTCAGATTTTTTTTTTTTTTTTTGGCATCACCCAGATGATTTTTAGGGTTTGATTGTTGTTGTGTTGTTGTTGTTGTTTTTCAGGGTTGGAGCTTATTGTTTGAATATATTTATCTCGTTGAATCTCTGTTCAAATGGCTGCAACAGTATCTTCTGCACCGAGTGGACCACGTTACGCACCAGAAGATCCAACACTACCTAAGCCTTGGAAAGGATTAGTCGATGGAAACACTGGGTATTTGTATTTTTGGAATCCGGTGACTAATACTACTCAGTATGAGAGGCCTATTGCTGCTTCTTCGCCTGCGGCTCCTCCACCAAAACTAGCAGCAGTGCCTATGAGTTCTTCTGTTCAAGTTAATCAATCGTCGTCTCAAGGGCAAAATAGGACTGGTAGAGAAGAAAATGGTCGGTATAATAGTGAAATCAATGCTGTGGATAAGCTGCAGGTATATCTACTATGTTCTTATGTGAAAATTTTAGTAAACATTGCATGTCACTGTTGGGTGTTTATTTGTTCAAATTGCTGGGTCTCAGTGCTCGTCTGCTGTTAATTAGTAGAACATATTGCAGCTTCTTACTTTTTTGTAACGCTGGCTAACTGAGGTTTCCTGTTGATGTTCAGTATCAGGCAAGAAATGGAAGCGGAAACACAGATGCTGTCTCAAATGGAGTGGCTGCTGCCAAAGTAGGGAGTGGTCCGACTCCAACACCTGAGGCCTATCGCCGCCAGCATGAAATTTCTGTTTCTGTAAGAATATGATTTGATTTTGATTAATTTCACATAGCCAGCTGTCTTATTTGTTCCGATGGGTCTGCATATCATGGTTCAGATGTATCTATGTCTGTATCTGACTACATAATTTTATACACATTTTCTTGTGTTTCTGTACGAAAAATCATTTTCATTTTTTTGTTGGGATAGTAATTATATATTTTCTTTTACTTCTTGGCTCAATTTTTAGTAATGCTGACTATTAATCTTGTTTGGAATTTCAGGGGGATGATGTACCAGCTCCATTTTCAACATTTGAATCCACGGGCTTTCCTCCAGAACTACTTAGAGAGGTAGTGTTTTGTTTCTTATTCTGTTTGTCTCTACCCGGTCCATAGGAGCAGCTCGTGTAAGTTTCATGTCTCTTTGTGCTAAGCTAAGGCTGTTTGCTGTGCAAGTTATGTATCTGCTGGAGATCTGATTTTGGATTTCAGACTTATGGCTATGATGTCTGTCCTTTTTTGTCGCAGGTGCGATATTTGCTCCAGCGAGGAGCTAATGTCGTACGCTGTGCCACCTTTATATGGGGGCTTCAGTTGGAGCGCCCTTTAATGGTGCACCATTTTTGAGAAGGGCTTTCCGAATCAGTCAGTTCGTGGCCAAGGCTGTCGCCGATGATGGTTCAGTCTGCCACTTGGTTCGAACAGAAGGCCACTTTCTCCTCTCCAGCTTGCATCAGCAAGCATCGGCTGTTTCTACGTGTGGGGGATAATAACGTTGTTTCTAACGTTACCTATTCCTTGGGCTAGAATCAAAAAGTACACCCTACTGAATATTGAACTGGTACCTCATGGGGGGTTGCTGGTTTTCGTTTTGGTTTTCCAGGTACACCAAGCTGGGTTCTCTGCTCCAACTCCAATTCAGGCCCAGTCATGGCCTATTGCTCTCCAAAGTCGTGATATTGTTGCCATTGCAAAAACAGGCTCAGGGAAAACCTTGGGTTACTTAATTCCTGGGTTTATGCATCTCAAGCGAGTGCGGAATAACTCTCAGATGGGTCCAACCGTATTAGTTCTTTCTCCGACAAGGGAATTAGCAACACAAATTCAAGATGAGGCTGTGAAGTTTGGGAGGTCTTTAAGACTCCAATGCACGGTATTATTCGTATGCTCAAATTTATGTATTTATTTGCAGTTCTTTAATTTCTGTGCATGTTTCGGGTGCCTGAAATCTGATTTTTTTATTTTTATGAAGTGTTTGTATGGTGGAGCCCCAAAAGGTCCCCAGCTTAGAGAGATTGAACGCGGATGTGATATAGTTGTTGCAACTCCTGGACGCCTGAATGATATTTTGGAGATGAGAAAAATTAGCCTCCGTCAGGTTTCCTACCTTGTGCTTGATGAGGCAGACAGGATGTTGGACATGGGTTTTGAGCCTCAGATTCGGAAAATTGTGAATGAGATACCACCTCGCCGACAGACGCTGATGTACACTGCAACCTGGCCCAAGGAAGTGCGTAAAATTGCTGCCGATTTACTAGTTAAGCCTGTCCAGGTTAACATTGGGAATACCGATGAGCTTGCTGCAAACAAGTCCATTACTCAGGTGAGAAAGAAGTTTTCTGTCACTTGAAAAATGATTAAGACTCCCTTTGATTCATGCTGTGTCTGTTAGATCTTGAGTTTTTTTTTTGTTTGTTTTGTTTAACTTTTTTAAGTATTATGCGAGTCTTCTTTGCCATTGTTGTCTTATCTAACTTGATAGGGTGTGTATGAATGAAGTAATTCTTATGATATATATGTATGTTGGCGTGTCTTGCAACAGCATGTTGAAATGGTCCAGCCAATGGAAAAACAGAGGCGTCTGGAACAGATATTGCGATCACAGGAACCAGGTTCTAAAATTATAATCTTCTGCTCAACCAAGAAGATGTGTGACCAGCTTACTCGCAATATCACCCGTAACTATGGGGCAGCAGCCATTCATGGGGATAAATCTCAGGGTGAGAGGGATTATGTGCTAAGCCAGTTTCGCTCTGGGAAAGCGCCTATTCTTGTTGCGACTGATGTTGCGGCTCGAGGTCTGGATGTAAAGGACATCAGGTATTATCTTGTGTTTCTAAATCTTCACTTCGAATGAAAGTCCTGATTTATTTTTTGTCGTTAGTACAGAATATAAGTAGCTTTACTATATTAAAGTATGGTATGTAGGAGAGTTAGTTTCTTATGTTGATTTTGGTACAGGGTTGTGGTCAACTATGACTTCCCTACTGGGGTTGAAGATTACGTCCATAGGATTGGGAGAACTGGAAGAGCAGGTGCAACGGGCCTGGCTTACACCTTCTTTTCAGAAAATGATGCAAAACATGCATCTGACCTAGTTAAGCTCCTAGAAGGGGCAAATCAGCGAGTTCCACCACAGATCCGTGAGTTGGCTTCCCGGGGTGGTGGGTTCAACAGGTTTAAACGATGGGGTACTTCCTCTGGAGGTAGTGATGGTGGTCGTGGTGGACGTTTTGAGTCCAGTTTTGGAGGCAGGGGTCGGGGGCCTTCATCATTTTCAGACAGATCAGAGAAAGAGTATGGAGGTCGTGGATTTGATCGAGAACAGCCTCGTGAAAGGTATTTTTTTATTTTTCTGTGCACAAGTGTTTTTTTTTCTTTCAATCATTTAGTTGTCAACACTTAATTGGTCATGTTGGATAGGTATGTGTGTTCTCAAGCATTTCTTTGATTTCAGTTCTGGGTTTGATGGTGTGAGCTTTCACGAAAGAGCCTATGGTGCCCGTAATAGTGACCGTCGTCCTCGAAGCCCAAGCAAAGGGGGAAGTGGGTGGGGCACAAGAAGCAGGAGCCGCAGCCGCAGCCGCAGCCGCAGCCCTAATAGATTTGAAGGAGGGTATAACAAACAAGAGGAAGTAGAGGAAGGTTTGATTGGCGCTGATGACTAGTGCTTCTAAGAGGAATTTGGAGGAGCCAGTGTTCACTCTGACTGATATAGAGAAGTGGGATTGATGCCAGGTTCTGTACTGCGAGCAATGAACTTGTTCATATCCCATGGGTTAATAGTTTTTTTCTTTTTCTTTTTGTGATGATTTTTTGCTGGTGTTGTAGTGGAAAGAAGAAAGAAGAAATAGTGGTGAAATTTTTAACACTGTAACGGGGAACATGAGTGTGCGGAAAAAGGGGAAGGGGCATAAACTTGTGGTTATGATTATACGGCACAGTAGTAGTATTTAGTTGGTCGGAACTAGAGGTAGCATTATGTATTTGAACTCTTTTGTTATCATATCTCATTTTGTAAGTTCTGAACTGATGACTTTTGGTCAGGTAAATTAATGAACTAGAGTTGCTTGTAATTCTCTGGTTGTCTAGGTGTATAGCAAACTAGCAACTGCGTTATAGAGTTGCGGCTTGGTATGGAAAATGCGAGATGCTTCTTTTCGTTCAGTTTAGAGTGGATGAAACTAAACATAATGGTCCCCATTTATAAATCATCATGGGTGTTTTTTGGCTGCGAAAGAAGCTGTGAAGCCCCACAAAATGGCCCAATTTCTTCACAATTATAAAGATCACTGAACTATAATTCTAAAGGATGTTAGTATCCCAATATCGCACTCATCTTCCAGCATCGCTTGTCCTCAAGCCGCAAAGGTGGGAAAATGACTAATGAAATCTGTAGCATTTTCTCAAGTAGCCTCTTCAACAGAATGATCCTTCCACTTGATCAACGAACGGGCAATTGCAACATCGTGTTGTTTAAACATTCCACGGTTTGAAATTACTCAAGTTAGTTTCAGTTGTCATGAGCTCTGAACTTCAATTTCAACGCCGAAACATGAAAGACAAGACATGGTGTGTGTACGACATGCACGAGACATGTCTAAATTATAGGAAATAGGTCACAACAATGTGAAAAGGAAAAGGTCTATAAAAACGTGTAGAGAACTTGGAGTAAGCTTCATTTGCTCCTGTAGTTTGGCGATATAGTTGCAAACGGGAAAAAAAAAAAAAAAACCACCTACCTCAAAACCTCCTTTTGTTCCGTGATGCATCTGCATATAACTTCCTTCACGCTTAAGCAGCTTGGAGACGTGTCTTAAGGATTTGTAAGGTGTGATCTCGAGTCCTACGAATATATCCAGAACATCAGAGGCAGTAGAGTTATTTTACGAAATGAAAAGGAAATGATCATTTAATTTGTTTACAAGAATCTAGGTCTATAAAAACGTGTTTAAACATTTGACAATAAGCTAAGCACCTTTGTTCTTTTAAAAATTATCTTGTTAGATATAGATAAGTGGACACAGTTGGCGATGGACGACTATAAACACCTTCAAAGAAAGTCATTTGAATGGCCGATTGGTAAGTGGTGTTATACCACCATTCTGCCCATGGCAACCAAACTAATCAAATTGTGGGGTATATTACCAGCAAAACAACAGAGATAGAACTCGAGAATACGATTGATCACCTCAGTTTGGCATTACGTTTGTTTGCGGGTGATTAACAGAACTTCTATATAATTTAATATCTTGGAGGTAAAGAAAAAGCCTCTCAAAAGTTACTAGGAAATATAGGATCGTGATCACTTACAATTGAAGTACGTCGTGTAGATGAAAAACATCACGGAGAAATATGTCAGTTGTAATAGTGGTCGTATAAGGACGAAAATAGAACAAAAATGGACATGCTTTGAAAGAACTACCTACATAAAAAATTCTTACGATTAGATCAATAAAATCCATTGATATATCTAATCTAACCACACATCTTCAGGAACGGGCAATGGGTGAAGTAAACTTGGAGGAAATGACTTTTGACTTGTTCTGTTAGAATATATAACACTTAGCAATGTAAGATTTAATCGACTTCTTCGTATTTTTCCGGTAAGGGCTCCCTTCAACCCGCTTATGAGTACGTAAAAACCCGGAGTGACCACCGAGGGGGTGTCGTAAAACTCATATAAGAACTTAGTACGCCAAGAAGAAATGGGAACAACTACAATACGATCCTCATAAC
Source organism: Papaver armeniacum (assembly GCA_023531295.1). Lineage (NCBI taxonomy): Eukaryota > Viridiplantae > Streptophyta > Magnoliopsida > Ranunculales > Papaveraceae > Papaver > Papaver armeniacum. The sequence goes on along the minus strand of JAJJWW010008753.1, from coordinate 258,695 downwards.
ACAAGATGTTATTATAATTTGTGTTTCGTATCATAATTATGTTCATCTCATTAATTATGTGATGGGAAATCATCTCACAAACTTTGTCATTAAAATTGATTTTTTTGATATAAGAATTTTATGAAATTGAGATACAATCTAATTAAACAAATTGCTCAAAAATTTCAATCAAACACAATTAAGAAACAAATTTCATTAAACCTTTGAAATTTCCATGACTCAATGAGCCCCGTGATTGTTAAAAAAAATGAACCTTAAATTCTTATCAGATTGTCGGCCTCCCCACCGCACGCGGTCATCTAGTCATAACGATGTTCATCTCATTATCATTACAATATACCTAAATTATCTTGAGCCCCCGTGATTGTTAGGGTTTGGTTAGATGTCAATTCACATGTTTTGGCATGTCAAATTTAACTAAGCAAAACTATATCTTGATTTTTAGTCTACTAAAATCAGTCTCAGACTAGGATTTGAGCATGACAGTTGAGTATCAGAATTCACAAATTGACCCTTGAAGATTAAAGAGCAACAAAGACGTTTAGGAGGACTTCATTAACAAAGGTATGTGAAGACTAACTATCGTATTTACTCATTAATTCTATGATTCCATTTATTGGGGAAATGTCGTATGACCTCAAGATTATGATGAAAATGCAAAGAAGAAATTTCGAATTCAAGCTAGTATTTTACAAATCTCAAAATACAATTTCAAGCAATGGATGTTCTACAGGACTTAACACATAATAAGTTGATGAGAATTTATTGTTCAATAAATCGTAATTACTCAAAAAGTACCTAGGAGACATCAAGTCACATTCACGTTCATTAACTAAATTTGGTCAGTACAAAAACTATGATTTTATACTTTATGTTTAATATTTGTATTTTCTCACGTACACAAACTGATTTGGTTAGTACGCGAACTGCGTGATTTTCAAATGCTCCAGAACTCTTAATTTCTCATGTACACAAACTTATTTGTGAAAACGAGGGGGTACCAAAATACACCACCAACTTTATCTTAGGCAATATGTATGGAGAAACTTAACATAAGTCCGAGAGTTCAACTTAATGAAACTCAATCAAGGAAAAGTTTCTAGAGTTATATCTCTATCTCTCACAATCAGAAAGTTTACAAAGACTAGTCCGTGAACCTGATTTGCGTGTGAGAGTACTTGGGTGATTCCAAAGATCAATTTCCCAAGTAATCAATCAAGTCGTATCCAACAAACAAGTTCAGGCGTATCTACTGTGATTGATTTACGCACAACCTATGATATTTCAATTATAAAGATAAACAATCTAACGCGGAAAAAAAAATAACACAGACACCAGAAATTTTGTTAACGAGGAAACCACAAATGCAGAAAAACCCCGGGACCTAGTCCAGATTGAACGCCAAACTGTATTAAACCGCTACAGACACTAGCCTACTACCAATTAACTTTGGTCTGGAATGTAGTTGAGACCGAATTAAACCCTCACAGCAATTCAGTTACGGTCGTGTTTCTTACGCCTCTTGAATCCCTGCAGGCCACACAATTGATTCTCTTAGTTGACGTCACGCCAACTAAGAGTTGCTTCAACTCAATTGAAGACTTTAAACCAATATGCCTCCCACAGATAAGCATATATGTGATTTCCTTTGCGATCAAAAAGTTAGATCAAGGTGATGGAAATAGATAGCAATATACAAAGTCTATCTAACCTCAAAATCCTTACTTATGCAACCCGAAGTGCAGCCTAGATTATTATTCACCTCACAAGTATAAAACTTGTGGAATCAACAAAGTCTGAGACGAAGAGAACTTTGATGATTTCTATCTATCTTGTTAAAGTGAGCATCTCAACAATCGAACAAGATCAGGATACTCGAGCTATCAAGATAAACAATAGCTCGACTTGGCTTCACGAATCCTGTGAAATCTTTGCGATCGCTAAACCCTAAAAAGGTTTACGGAGAAGACGACTCTAGTTACAACTAGGACACACCAAAAAGTAGTGTCGGTATTCAAAGATCCTAGTTGCTTGAAGTTTCCTTTTTATAGACATCTAAAGCATAGGTTTCTTTAGGTTTAAGCTAAGATAGATTTGGAACCAAGCAAACAATATCCACCCTTAGATGAATCTTTGAATCTGATTTACATAATCAAGATATACACTTTGGTTAGGATGAACCTTAACCGAACCGTGTATAAGACCACGCTCATGAATGGTTATCCGAAGCTAGCCAACCTGAATTATAAGCTTGAACATTTACATAAACACTTAAGACTTAACTCGAAACACAATCAAGTGATCAAATTTATATCTGGGCATTTTATAAATATAAATAGAGATTATTCAAATGCTAATTATTTCGGAGAAATAATTTTATGTGCATAAGAATTTAATCGACATGGTAAGTAGGCGTACAAAGTACAATTACTTAACATGTTCGTGAACAGTTATGTCATGGTACGTGTATAGGTATGTATACTATATAACATAACCGAGTTCCGGAGTTCACAGAACTTTTTCGATACGTGTACCGATATGTAAACCATTTAAACATAACCGTTAGGAGTTAACACATAACTATTTTGGTATGCGTACTGGTATGGATACCATTTAAACATAACCAAGTTATGGAGTCCACAGAACTTTTCTGGTACGTGTACCGGCATGGATACCAAACCGGTTCAGTAACCAACAATTCCTCTCTAGTACGCGTACTGGTTTGCATCTGCGATCCAGATTCACGAGTTCACAGACTTTTAAAGGTGTGCATACTAATATGCGTATAAAAAATATGTTTGTCGACATATAGCTACTCCGCTACGTGTACTGAGTACATGTATTACGGCTTCAAACTTATAACACTTTTTCCAGTTTGTAAGACTGATATGTACACTGTCTTATATCTGAATTTATAGTAGTTGTATATTTCTCTAAATCGATTCGAAACATTTCCAAATACAACATAATGATACATATCATTGTTCCAGGCTATTTTCGAATGATAATCTTGAATCATGATTTTGATTGCGAACAATAAATTATTCTTAGCAGAAATTCATCAAGTATGGAATGTTCATTAAGCTTAGTCATATTTCGAGGACTACTTACAAGAAGAATCTTGACTCGAAATTCTTGATATGCTTACGATAGTCTAATTAGTTACGCGACAACGTCTCAAAGATAGAAAGGTGAATATAACTTGAGAAATAGGTGGTTCAGTCTTCACTTACCTTTTGTTGAAGAAGTTCTCCAAAAGCTTCGGTTGATCTTCGCCTTTAAACGGTAGATTGCTATGATGACTGTCGTGATGTCCGTTTCTCAACTTCATCTTCTATCCTAATCCAAGACTTAAATAATTGTAGACTAGAAATCAAGATATAGTTTTGACAACTAAATTTGACAACAAGCTTGAGATAGCAACACTTGTGAGTTCGACCGAGCAATTCTCTAAAAATCTCCCCCTTGTCAATTTTAGTGACAAAACTATCAATACATATGGATAAAAAAATAAAGCTTCAAAAACTCCTCGAATCCATCACGCCTTGATTTACTTGGTTTCTTCAACTTCTTGAACTCTTCGTTATTTCAAGTTGCAATGATTATGAATTGTTCAACTCAACATTATTGTTGTTGAAGATCCGTATCCGTAGCTATAACAACTTTTGAAAACAAATATTCTCAATCGTCGTTATACATAAATATAGTATTATTATCTTCCACAAAGCTCAATTGTATCCCAAATTTGAAGTAATACTACGATGATATGTTTCTCCCAACTTTGTATTATGATTTTTCTGTACAGGTTTCCAAATGAAAAAGTTGGCGGTGTACTTGGTACCCTCTCATTTTCAAGCATAATGTAGTTCATTTCTTGAAGATCATAAAAACGACGCGGCCCACCAACGATGACACAAATGGACGTTCAACATCCTTTATTAAAACTAGGGGTGAGCATGGGCCGGTATGGACCGGTTTTCGCCTCATCCGCATCCAATCCATTGCACTACGGATTTCAAATTTGGCATCCGCATCCAATCCATATCCTACGGATTTGCACCCAATGGATACACGGATGGATGGATTGGATGCGGATAATCCAATGGATTTTTTTTAGTTAAAATTTATAGTAAAGAAAATAATGCTAACACAAATGATTCCTTATAAAACCTACATGTCCTATATATGTATAAAAATATAAAAATGTCATGTACACAACACCCAAGAAAACATCTTAAAAATTCCTAAATGATCCATAGTATTTTCTAGAACTAATTAAATGCCCTTAATTTAACGGATATGGATGTCCAACGGATTTTCAAAGTTGCATCCTGGCCCGATCCGTTATCCGTTGGATTCTAAAAATTTCATCCGCATCCAACCCATTAACGAACGGTCCGGGCATCCATCCGCAAATGAACGGTTGGTCCCGGTTAAATCCGCGGATTACGGGCCAAATGCTCACCCCTAATTAAAACCATTTGTTTGCATATTAAAATACTTATTATCATTTGAATTGATATCCATGCCATCCTAAATGTGGGCTTGAACTAAAATAGACCATTCTGGATATATACTATCCGCCTGATAATACCCATGAGTGTAGTTATTACCATTGATTGTGAAATTACAATTAAGAGCGAGTCCATGCTTCAACTCTTCAAACAGTGGTAATTTTCGCAAAAAATTTATGTCATTTTGTGAACACATAAGTAAAAAAAAACATGCCAAATCCAACAATCGTAAGTAACCATAATTACAGTTGGTTATGGGTAATGACGCTTATACTGACATGCTTAATGAATAGGGAAATCCTTGCCACACCCAATGCATGCGATCAAGATTACCGAACATTAGTGAAAAACCCATTTTATTTTAGAATTCTATCAACAACTATCAGAGTAGGTTTTCACAAACAATATGGAGCAAAAATTGTGACTAAAATTTCACAAAACAACGAGATATTTGAATGCAGTTGTTTTACCCATACAAATATATTCATAAGTGGAATCCGCTAGTACTCTTTAACATAATATTCTTAAAGTTACAGTGACCATTTGATCAAGACTAAATCTTCCTAAATATCGTGCACCATCCACGATAATGAAATAGAGGTTGTACTGACAAAGCTCAACAATAAACCTTTGAAGCAAGTTGTGAACCATGCGAGTTGATGCTTTGAAAATTTCCATCATAATATACACATCCAAAAACAAAATAAAAATGCATAAACTTCTTGTGATAAAAGTGTATCTCTCTCCACACCCATCTCCTTCAGAATACATATTTATACTATAACGTCTTAGGATCCCCGAATATAATTGTAATATAGTGATTCAGCTCTTTTTAGCCTCAGCCGAGTCTTCGTTCAATCGTCGCAGAATCTCCATATACTTTTCTAGCTCTTCCTCGTTTAAATCCATATCCATATTCATATTCATTTCCTATCCATAAGAATCAAGATCCGGATTCATGGTAGAAAAAAATAAATTTAGTGAAATTGAGATAACATTTGTTTGTGTAAGAGGGGCGTGTGATTCAAGAGAAGAGAACGGTGAGAAATTTATACTGAAGTGAAAATAGCCATTGGGAAGTAGTTGTTGGCTTTTTAGCCATTAGCGACACAACATTAGCCGCGCGACAAAGCTTATGTCACTGGCGACTAGCTATACATCACCTTGCGGCACCATTCATATCGCATGCCAAACGTTGTGTCGCAGACTTGATTCTAGCTTGGCAATTTTTAGTTTTTAGCCACTGCCATAGGAGTTTTGCCATAAGTAGTTAAGGCAGTGACTAAATACAACCTACATCCCTTAACTAAAAGAATAAATAATTTTTAATCTAATTTGTGTGGGTAATTAAAACCCACATCGCCGCCGCTTGTTCTTTTACCTACATAAAAATTAGGGTTCCATTAATCCTTTTGTTTCACAAATATATTTTTTTGAATTAGAAAATCGATTGTTTAAGCACGTAATTCGTTATATAGATAGTGTTTTATTTTGGATACAGAAGCTTTAATGTTTTCTTCTGATACAATAAAGTCAAACCTTGTATTAGTTTGAAAATCAATAATATGATGCCTGGACAGAGTGAACATTTATGTGTATATGAATATGGTTAAAAATTAAAAGGGGATTGACACTTGTGTGCTTCGTTAACAAACACAATATAATCGATGGAAAAAACAGTTAAACACACTTGTAAGAGCAAGTATAATGGGACACACCTACGGTAAAACTTGATAAATTAATAATCTTGGGATTTTCTATCAATTTAGCGAAGTATAAATTTATCGATAAATCAATAAGTTATTATTATATCGAAACATACCAAATTTAACTTTAAATTTCTAAAGAACTTTCTAAAATAAGTGCGTAGTATCAAATATTTAGAGATTTTATTTTCAATTCAAATTATTTTATGGCATATTATGCGTATAAATGTATATACTTTGTTGCTAAAATTAAAACAAGAAAAATAAAAGGGATATTTTGATTTTGGGTCATAGAAAAGTGACCAAATTTGCGTTTGGGTCATGGAGAAATTTTAATTAGAGTTTGGGTCATTGACCGTGTTGACAGTTAGAAAATCTAGTTAAAATAAGCAAATAACCGATATCAGTTCTCACTTTGACTTATTTTCTAACATTGCCATTGTGCAAATCCGTTAGCCTCCAACTTAAAAGCTTGCCATTGTTTTAAGATTCCCAACAAGACTTTAGGGTTTTAAACTCTAATCCTTTCTCTCCTGCAACTCCAACTTCACTCCCTCTCTGGTGCATCACCTCCATATTTGGTACAAACACTAAGTACACATTTACAATTAATTCCTTGTTGACTTAAGATGATAATCTTTTGATATAAGAAGAAAAAAAAAACCTAGATTTCTTCTATTATTAAGTTCTTTAAAGCTCTTCTTTATTGATTCATCAGAATCAAAAAATTGGATTTGGGTTGTAAATCTATATATATGATTAATTGCACGAAGGTGGTGGTAGTGGTGTTATGCGATTGGAGTTAAGGGTTTCAATTCCAAGTTGTCTTTATAGCAGTAAAAGGGGATTTTAATGGTGGTATGGGATGATGGAATTTAAAGGGGGTTGCGGTGATGTAACGAGTTACGTACGTGACTGATAATATTTGGCTTTGGTGGTGGTGCTAATTTCTGTGAATTTTCAATTTTGCAAATCAATTATGGAAGGGAATTTTTGGTTGTGGTTCATCAATTTGATTTGATTTTAATATTAATTGAACATGCTTGAATTGGTGTGGGATATATTTTTATTGGGTTTAGATTTACTTTCAGTGATTGAGTTTGTTTATGAAAGTAATTCCATTGTTGATGAAGATAAGATCAGGGTGTAAAGATTGAAATGAATTTCATTTTCTTCTCTCTGCTTTCTTTTTCCGTTGGTTAGGTATCTTCCGTGTTAATAGCACTGCTCATACTTATATGTTCATCTTTACTGGCTGAGGACCGGCGGAGGAGGAAAATGTAGACGACGGAGCTTAATTATTTGTAAACGGCAATTAACAGTGTTAAGTAAATAAGAATTAATTTTAAAATATAAATTATTTACTAACTGTCAACATGGTCAATGACGGTCTTGTGATCCAAACTCTAATTTAAATTTCTGCATGACCCAAACGCAAATCTGGTCACTTTTTTGTGACCCAAAATCAAAATATCCCAAAATAAAACATAATAAAATCATTTCAGAACTTCTCAAGGGAGTACAAAAAATTAAAGATGAAGAAGTCCAATGTATTATAAAATGTGAACAAAAACAAAAAACCGTAGATGTCTATTTTAATAAGCACCATAATAAAATGTTATCACACTGATTATTAATTTATATATTAGTTGGGCCCTATTGGAAACTTAAATTTTTTATTATCTTATAAATTTAGCGAGGTTATTAATTTAGCACATTGGCCCAAGTCGGGACTGGCAAAAATATTATCTTAGCGAAGTTATTAATTTATCGCGGATCAATTTAACGAAGTTCGACTATAGTTTGATAATTTGCTTGTCCATGGGACGGGCAAACTGAGTTTTGGGCAGTGGTAAACATCAAACGAATGGGAAATTTAAACTATTGGGACCCGTTTTTATATAAATAAATATTATTTTAAATCTAGTGGGACCCGGTTCCATATAAAAAAAATATTTTTATAATATCAAGTGGGACCGTTTTATTAAAAACATAAATTAACTAACTTTAACTAACTTTCCCGTTTTATTTTTGTTTTTTTGTTAGGTTATCGACTCCAATTGAGACGACCGGCTTAACTTGAGCCAAGCATCGTCCCAAGGTGAGACGAGTCTCGGTTCATATTGTGTCGATCGTCTCAGATCGAGTCGATCGACTCAATCTGAGACCGGATGAACAAAACTTTTTATTTGAGGGTTTTCCCATCCGTTTTAGTGGTTTTCCAGCCCCACGGTAGATGTATAATCATCAAACCTATATGTTTGATGTGCCTATTGGAGTTGATCTAACTGAAGAGAGAAGCATAAGTTGTTATGAGTTTATCAAAGGGATTAACAACCAATTCAAACGGAAAGGCTATAAGAGCAGTAAAAAAGGTTGGAGATGGTGAGACCAAACGGGGATGATTTTGATGATGTTTTTTTTTTTTACGGGATGAAATGGTAAAAGAAGGGAGATGATGGTGGGTGTCATGTGCATGTAAATTGGGTTCATAAATATTTAGGGTATTAAATTAGGGTTGTGTTTAGCTTTACTGTGGGTTGTATTTAATCACCGCCATGGTTAATGTATCCTCGTTTTGATTCTGTGTGAATTCCAAAACGCTCCCTTTCCAGAATCAACCGTAATTAGTTTTACACTCTCTGTTGATTTGACGATTAAGATAACTCAGATGATATACCTAAAAAAAAGAAAGAAAAAAAAAAGGGTAGACATTTAAGTCCATATAATGTCCGTTGTGTAAAAAACCCTAAAAATGCCTACAAATACTAGTCGATTTGACTATTGATTTTCACTTCTCTCTCTCAAACCTTACAACCCTAGTTTTCAAATTCTTCTCTCCTTTTATGATTTTTGGTTTTATTTATTTTGGTAGAATCTTTTAATTTTCAATTTAATGATTTCCACGTCTTTATTTTGGTTGAAGAGAGATTGGAATGATGATTAGATTAATTTCCCTATTGGTTTGATTGCTGATATGATGGCAAATCTATGTATTAGCTCTATCTGATCATTCTCTCTTGACATTCTTCCTCAGATCCAGAATTATTATTATTATTTTTTGATAAATTAGGGTATATAAAATCTCTGCTTCCTCAGATCCAGATTTTTTATTTTTTTGTTGTTGATAAATTAGGGTGTATAAAATCTCTGTATCTTATGACCCCTAGCTCTCGTATTTTGAAAAACCCAGCAGAAATCATTACCACTTGCAGTGTTCCAAATATCATAATAATATTTATAAATATGTTGATACTAAATGGAAGACTTATCTATGGTTACGAACTATGAAAGTACATTGAATCAATTTTGTTAGGAATAAGCTACTGGTTTGTTGATCTGTTAGGAAAGTTTTACTTAACCAGGAACACCTAATGTGCTTAATGTTGCCTCTCCACACCTTTGAGCTTACTAATCAAATAATCTATCTACTTGGATTTTCTCAGTCATAGAGGCAAATATGAAAATCGGTCGGTTACACGTGGGGGTTTATTTCTTTCAATGATTTTACCTCTAAAAACTCTAGCTACATTGTGACTATTGAATACGTACTATTGACTATTGAATATGTACTATTGACTATTGAAGAATATAGATATCAAAATTTGGGTATGATTAATATACCCGCGCTTCTGAGAGTAATCTATGAAGCTAAAAACGGTAAATGGTTGAATTTCTTGATATGAGCCATCAATGATACACATATGAGTAGGGTCTAGTGTTAATTTTTTTGACTGAGTTTTAGGTAGATCATTAGATTATACACGTGAAATTTGGCAGTGATGATCAATACTCAGCTTTATGCTAGTTCCGCTTCAGAAAATTCTTGATAGAGAGAGCTGAAATCTGTCTGACCCACTTTTGTTTCATGATATTTGGTTATGTTTGTATGAATATATAGGAAGATTTGCTAATAACATTTTATTTGAATATCAACTGATAGTTGAGTAATGTGTTTTAATTTTAGAAGCCAATGATGATGTATTTAATTGGTCGAGGTGTAGTGAAACTGAGCTTCTCTTTGTTTAAGTATTCTCTAAAAAAAAATTGTTTTAGTATTCTCTATTTTTTTTAAGTATTCTCTAAATTTTCTGTTAGGGTTATACTAACTCGGTAGGAGGAAGAATTCAAATGATGAAAAAATAACAACAACAATATGAAATTCCATGATTCTTAGTATTTAACTCATGGATCTTCCTTCTTTTTAGTTTATTTAATCTTAAATTTTTCACTGTATTTACTTTTTTTTTCCTGCTTTCATATGATCATCTAAGGTTGAAATGATGAACAATCTTTTGGTCCGTGTTTCTGAATGAACATTGACAACAAACCTTAACCACTTTTGATCATCCACAGATCTTAAATAAAATAAATGTTGTTGTTCTTTTCATTGATGTCGGCCAGAATTCGTATTTTCATATTTTTTTTTGTTGCTTAAATTTTCTCACTTTGTTACCGTTTGATATTTATTCTTTCATAACTTAGTCATATGATTAATTTGTTCCCTTGGCCTAACTATCATTGTTTGAGTTGTTTAAGTATCCTATGAAGCACGAAAACCTTGCTACATAATTTTGGCTTTGGGTGTAAAAATGTTTGAGATTGTTTTATTTCTGCAGTTGTAATTCTGTGTTGCATTGTACCCAGATTAGGGATAACAATATATGCTTAATCTGATTTTCCCTAATGGTTGTATCTAAATTAATGAAATAAGAAGTTTAATGGCCGGTTGTTGTGAGGTTTTATCTCTGTAATCGACAAATCTGCTTACCGAACTTCTTACAATCAATAATCCTTAAAAAAGTTTATATTGCATCTTTTCATATTTTTTTTATTTTGCTAGATAGAGAAGGGAAGAAGAGAGGGATGGCGTAGGTTTTATCCATTTTAAGAGACCCTTCTCAAACAAAAAATTCTTAAAATGATTTATTTTTTTGAAAGGTCATCATCTAGGCAATCTGTTTAGGTTTCTAACAAATAGCGTCTAATGGTGTCTACAGATCTCTTTAGTTTTTTTTTTTTTTATTTTTACCTTGTATTCATGATTGAATGTATTTCATTCGGGGTTGGATTTTTCCGTTAGTCTAGTGTCTGAAGTGCAGAAATTTGTGTCTTTTGTATAAATTAAACAAAAAAAAAAACAGAAAATACGATTATTGTTGCCTCTCAACACCTTTAAACTTGATAAACTTGATCTGGATACACATGGGGATTTCTTATTTTGAATAATCTCTGGATATATTTTTGACCGTTAGTTGAAGATATTTTGACGTTTCTTTGCCTGATCAAACTTTTGGCGATGATTATCATGTAACTGCGCATCCGAGAGTAATCTATGAAGCAATAAATGGTGAATGGTTGAATTTCTTGGTATGAACCGTAATTGTTTGGAGATAATAATAGTATGTTGTATCTTAAATTTATATTATTTTATTTCAGATTTCAATTGATTTTGTTTTCCCACCTTCGATATGAACCTGTTCCTTTCGCTAGAGTTTACTATGATTGCCACTTTAGTTTCATACATCAGCATTATCGGGTTTAGGGAGTGTGAAGGCGATGTATCCTTTCACTTTGTGTAATCATTATCGGGTTTAGGGAGTGTGAAGGCGCTGTATCTTTTCACTCTGTGTAACCGATTATGCCATCATGTCAGTTGATTTATCAATTGGTTGTTAATAAATATCCTGATGAGCTTTGCTAAATGTGCTTGTAAAGAGAACATTTTTAGTAGTTGGTTAGATGAACCCCCCTAATTTTTTGTTGAACTTCATTGAGAATTGAGCACGACATTGCATGGTTAATGTAATCTTTTGTTTGCATTAAAAAAATAATCTTACGGTAAGACATGTTCCTATGCACAAGATTAAAAAATATCGTTTGACGTACCAGGTGGTATGGACATTAATTATTAACAACGCTGGCGATATTATGAATATTGCTAGCATCATAGACTTAATCGCGCCATCCTTGTAATATCGCTGGCGATATCATGAATATCGGTCACCGACTATTTTGTGACGCCTATTTCTCTCTTGCTGGTTCCGATATATACGCCCTTGTACTTCTTCAAATTACTCACACTTATATACTTTTACATATATTTTACCAATTTCTCTATTTGTATTTTCAATTATAATTTTCATAATCTTTTAACAGAGTATGGAAGATCCGGTGGGCGTAATTATTAAGTTTTATTTTATGTATCAGTTTAAACATTTAATTGTCAATTTGTTTGTAGTTTGTTTATTCAATATTAAATTAAGTGAGTTAAACTTGTTATTAAATAGATTGCACATTTCAAATTTAGCAACTTTTCATTTCAAATTAATATTAAGTAAAATGCAAGAACATTTCAAATTAAAATTAAAATTAATACATCAATTATCTAAAGGTACAGGTAGGAGATGAGAGAGAATGTCCGATTTTCTCACGGCAAAGATGGTTCAAGATTTTTCTTCACGTAGCAGTAGGAAGGAGCATGGGTGTGATGATCAGCAAGGTCGAAAGAAGATGGTTTGAAGATTCTGAAGGCAAAAGATTGGGTATCAGTTGTATAAGGTGATTTGGTTTCAACAAATAAGGTTTCTCGAAGTTCTCATGATGAGGAAGGTTGGATCTCGATTTCTCACAAAAATAAATCTTCTTTAACCTCGGTAAGGATTGAATGTGAATATAAGTCTTTTGTGATTTCAAAATCATCTGGTGAGTTTCTTTTCGTTGAAGAAATCAGAAACACAAAACTTTTAATTCAATTCAGACTTTCTAGATTTGCTTTTGTTTGGTTGAAAAATATTTTGCGAAAAGAGTCACAAAAGGATTTCTATGGTGCATGGCATTGGAATTTTGATAAAGGAACTGAACATATTCTTATGGTTAGAGATAGAAACAAATATGGGGAATTTTTTCGTCTCTCAATTACCTCAAACAAGAACAAACATCTAACCATTATGCCTGCTGAAAAAGGTATGAACAGAGATGGAAGCGTTTTGTTATTGGTTTTGATAAGTTACTATCAGGGAAACCTACAAACAGTGATTCAACAACTCATAAAGAAGGTCAAGTTTTTGTTGCTAAGGAACAACCAAAGACTGTTTCTAAGGAGCAAACAAAGGAAAGGGTGCAGGATTAAGTGTGACTCAAGAACAGTTGGGATCAAGCAATTATTATTGAGTCATCACATTTTGTTGGTTCATGATACAGATTAGGGAAGGAAATATCTGATAGATTCAATCTAAAATCAGATTTTGATATTTTCCATTTTTAAGAAAAGAAAGCTTTCTTTTTTTCGCCTGCAGATGATAGAAACATTATGCTTAGTAGGGGTCTATGGATTTTTGAAGGAGCTAAGATCCGTTTATGTCCTTGGTGGTCATTTGTTAATACCATCACTGTTTCAAACAAAATAACTGAAGGAACTTGGGGTCGAAGTTCGTGGAGCCCCTTTTCATCTTTGGGGTGATGAAATATACAATTTTCTTGGGATTAAATATGGGGGATTAATTGAAGTTCACTCAACAACACTTCCATGGGAAGATGCCTCATCAAATCAAATTAAAGTTCAAAGTCATGATCAGGAAGAGTCCATATGCATAATCAACTTCAATGGTATGATTTTTCCTATTCAAGTCAAGAAAATGAAGTTCATCAATGGAAATCCATATTTGACGCTAAAGAAAATTAGGGTTTCCAAAAAAAAGCCGATTTGGAGACATGGAATTCGGTTGTAAACTTGGAGAAAATACTCCTACTTTCCTTCATGCGGGATGGCCGAGTATTCAGCAAGCTAAGTCGATAGTGCGCAATCCTAGCAAGAATATTTGTATGGAAAATATCTCGCGCGCGGACTTAGGAATGAAAATATCCGCTCCCCAAATTTGAATATCAATCTTCCCGTTGAACCAAAAAGAAAAGCTAGAAGGGTCCAAGTTTTGGATAAGGGCACATCAAGTTCAACTGTAATTCCATTGTTAAAGGCACCGGAATTTACAAATATCGAGAAGGGTATCTTGGGCAGCCATCCTATAACGGATAGTTTACCTACTATCTCCTCTGAAGATGATGTCAATGATCTTTTGAAGGAAGCAATTTTTATTCCATATCTTCAAAAGATGGATGTTGGAGAAGGGGCTATTATCGAGGTGGAGAGTTTGGATTCCACATCGACTGATAATTCAATACACTCTGAATCTTCTAGTTAGTGGAACAAGATAAAAGATACTATTGATCCAGTCCTGAAAAAGCAGTTCGAAGATTTAGTTTCTCAGATGATTCAATTGGGGTCAAGGTTGGGTCTCTACTTCAAAGGAAATCAAGAAGAAAATGTTGAAGCTATGATGGATACAATTAAGTCTCATCTTAAAAATTTAGAGGCGGAGAGAGGTAAACTCACTTAATCTTTCTTCTATTTATCTTAGGGATTCTTGGGGTTCATTTTTTTTTAATGGATTTTAAGATAATTTGTTGGAATGTAAGGGGTTTAAACGACCTAAACAAAAGAGATATAATTAAAAAAAAAGATAAGGGACTAGAAGCCTATTATTCTTCTTCTTTAGGAGACTAAGCTTCAACAATGTAATGATTTATTGGTGTGGCAAACTTGGGGTAACAAATTTGTAAAATGGTTGGAGTTATTGATTCTCTAGTGGGTCATTACTCTATCACTATTCTGTGTAAAATGAAGAACAGTAATTTCAATTGGGTTTTCACTGGTATTTATGCACCCAATGCTAATAACACTAGCGAAAGAATTTTTTTTTGGAGAGAGATAGATGAAGTAAGATGTTTATGGAACTTACCATGGGTATTTGGAGGGGATTTTAATGAAATTCGTTTTACTCATGGGAGATCTACTGGTGGTGAAGATTCAGTTGGTATGAGGAGATTGAACAGATTCATTTCTCAACATGAGCTATTTGATTTACCTTTACATATAGCTACTTATACTTGGAAAAACAATCAGTTTAACAATATAAGAAGTCGCATTGATAGAATTATGGGTTCACCCGAGTGTGAGCATCAATTTCCTAATCTAATACAACAAGCCTTGTCAAGACCATGTTATGATCATAGTCCCATTTCTCTTTCCTGTGATGGTGTTAAGTCAGGTCCAGGGCCATTCCGTGTGAGTATTACTGGTTCACTAAGAAGGGGCTATCTTTCAATGTTACAGTAATCTTGGATTTTCTTTTTGTAAGAAACTGCAACTGTTAAAACCAAAGTTAAGAGAATGGAGCAAATTAGAATATGTAAATATGGATAGGAGACTGGATGAGTTGGAAATGCCGAGGAAAATCTTAATGACGGGCTTACAGAGGAACAATGGACCACCAGGTTGCAGGAAAGGCAAGAATTCTGTAACTTATATATTCTCAAGGCAGAAAAGTGGAGAGCAAGAGTAACTCACATGCAACAACAAGATGACAACACCAAATATTTTCATAGACTGGCAACAAAAAGAAGAAGAAGGAGTTATATTGGTGCAATTAAAGTAGGAGGGAAAATGACAACAAATGACAAGGAGATAAAAGAAGGTATAGTAGAATTCTTTCAAAATCAATGTGCAAGGTCTGTCACTATTGGCACAATGCATTTCAACACAATTTCAGAAGATATGAAGACTTGGATGGAAAGTGAAATTACTGAAGCTGAATGTTTATCTGCTATGAAGAGGCTTGGTCAATCTAAGGCTCCAAGGATGGATGGTTTCCCAATTAGCTTTTATGTGCTTGTGTGGGACATAATCAAAGATGATTTGATGAAAGTCTTTCAAGAACTTCAAGAGATTTTTTTTTAGATTGGAGGCTTACAAACACTTTTATTGCTCCGATTCCAAAAAAAGAAACCATTGAGGAGTTTAAAGACTTAAGACCTATAAGTCTTATCCATGGTGTCTATAAGATCATTTCTAAAGCGCTTGCAGAAAGGTTTAAAGCTACTCTTCCAGGTATCATTTCTGCCCATCAAACTGCATTCATTAAAAAGAAGCAAATTTTGGATGGTGTGTTAGTAGCAAATGAACTCATTGATTCTAGAATAAGATCTGGTAAACCTGGTTTGCTTATCAAAGTTGATTTTGGGAAAGCTTTTGACCATGTTAACTTGGAATTTTTGGATGAAATGTTGCACATTATGGGTTTTGGGGATAGATAGAGAAGTTGGTTAAGATGTTGCATTGAGTATGTTAGATTTTCTGCGTTCATTAATGAGACATACGAAGGTGGCAAACTTATAAGTCATTTGCAGTTTGAAGATGACACTTTAATTTTCCTGGATGCTGATGTTGAGCAGGTGAAGAATCTTAGACTGCTTTTGCTTTCTTTTGAACAACTCACAAGTCTTAAGATCAACTTTGCTAAAAGTCAAATTTTTGGTGTGGGTTATAATGGTGACTTAACTCAATTTGCTTCAATTTTGGGTTGTTACACTGGTCAGCTGCCAACAACTTATTTGGGTCTGCCTTTGGGTGATAAAAGTGGTGGTGTTGCAAAGTGGGATAAGGTGATTGATAAGTTTAATGCTTGTTTACCAGGTTGGAAGAAGCCACATTTAAATAGAGCTGGAAAAATCACTCTTATCAGTAGTGTTCTTGCAAGTTTTCCTGTGTATTACATGTCTTTTTTTTGTTATGCCTGTTTCAGTTGCAAACAAACTTGAAAAGCTTATGAGGGACTTTCTCTGGCATGATAAGACAGGAAAAAAGAAATTTCATCTTGTCAAATGGAAAGATGTCCGTAAAAGGAAATAAATTGGTGGTCTTGGAGTAAAAAGATTACAAATAATAAATAAAGCTCTTTTGACAAAGTGGCAGTGGAGATATGCCAAAGAGAAAGATGCACTGTGGAGGGAAATTGTTGATGAGAAGTATGGTGCTGAACAGAATGGTTGTTTCTTTAAAGTCCCAAGAATTACTTATAATACTTCAGTTTGGAAAGTAATTATGAAATGTGATTCAATTTTCATAAAGTTTGTTAAATTCAAAGTTAATTCTGGTAGAGATACTAGATTCTGGATGGACACTTGGTTAGATGAATGTCCTTTATATCTGAAGTACCCAAATCTCTATGAAGTCTCTAGACACAAGGATCATTCAGTTGTTGATATGTTTTTGTAAGAGGATGCAGTTTGGGATTTAGCAATTCCTAGAAGATTAAACAATACAAGGAGGTTGGGGTTCGTAGATTTGCAAAGTAAATTGATCTTGGTGAATCTTAACAGGAATGATGTTGATGAAATACAATGGTCTATTGGAGTGAAATGTGCTTTTTCAGTCAAGTCTACTTATGATGCAGTTGCAGGCATTCCAGATGATCAAAATTCAAAGTCATATTTTCAAGTACATTTGGCAGCAGAAATTACCAACTAAGATTTGTTTTTTCTTATGGACCTTAGCTAACTGCAGTTTACCAACAAGAGAAATGCTCAGAAGAAGAGGAATGGAAGTACCTCAGGCTTGCCTTTTCTGCACTAAAAATGAAACTGTCAATCACCTATTTCTGCGTTGTGACTTTGCAGGTAAAATCTGGTCCCATTTTAAAGAGAAATTACAGTGGCAGTTTACAATGCCTGGTGACATCTTCAATATTCTTTTTCATGGAACATTCACTTGGCTTCAAAGCATCAGTCTTTAATATGGAGTATGATTTCTGTGGCAATTCTCTGGGGTATATGGAATGAAAGAAACAGTAGAGATTTTCAGAATAAAACTCATACTGAGGTGACAGTACAATAAAAGACCAAGTACTTGCTCTTTACTTGGTGTTTAGTTTTAAAGGAGATTGAAGAACCTAGTTTCAATGATATTTAGCTAGCTGGCCAAAAATGTACTTTGATTTCCTATAAGCTAAGAAGTAGTCTGTTGCTTCTTTAGCCCTCCTATTTTTTCTTTTCTCAAGCTCTCTTTTCTTGTATCTTTGAGGGTGGTACAAACCTTCTCTCTTCTTTTTGATCAATAAATTCTTTTTTACCGTTCAAAAAAAAACCTAAAGGTACTACTACATCGAACTCATCATCCTAATCTGGAAAGACAAGGGTACCCAAATACACAAAAATCTTTAAATTATCCACCTATAAGTCCTCTTACCGAAAGTGATTGTCTATGGACAAGGTCGAGACAATACTACAAATCGGTATTCACACTTTGTGTGATAGTCTATGGATACGAGATCGAGACAATACAACAATCAAAGTGTGTTTACTTGATAATAGGTTCGGACTTAACCAAACTCTATAGGATCACTATCAAGTAATACAGAGTTAACGTTTGTGTATTTTACTTTTAATTATAATAAACAATTATAATTGCGAAAATAGAAAAGTAAAAGACACAACAAGATTTTGTTAAAGAGGAAACCGCAAATGCAGAAAAACTCCGGGACCTAGTCCAGAATTGAATACTCCCAGAATTAAGCCGCTATACAAAATCTAACAAACTTCGTATAGTTGAGAATAAGCAACTAAACCTATAGTTCACCTAGTTTCTTCAGTATCCCTGCGCTTCCGACATTCAATAAGTGCACGCACTGGAACAATTCCTTTTGATCGTATTCCAAACAGTAAAAGAACAACAAATCTGTTTGGTAACATCTCTCTTGATTCTTTCAGATGAAGATATCTCAAGTCATATGCAAAGGCTCTTCCGTTTAACCAATAAACTCCTTTGCCTGGTCAGATCAATCTATCCAACAACTACCGAAGTAGCAGAGTTTAGATTTTCAATCAATCAATATAGATTCCAACAAGAAAATATAAGGTGATGCCGATCTTACACAACTAACCAATCGAATAAATCCGATTCTAGTTGGATCCCAGCCGATCATGGTTTGTGCACACCCAAAGATATAGAAACCAAATCGGAAATCTTATTTGTCTTCAAATCTTCTTTAATCTTCAATAAACACCTGCACAACACCACTTGAATCTCTTGTGATCAATCACGCACAGAACGGAGTCTGTTAACAATGGATTATCACAAGACGTCTTTAGATCTACAAACAGTTCTAAAGATCCCATAGACACTTCAATCTAGTTTGAGTGAATCTTATATCAGAAGAGAAGATTCTCAAGAATAAACAAACTAGGTGCAATCAATGTTCAACAACCGTTAGTCAATCAAATCAATCGAAAACTAAAATAAACTGCAATTATCTAGTTTCCCACCAACGGTACTCGTAGAGCTTCTTGATCCCACAGAAGTCTTTAAACGAACGTCGTAAGAGATTTCTTCTAATTAGGGTACTTTCCTCTCCGGATAGACGGCTCCACCAGAAACAAGAAGAAGATGAAGTTTGCCTGGATCTTAGGATAGTTTGCTCGAAATGCAAACTTGGGTATGTATAGACCGAGGATGTTTGGACACCAAGGAATTTCCAAAACCGAATATTCTCAAGATATGCAATAGATACCCAAATCAGTTTTCATAATTCCTGGAAATGCTTTGTCCAATATTTCCGAAATCTCACTAGAAAATCTCCAATTAGTAAATGCACATTACCAATTTTTATTCTCTAGAGATATGCATTTAATTGCTGGTAATTGAAGCATATAAAACTAACAACCTTAATTAAAAGATTCTTAATTTATTTTGGTCCGGGATCTCCTTAATTTATTAAGGAATATCTTTGAACAATAAAAGATAAGAGTTACTGATCATGTTCAAAGTATGTCGACATCTTTTCTTTGTAAATCCACTTTCATATTTACAATCTTGGAATAGATTATACCACACTTCCAAACAAGTTTAGAATTGGTTCATCTGTATTCCAAAACAACTATGTGATTGATCAAATATAAAATCACTAATCACGGGTTTACGAATCTACCAAACACAAGGATCGGTTCTATCTTAATATGGTTACTGGGACCGGTTACATCAGTTACCAGGATCGGTTACGTCAATTACCAGGACCGGTTACCATATACTCATGGTATTACTTGTGATCGGTTACACAAGTCACTAGGATCGGTTACACCAATTACTAGGACCGGATACGCCAATTACAAGGATCGATTACATAACTCTTTTGTGATCGGTCACACCAATTACTAGGATCGGTCACACCAATTACAAATTTCGATCATAGCATCTTAGGTGATTACTTAGGATCGGTTACACTAATAAAAGTCATACCAAATCATAAGTCAGACACTGTGACTAGTTTTACCAAGATACATAACAAGTTATGATCGGTTCTACTAACTCACACATATTGGTAATCCAAAGATATGCAATGAATAACAATACCAATAAGCCTAGCGATTTCCCTTTCGATTCATAAAAAAAGTTCATGATGTACTTCCTTTAAACAAATGTAAACATTGTTTCCTAGGACGAAACCATACACATAATCACAATAACATTCATACGATTATGTTGATGTCTTATATACGAAGTTCAAAAGATAAATGTTATACTTTGTATCCTAATTCCTTAACACTATGATCATGTGATCATGTCTTACTACTAGAGTATAATCATTCACAGCTTCGCAGTTATGTTTTCAAATATAGCACGACTTGAAAGATAGGTTAGGAATGAAACAGTTCAAGTCAAAATATTACTAACCTCAAGAGGAAGGATGATGTCGTCGTTGTAGCTTGTTACTTCTTCACATTCTTCAAGTCTTCGAGTAATACTTGTATGTCTCGTAATCCTGGACTTTCTAGTCTAACCTATACGAAGTTGTCTCTAGTACATAATCAAGCGATTCTTTAAATGAGTTTTGATTCACTAAAATATGACAACCAAACTTGACATACCAACGCTTGGTGGGTTCAACCGAGCTATGCTCTAACATAATCATCATCACCAGCTTGGTTGTTATTAAATCCAGCTTGTTGTTCAATTTGTGCTTGAAGCCCGTCAAATTTGATTTGACACACATGTTTTTGCTGGGGGTTCATAATTGAAATGTCGGCATGAAGAATGTTATGCTTGTCATAGTCATTCACAATCTTTTCTTGAGAAAGGCGACTTTTTTTAGTCTCCCTGTTTTGAAATTTTCTGTCAACCGCTCTTTGGTTCTCGATGGTTTTCTGATGTTCCATAAACTCCGCCATGTTAAATCCAACGAAGCCTCCTCCTTCTTGAGCAAATTTTCTAGCCAGCCTTGCATTGTTTCTCCCTAGTAATTTTCTCCTACCATCATCATTATTGAGAACTAAGTTGACATTTGGGTTTCTTGGGGTATCTGGTGAAGAATTTGATGGACCTGCTGAAAATGGTGAAGAATTTGGAATTGAGAGAGAAGAATTGTATGGTGACCTTTCAGGTACTTGTTGATTAGTCACAACACGTCTGGATTATATTTGTTCAACACCTTCAAAATATGATAACAACTTTCGAATGCAATTTTTTGCCATTTTTACGCTGTCATTCTGTACGAACCTGTCTTTCAACATCACCATCCACAAGACCGCTCTCCCGGCCTCTCTTGGCTTGCATTATCAATGCAACATAAGAGGCGACTTCCTTATTGATCGTAATGAAGCGTTGTGCTAACTCAGTCGCATCACGATCATTGATGTTCATAGTTTGCTCTTGATATCTTAGAAATATGTTATCCCATATGGTGTTACCATGTTGTTGTGCATCATCGATACAATCTTGGGTAAAATAAACATAATTACGACAAATACATTCATTTTCTGTGATGTTGAATTTTGGACTCTGAACTTTGACCTTTTTACCTTTACCTTTGCCTTGACTTTGAGATTGTGAATCCATATTACAAAAAATTAAGAAATTAAGAAGTGCGGAGAGTGTGTGTTAATCTTGTTTTAGATCGGAAGAATGTTGAGAGATAACGAAAATCTAGAGAGCTTTAGGAATTCTGGTGTGAGTTGAAATGAATTTGAATTTGGGTATTTATAGAGGGGGAAATTGTAACCATTGGATGAGAAACTATTGAGCGATGATCTAGTCAACGAGCGACAGCTAGACTCACGCTAACATTGGACTGACCAGCGAGCGGTGTTAAGACCATATAACGATGGAGATTTTATCGCTAGCTAGAAACTCCATCGTGTATGCCTATTGGCACATACGTTTACCACTTTGGCATACCCATAATGGATGCGAAAGTGGCAAATTTTGGTGTTTGACATGCTCACGGGAATAGGCCTAAAGATTTGGTGTAGTCTTCCGCAATGCTATCCCAAATCCAAAATCATTGGACTATTTAGAATGAGCAGCTTTCTGCATACAGCATAGAGCAAGAGAGCAGCCCATTTAGCAGAAAATGCTGAATGCCTAGTTGCATACACCCTACACACTTCTAGAACCATCCATGCAGATCTAAATTCTCCTCATGCATAGTATGAGATGCTGATCCAACAAATTCCAGCAAAGAAAGAATGGCCGCAAAAGACGGTCAAGGATTTTTGCTTCAAAATCTTTCTATGTTACCTAGACCAGCTGGTGATCTTTCTAATTGCTGAATGTGTTTTTGATTCAGATTTAGCACGACTGTATTTGTATTTGCTCGTTCATTAAAAAGAAAAGACAAATCTAAAACATGACTGATGTTCAAAAAAACATTCCTCAGCTTTGAATACAAAAAAGAATAAACCATCCCAACATAACAAACTAATTACTCCATACGAAAAAGAAAAATTACAACTAACAAGCAACTTATGTTGTCTTTGGCTTTGGCTTAATCCCCTTCACCCTTGAATATAGAAATACACCAGCTAGAGCTATCCCAGTACCTGTTATAAACACATAATGATATGATAAGATTTCCATATAATTATGTAATAAAGTAAAAGTAACATTCAAATACACTTGAAATACTAGAGATTATATATATTTTGTTAGTTTGCCAATGATTGGGACAGTCAATTGGCTAGAGGCCCGACTATAATACCTGAGGTCCTTACTGAGTCATAGTGTTGATTTCTTAAAAAATAACTTTCCTTCCAAAAAGAGAATGATAATATGCACTTTCTGAGAAAAGGGAGGCTTAGGAATTACCAAGAGAATTGATAGGGGATACGGGTGTTCTGAAAAAGAGAACCGACGTCACAATGACCACCACCCTCTTTACACAATTTCCAACTGAATGTGTAACAGGAGACACTCTCTGTAATATCATATAAGAAACCTACAAGATTCAAAAGTAAAAGGTGTTAACAGTTCACAACAAAACAGGCTGTGCCAGCATGAAAACTGAAAATTAAATGACGAACGCAGACGGAAAATATCAAGTCTAAGAAATGAGAAAAGAATGGATATCAATTTAAATGAAAATAGGAGTTACCTGTTGGTATGCATGGAAGCAGAGGCCGGCAAAGAGAGCTCTCGTAAATACCTCCTTAACATTCAAGCCCTATCATTCATGGAAAGGCGAGAACCAATATCCGTTTAACGCATGTATATAGTAAGAAAGCAAAGTGAATAATGAACTTCCAAGAAACAAATGCAGCCTAAGATTCTTATACTCACAACTGATGTTAAGTGTGCAGGAGTGAACTTAACGCCTTCCATTACAAGAGCCACAGGAGCCAGGAGGAACAGTGACATGATTGTTATTATTGAGAACAAGGTTATGTTATCAAGAGATGACTGTATTAGAAGAAAAAATAGAGGTTAAATGCCAATTTAAGATATAATGTGCTTAGTTTCACGAAAATATTCTAACATGAAGTTGCACAACAAATAAGTGAAAAGGTTATCAGGGTGTGACAACAGTGCTCCGGTAAATAGTGACAAAAAAGTAACAGAAAGTTGCATCTTGTCAGGCATACCTCTTTCTTAACCATGAACTTTTTGCTAAGTACATTACGTGATTGGAATGTCACGTTGGATGCCATTGCACTCCAAAAACCTGCCCTGTTTTCAAAAGAAGCATTGAGAAATGGTCATACATCGACTACAAGGTTCAAAATCTGAACCAATTGACGAAATTGTGACAACTGAATTAGTATTGACATCATACAGAGAGATCAAGTGATCAACCACCAAATCTGTTGCCATTACCAATTGAAAGATGCTTCGGTCATTGACGCCAAACCCACTCCACCAACAATGGGTATAAGGGATGAGATCACCCAAAGGGTAGGAACCTGGTCATAATTGTTTAGTAAGCATGACAATAAAACTTCACAGCAGTAAAAGTTTAGGATCATTTACCTCACAGAAATCTAGTTTATTACGCAATGATACAGGAAACAAAATCCTTACCTCGCCAAGAAACATTGAAGAGAGAACAACCGAGAAAAAAGGCTCCATAGCTTTGATTGTGTGTGTAAATGACACGGCAACTTTCCCTAGACTCATGTTAGTGAAAAGGTTACCCATCGTATGCACTACAGCCAATGGCAGGATTGCAACAAGCTGCAACACAATTAACAAGCACATTTTAATAGGTAAACAAATAGCCACAAACTACTATCAAAAAGAATTCTCCAACCACAATAGAATCAGTACCTGAGATGTAGTAATCTTAGGTCTCTTGTACAAATTACTTGTCCACATGAGAAGGACAAAAACAGTCCCAACAAGAAACTGAAATGTTGTAATTGTTACCGGGTATGGGAAAACCTTCAATGTCTGTAAACAACCAGGCGTAATATTAAAAACCATAATCCAACAAGTAAGCAAATAATCTATTTGTTATTATATGTTATAATAATTCAAATATTCATAACATTGCCTAAATTTATCACTGGTATAAGTAACATAGCACAGAGACGATAAATGCATTCAATTATATACACTTAAATTGAGTTTCCAAAACCTTCGTTAGAGTTCCAAATGAATTCTAAAATGAGAATGTTGGTATCAAGATTTAAGCTAAGAATTCTCAGATCTCTCACAATTATACACTAAAATCAAACACAAATCGAAGTTTAGATTACCAAACCTGTTTGTTATATATGTTGAAGTAGATATTAAAAAGATACCAAAGACCAAAAAGAGATCCAAGCTGTAAAGTCTGCATCAAACCACTAGATTTCTCTTGAGCTGTTTCTCCAGCACCAGCACTTTCAGGTACAGGAGTTGCTTTAATTCTAAAGTCCTTGTTGTTATTTTCACGATCTGAAGATACAAGTGAAGGTATCGAACTCCATGAAGAAGATCTAGGGCCACAAAACGAAGAAACTCCATTACTAGAACTACTGACTAGATCGTTTGATTTCTGTGAAGAAAAACGAATTGGATTGAAACTTAAACTTCGGGTAACAGGGTTGATAATTCTTGTTCCTCTTCCATTTATAAAGTTTCGTGGTTTGAGAAATGGTGTTGATGGTGATGATAAAGCAACTGAACTACTCATTTTGAGGTGAAAATAGAGATTTACAGACGGAGATTTTTTTTTTTTTTTGATGAGAAGGGCTGATGATATAATGGAAACCAAATTAGGGTTTTCAAGCGGAGAAGATCTTCGTATACTCCGTCGAAACCTAACAAACACCAACAACAACAATACCGTTGTTCTCTCTAGAATATACTCCTACCACTACCCCTTGCCAAAACAGTGTGTACCTAATCTTAGGTGACCTTTAGATACACCATAAATAATAATATTATTATTTCAAATATCTTTGTATGCACGTGATTGACAAGTGTCGAGGGGTTTCACTGAAACAGTGTGTTCTCGCAGTACCGACCCAGTTGGCTTTAGGGTGCACATACCCATCCGTACCCAGCCCCTTTCATCTTTCTTCCTCGCCTCAAATCGAACACAGAAAATCCCAGCCCCTTTCTTCCCAGTTCTAAGTTCTAACCCTAGACCTTACTCTTCTCAGTCTTATGTTCTTCTTTCAGGGCCTTTAATTGGTTCGTTGACACTCTAATTCCGCCCCCCCCTTCACCAAATTCTGATGGAGAAGACATTGTTCCAATCTTAGGTAAGCCCATAATCATAATTTGTTTTTTAATAATCTGAATGTTTTTTTTTTGTATATCTGAAATATGTTGTATTGCTTGGTGATGTCATTTGTATATGAAGAAATTGGTTGAAATCAGTTGAGTAGTATGATTGCCATTGTGAGAAATTGACATGCATGTTAACTGATTGATGAAATTTCTCATAGGAATGTAGTTTGTTCCTCATGGAGGACGAGTTTCAATGCGATTCTGCTAGGGAAGGCAATTGAATGGGATTTAAAATCTCTTATCATACGTAAACTGATTGATAAATTGTCTCTTCATGATTTCTATCTAAAACCCATGTCTTTAAATGTATAGATTTCTATTTTTTGAAACAATTTCAGTGAGATTTTGATTATGTGACTCTCAACCCATGTCTTTACAGACAATTGCTGCTCTTCAGTTGTCTAGTATTTCTGTATTCACATTTTGGTATGAATTTTAGGTGCTGTAGTAAGTGAGCGCGAGTCTGCTTATTGCAACCAGTGGAGGGCTAAACCAAATTAAGAACGAGGGTAAGTGAAGCTTTTCCTTATCCTGCATCCGAATCCGTCATATGTTTGATTCTTAGTTTTATTAGCCATGAGGTGAGATTAGAGCTGTTGTTAGGCAGCATAGTACGGTGACACATAATATTAGGAGAGATGCCTAACTTGAACGATTTATCCACCAAAAACGGGTCTTGCTCCCAATTTAAGTTTACTGTTACTGATTGGTTGCTTAACAGCTAGAAAATGAATATATTGAGTAGAGTTTGATTTAAATGTTTTAAAATGTTAAGGCATTTAGGAAATGGTGTTCTTGAATATGCGGTTTCATTTTGTTTTCTCAAGGGCTTTTGATCATTTCATTTGTATGTGTCTAAGTCGTAAATAACCAATACTTGTACTCTTCACTCCATCACAATCGTGCGTATCATCAATCTTCTTTAAAGCTTTACTCCTTTATTGTTCAAGATGATGACAAGTGGCACTCCGTATCATGAAATGAATCCCACTAACTTTCTGTCTAGAGTCTATGGACTGTACTGATGAAAATAGATAGATGGAGACATGCTTTTTTTCCTACTCAGTATTAGCTTTAGATTCTGCTCACAGCAGTAGTAGTATTAAGTTGTCGTGTCTCGTCTTTTCTTTAATTTCTTTCTTTCTCTGAATTTGTTTCTTTTGGGTTTAAATGTAAGAGTAACTACATGTCTTACATAAGAAAACCGTTGATTTCATTGAACATTATCATCAGGTCAGGTGAGTGAGTACAGTTAAGCCCTTTGCTAGGTGAGTGAGAAAAGGAGAGATTTGTTTTGTTGTTTCGTTGATTTCAAAAAAGGAATTAACCCTCTTTTGAAATTCTGTTATCTCAATCATTCTTGTTAGGTATAAATAACGTCACTATCAACGTTTTTCACTGTACTGTGTTTACGCGTTAAAAATCGAACAGATTTTATCCCTTGACATCGTTATTACTATCATCTGTTGAATTCCATGCAACCAAGTACTGAATTGCAAAGATGTTTCCTGCTCTATGAGGGAATGGAATAGAATCACTACTAATCCTATTCATAATTCCCCCCTAATGGGTCTAAAATCACGTACCCTTTCGGCTCATTTTCAAGTATTGTCATCCCTCTCATTGATATCAGTTCTTTTACATAGTCCAATTCCACTGAATTGCTTGTCTCGTTTAGTTCAATACATTATCTTATTGTTATGTTAGTCGCAGTCTATGAAGCACGGATACTGATACGGGGATTCGTCAATTTTCAAAAAATGGGGATACGGGATACGTTGGGATACGTGTATTAATTAAAAAATATTTAATTTATTAATAGTGAAAAGAATCGCATAAAGTAAGAAAATTCTAAAATACTATCTGGAATATCAAAAAAAAAAAATAGATAAAAAAAAAAGATAACCCATCGGCCATCACTCATCAATATTGAATAAGAATGTTAGGGTTAGACATTTATATACTGCTTCTATAGAATAATTTTTGATAAATACGAATATATTACATATCTAAAAATATTTAACATATTCTGTATATAAATATTTGGCAAAATATTATATATATATATATATATATCTTATACTAAAAGAAGTGTCCCCTCTAGAGTATCCGAGAAGTATCCCAAAAGTATCCCCTACCCTTTTCGTAATTAATAAAAAGGGACACTTTAAATGGGGTGTCTGATACGTATCCCCAAGTGTCCGACACTGATACGGCGTCCGACACGGATACGTCACCGGTTTTGAGGTGTCCGTGCTTCATAGGTCGCAGTTGACACTGGAGTCCAGTATATATGCTTTTGAAATGTGACTGGACTATTTTTACTTCTATCATCATGATTTTCATTTTACTGTATATATGCTTGTGAAATGTGACTTCTAGTACTTTGACTTCTAGATAGCTTCAACCACATAAGTAAGTTAAATCTTGTAGGACTCGCTCAATTCTGGAATAATTTAGTTTATGTCGGGAGTCGGTTCAATTAGGTAGTAATGTAAAGGAGCTGTGTAATGCGCAGAAGGAGAGTGATTGGTGCTTGTGTGTTCCAGGTTGTGGTGTTAGTTTTATTGAATGAAAATATTTTTTGGAAATATGTAAATCGGCAACGCTCATCTCTCGATGAAATCAACTAATGGTATAGTCCATAAAAGTCTCCACATGCTCTATTTCGCTCCGTGACTCATGTATCATGGTCATGTTGTAGATCCTCCAAATAGGCGAGAGAATAGTATTTTTTTACATCGAGCAGATGATACAAACTATCCAATGTGACATGATTTTCTGTAATTTTTCAACACCATTATATGACAAATGTTTAAAAATGTGTACCCATTACCTTTTCGAAGGGATTGTATATATGAGAACCTACTTATGCATTAAATCTTCAACAAAATTGTGCCCAACAATTCGTCTTAACGAAAGGCTTTGGTAACTTCAAAGTCTTGGACATTTGTCACTATGTATGTTCATACCTTCACTTGGAATACAATGCGGCGACGCATTACCTCATAAAGAACCTTGAACACATATTTTACTCCACATGATCTATTTCAAATTAATAGATTGTCAATAGATCCTTTGCAAAAGTTGACATATTCTACGTTGAATATTTATAAAAAAAAAATTATGGTATTGTGGATCGTTGCTTTCTAAGACTTTAGTTTTCAAAATTGGCCTCTTCAAGTCCCACGGCTTTCTAAGTTTATATATCTTGTTTGTTTTTAACATTTTAGTTATCCATATTATGTTTGTTACTAACTTTAAACTTGATGTCATCTTCTCTTTGTGAACTTTATGTGATTTCGGAAATTGAAATAGTTATACCTATTTCATTCGTATCAAGTAATCCGTTGTATATCCCAAAATTCTTCTACAACAATTAGTTTAGAACCATCGGTAGCCATTATTGTCAAACGCAATGCTGTCTAATTTATGTTGATGTTATGTATTTACAATGTTCATTTTTCTTAAATAAATAGATTGTGGAAAAACTAAAAAAAAAAAACATAAATATTACATCGGGTCTAAGTTACTATATCCAAAATACTCTAGGACACTTCTTAAGTGCCTTGTTTCCTCAAATTCCTCGTTGCATTCTAGGCAGTATAGGCAACACCAATCATTTCAGTGAGCTATTTAAGTGTGGTCAAATACATCCCTTGCACCAATAATAATAACAACCGTCAATTTTTCATGGCATCCAATTGTAAATGGTATCAATCTAATAGATTTGAATTATACCTCAATCTTAGATATCACCTTCTTTTCACATAACATGGCAATTGAGGAAGGACAAATCTTGACCACTCTTTACATAGGCAGATTAGCCAAACTATGTTTTGCAATTGTCTTACGTGAAAATTATTATTAATCCATATATTAGTCTATAAAGTTAATCTTAAATTTTTGACCTTATCTCTTGACCAAATTATTGAAGTATTCTCGGTCATGTTACGCGTGTGATCTACCCATCTGTGTCTACTCTACCTTCTAACCCGGTGAATGAAACCTATACGTATTGATCAAGTAATTTGATATTGTTGATTTGTAATCAAGAGGTCACATGATTTGAGAATGTAAAATATAAAAAATATTCTATAAACATCGGAGGCGAAATTTAGAGTTTTTATGATGATTTTGAAGAACAAACATAATTTTCAAGCAAATATTTAGAATGCAAATACATTTTTTAGGTCAATAATGTTTATATATGGAATTGAGTGAAAGTTGTTGTCTTTGTAGGTAGTTGTCGCGAAACAACTCGACATTGATGGTCTTTGAGGAAAAAAAATGTAAAAATACTTGAAGAAGCGATATGTTCTCTTACTTAGGTACACCAATTGCCTTTATATAATGCGGATGATCGAACATTCATGATCATATTGTACTATACGTTCCACGTTATCATCCTCGAAATATTTGGTTTTGTCATTATCAATCGTGCTAAAAACAACCAATTACATCTTTCACAATACAATAAAACTCAATAAAAAAGCAAAAACTATTATTATACACTACTATTACCAACACCCGCACCACCATAAAAACCATCCACATGCTATTTCTTCCACCAATAGTAATGTTACCGCCTCCACCATTCCAAACACCCGCCAATACTAACCCTACTTCCACTACCACCATTAGAATTAATATAGTTTTTTTAGTAAATTTATGTATTTATGTTAGATTATTAAAGGGACATTTATAATAAATTTAATTAATCATTTATCTTTGCCACCCATAAACAAATCGATAATAAATAATTTCATATGTTGATCTTGATTAGTGGCTAATGTTCGTTTAGTTATTACATAACATGGCAATTGATTGCACCAATTTTTTAAAGCAGACATGTGTTTATCAAGTTTATTTAACATTTGAATGATCAACCATGTTTTTATACTTTATAATATAACGTTACATTTTGTGGCGTTACGAAATTAACATAATATGTTTTTATTCTGAATGCCCGCCACCTCCATAAAACCATATGAATCCACTTTTATCCATCACCACACAGGCGGAGCGGGGGGTTGACTAACACGGCTCTAACCCTTTAATTTTTAATAACTTAATAATTTTTTTAGTTTATTTTATAAATAGTACTTTGTCCATATATATTTTATGGTTTAGTCACCAAAGTTTACATGTTTCTTTTTTTTTTTAAAAAATAGGCCTCTCAATGTCAATTTTGACTCCACCATACATCTTGTCTCCCATCCCATTAGGTTGTTGGATGCAATTCTAATTTCAATCAAAAATGCCATGTATGAGGTTTAGATTGAACAAGAATTTCGTCAATTGATTAGTCTCATTATTTTTTTTTAGTGTATATATGTTTTTTTGTATTTCAATCAATTTTATTGCAATCATGAGGTTGAATCTGGTGAAAAATGGACTTTGTATCCCATTTTACGATAAAAGAACAAAAATAAATATAATTGTGCTTAGCTCTCAGCCCTTAACCACCACTAATCTTTCGGCCTCCTTCTCTTCTACTACTCATTGTCATGAGAAAATGTCTATTGATTCTATTTATCAAAATAACTTATTAATAAAAATAAATATTATAATTAATTAAAAAAAACATTTATAATTAAAAAATAATTAGTCATTTATTATAAAGCAATTAGTGAAACACTAATTAATAAAACACTTTATAATGAATAGATTATTTATTATGTGCAATTAATGAAACACTAATTAATAAAGCAATTATGGTATTTAAGTTGAACAAACCACCATTGTTGATTTATCTTTTCTATCAATTCCAACCAAGGTGGAACAGGTTGAGGCCATTCTTATGACACAATAGGTCACGAGTTCGAACCTCCCGTTATAATTTTTTGAAATTCCATATCTTGACTTGAGTATTCATTTTCATTCATAATATTGGAATTAATGCCCGTGTGCGAGTTGTAGGGGTGGTCGGGGATAACCCGCATTCCCTTGATTTATCTTTCCCACGGACAAATCGACCACCACTCTGGGAATAGGATTGAGAAGCAGATGGAGATTTATGTTTAAGTTAGGGATATTTTGACTTTGGGTCACAAAAAAGTGACTAGAGTTGCGTTTGGGTCACCACAAAATTTTAATTAGAGTTTGGGTCACATGACCGTCATTGACCGTCTTGACCGTTATATAAAACTGTTAAATGTGAAATGACTAACAAAAACTTGGATTTGTGTTTATTTACTAACTCTACCAATTTCGTTTGTTAGACACGTGTTTGGTGGAGAACCGCCCAGTAATTGAGGGATGAGATTAAAAACATCTTCGACCAATTTCTCTTCTCCTTCCCCACTAAATCCGCTATCATCGGCAGCTGGTCATATCATCATCAACAACATTTCTAAACCAAACCCTTCGTAGGTATGAGAGAATATCCTGACTGCAAAGCAAACCAAAAATCGCCATTTCTTGTTCAAACCCAAGCTTGAACCAGATGAGAACCCCACACGAATTCTATAATTTTGTTTGTTGTTACATATCAAGATTTCAAGAGTTCACAATATAAATTCAACACTCACCCAAGTCAATTAATCCACTGATCTCTCCAGAACCTCTAATGAGATCCAATTTCAGTTCATGTCGAGTAAATATCCAAATTCAATTATACCAACAATGGGTATCACTCCTTGAGCAAATGTTTATTGCTATCTCCATTTCACGTCCAAGATGTGCATACCTCCACAACGACCAACACCAGTTTGAGAATGTGAAACCCACCACTTGGATTCAAATTGATTTCAGCTTCATATACGCCTCAAACATAGCCCCTTTGATGATTTAGAAGGAGAACATGAGCTCCATTTGCAGAAGGATAAGGACTACGCCAAGAAGCACTTTCTTGTAGAGTATATACATCAATTCGATACTAACGGACAGAGTTCCATCGGCAGAGAGGTAAAGAAGGGTAAACAAAAATCAGCAATCAAGGTATCTCTCTATCAATAGCAAGACGCACAGCATGTGTTTGTAAAAACGCCTCAACTGAGTTCCCTGCGCATCACCATCTATCTATTTTAACTGGCACGTGATAGTCACATACTAACGAACACCCGTTAACTAATTATAAAATAATTAAAATTAATATTTAGTGGTTAACGGTCAATGATGGTCAAGACGGTCAATGATGGTCCTGTGACCCAAACTCTAATTAAAATTTTGTGGTGACCCAAACGCAACTCTGGTCACTTTTTTGTGACCCAAAGTCAAAATATCCCTTTAAGTTGCATTCTGCAGTGTGTATGAATCATATAACAAGAGCCAGAAATTTGTTCGGTTGACAATTTGTGTTTCCCATTTGGCCAATGTAATTTCCTTTTTGGAGCCATACACCTATCTCTAATAAGATCCCTAGCTGCTATACCTGGTGGCTTGTGCCTTATATGATGATTGTGATGATGATGAATTTGTTGGAAGTTTTTTTTTTTTTTTTTTTTTAATCAATGTAATACGGCTCGGGTGAGTCAGCCGAGTTACTCGCGAGTAACTCGGGTATCGGCATCTGGGCGATACGTTCCACAGCCGAGTATTTAGCGTTGACTCGGCGAGTTTTGACTGACTCGGCCCGATCCCCGAGTAACTCGGTTGGAGGGTCAAAATAGCAAAGCAGCTGCAGATCGTCCTATTTTTCTAGAAGCATTTGATGAAGATGATGATTGGCTCATACCGGAAGGTGGAGGATTAGTTAGGGAAGGTGATGATCTTACTTGGGAACAAGCTAATGCAGCCAGTGGAGCTATGGAAGTTGGACCAAGCACAAGGGCAAGAAGGAAGGAAAAATCAGATACGCATCCCTCATTCAGTCTTCTCTCTGAGACATTCAATGACGATACTCTTCCTCCATCTGATGTCGACAGTGATGAAAGTGATGATTCAAATTTTCAATTTGAATTGGATTATGATAAGCGCATGGAAGCTAATAGGAGTAATGGTGCTAATGGAGACAAAGCTGGCAATGAGGAAGAAGATGATAGAGTTGAACTTTAGTCATTAGACTTAGCTTAGGAAGCTGGTACAGGTTTTTTGTTTTTTGAAATCAGATATTTTGAAACCAGTGCAGAACCAAGGAAGATGATATTGTGTTCATACAATTTGGTTGAGTCTGGCAGAAGTCTGGGGATGTTATGCATTGACAGACTAATGCATTAACACTTAACAGAACTTTGAAGTTTGTTTTTCTACTATTAAAAGACTTTCTAGGATTTAAAGTGTTTAATCTGATCATGAGCTGTTGTTTTGTATTACAAATTATATATGTGAGACCTCTGACCTCAAATATCTGATAGGAAAATGTACAAGTCTAGGGATCGCCGAGTTACTCGGCTGGGATCGCCTGCCGATCCCCGAGTCGTACAACATTGGTATTAATATTGCCTCTGTTCTGCACAGATCTTTGTAGTTTGTTAATATTATATGTTCTTCTCCACTTCCTATATTGAACAAAGACATGGTTGAAACTTGTAAAACATACTCTTAAACTTAAAGTCCGATATTTGTACCATGAGCCGAAATAGTTGATTTCTGCTCTCTTTTTGTTAATATTGTTATGATCTGTTTTTGGATTCGTATTGCTGGAGGAATTATTCGTATTGCTGGAGGAACAGTTAATTCCTCGAATGCTGAACTTGTCATGCGATAGTTTAGATGACGCAATGCAATGGGTTAAGATCATTGTTTGTTGGGTTTGTCACTGTTTAGAAAATATACTGACAGTATCTAAAATTGTCTTGAACTGTCACTGTTTTATTCAACTCACTGATATGTGCTTGTAGAGCAACAAGAAAGAAATTGCTGATATTTATGTTTTAGAGGCAGACAGAAAGAAATGAGAGTGATGCTGCTATGGTTGAGGGTAATTTAATTTCTGGTTGGAGTACATCTGTAGTCTGGACTAGGATTAATAGTAAGGGAAACTAAATGCCTTTCGTTTGGTCCTTTTTTTAGGTGGGTCCATATGCATTTAGTCCTTTGGTCAAACGCATATTCTTGTTTGGTCCATAATTATTAAAAAATATTAAACTGACAAAAATACCCTTAAGTGTTAATTGAAAGAGATAACTAATAGGAATCGCATTTTCTCTCTCTGGCGATTTTTCACTTATTCTGATAACTAAAAATTGACTTTTCTTGTAGCAAATGTTTGGAACTCGATTTTTTTGCAATTTTCATGTTTTTGATCGCTTAGGATTTCGATTTTTCGCCAGGAATGAAGTCCATATAAAAACATAAAAAAACAGACTTCATTCCAGGAATGAAGTGTTATAAACCTTAAACGGACTTCATTCCGAGAATGAAGCATATAAAAAACATAAAAGAAAGCAGGACTTCATTCCAGGAATGAAGTCCATATAAAAACAAAAACGGACTTCATTCAGGAATGGAAGTCATATAAAAAACCTCAAAACGGGACTTCATTCCGGGGGAATGAAGTCCATACAAAATAAAAAAAAAACGGAGCATTCAGGAATGAAGTCCATACAAAAACAAAAACCTCAAAAAAACAGACTTCATTCGGGAATGAAGTCCATACAAAAAAACATAAAAAGAGACTTCATTCCGGGAATGAAGTCCATATAAAACCTCAAAAAGCAGACTTCATTCCGGGAATGAGTATATAAAAAACCTCAAAAGCAGAGACTTCATTCCGAATGAAGTCCATACAAAACCTCAAAAAAAGACTTCATTCCCGGGAATGAAGTCATATAAAAAACATCATCATCTTCATCTTCTTCAAGGTCTTCAACACAAACAACAACATGTCGTCTTCATCAACAACATCATCTTCCATCGTCTTCATCAAAAGCAGATCGGGTTCATCTTCATGTGGAAGTCGTCTTCATCAAACTTGGTCGGGTTCATCTTCATCTTTGGCGTCGTCGTCTTCATCAAGCAGGTTCGTCGCCGTCTTAAAGCGACAAATCTTCATCGTTTCTGATGGCGGATCAAAATCTTGAAAAAAATTCATCTTGACATTAACACAGACAACAACGATGATGAAAAAACTAGAAAAATCGTTTACATCTTCAGCGGTAGCACAGTGACAAAAAGCGATGAAGAAAACCCTAGAAAATCGTTTACATCTTTAATTTTTAGTTTCAATCTTCATCTCTAGTTTCTTGTTTCACAAAGAAAAAAGGAGAGAGAGAAAGTAGATCTGGAAAGAAAAGAGATGAGAGAGAAGTGAATGAGAATGATTTATTACTCTCACTGCTGGCCTTATATATAATTAAGCTTATCCAGAAAGGGTATTTACTGTAAATTTTCTGATTGTATTACATCATCCCAGTGACATCGGTAGTAGGACCAAATGATAATTTTAGGACCAAATGATAATTTATATTACCAAATAGGACCAAAGCAGACAATTGGTGGGTCAAATGGACTAGGCGATACATATATTTTATTTTTTAGGACTATATGTTTTCTTGTCGTTTCGGCTTTTCCTGTATATCTATACGACACATGAGTTTATTCAATTTCTAAGTGCTCATCTCTAGTTGGTATAGTAGGGTAGCGGGTAGGATGGCGAGATAGGCCATATCCTACCCACCCTACCCAATGTGCAGCCCTAGTTGGGCTACACGTTGACATCTGGTACTACCGGTAGTCCTACTATTTAGTTTTAATGGGACCCACATGTCCAACTGTGTACTTATAAAAGCTCTGATGATTTCACTTCAGGCTGCTTTTCTCAGGTATTCTGGGACAAATGCCGCGAAACAGAGATGAAGCTCCCGCAGTCAAAGTCTATACCGTTTGCGATGAATCTAGGTTTTTGTTTATTTCTTTGTTGGTAGCTGTGTAATTCGAGTTAAAATTATTAGTGTTGCTGTAGAATTGAATAGCTTAAAAATCAAAGAAGGGGATTCGATCACAAAAGAAAACCCTAATTAATTTTTTTGGGGCGTGTGTGTTTGCAGGTATCTGATAGTCCGTAATGTGCCATCACTTGGATGTGAAGATGAGTTAGGGAAAGCGTTTCAATCATATGGAGAGATAGAAGAGTATGATTCTTCTTTATTTCTTACAGTTATCAATTTTGTTTACTTTGGTTTCACTGACGGTTTAAGAAATCACGAGCTTTGCAGAAAATTGAGTGAGTGTATTTGGTGATAACTGCTATGTTTTACTCAGATGTAAACCTATGGATGAAGAGGATTGTGAACCATATACCGATGTTTATTGGATCAAATTTGTGCGTGTCGATAATGCTAGGTAATTTGAAGATTTATTACCTTCTTCATTTGCCTGTTATCTATAACTCAAATTATTGCAGGAGCGAGTGAGCGACAGTGCTAGGTAATGCTAAGTTTTATATAATCTCCACTTATGTGTGGTATTGTGATTTAAGATTTAGATTGTGCACGTTTCATGTGAGTTCTTGTTTCTGAATTCTCATCAGTTGTCTCACTAGCTGCTCATTTTGTTTATTTAATTTTATCGTTTTCGTAGATTTGCAAAGAGAAAGCTGGACGAATCTGTTTTCCTTGGAAATCGTCTACAAGTGTCATATGCCCCTCAATTTGAGAGTGTTTCTGACACGAAAGAGAAGTTGGAATGCAGGAGAGGGGAAGTTCTAAAACGATTAAATGGTGAATTTCTTTTAAAACCTAAATTGCAAGGTGTTAGTTACTTTTTATCAGGGTAGAAGAAATTAAAAGATATGGCTTGAGTTATCGATTGAGTGCTAAACGGGTTTTTCTACCTAGCACCTAATGCCCTGATCTTCTTAATTATAGCAGCTAATTCCAGTGGGTCTAAAGCTTATGACCCAGATTATCTCTTTGAACTTCCAACACTTCCATCTCCGGCACAAACCAGTATTAGCAGCCTCGCAAACACTAGGCAAAGGTACATGCTTTTATTTAACATGATTTATGGGTTCTTCTTTTGCAATATAAATGTTGTAAACTAAGTTTTGCATAATTTTTTTGCTTTGTCTTCAGAGATTTCACGAAGTCGGACCACACTTTTCACACGGCAAACCCTCCAATCAGAACAGTGTCCTCGAATGAGGTCCGTGTCTATTTTATTGTTGCATGATACACGAATAATTTTTTCGTTTGAGAGTGTTTTGTTTGAACTAGAGAAGGTTACGTGCCTCTGTAGCATTTTCATGCATCAAATAGGTATTGCACCGGTTTTATATAATTCACTGTGTTGAGCCAATTTGCTTCACAACTACTTCCAGTTGACTATTGTGGTATCTTATTTCTAAAATGCATTAATGCACTAAACAGTTATGTTGCTTTATACTAAATTCTATTTGATATCTCTTTTACGTTAATTAGAGTTGTATATTAATGAAAGGAACCAGAATAATTCTTAGGTTCTTTGTGACTTTCCACCTCTTTTGAATTGACCATTTCCTAATGCCCAAAATTCTAGGGTTAGGTGATCTCAAGTTTAGTAGGTATTCATTTGGATGGTCAATTTGTTTGTCCAAAAGCATGGAAATTATTGAATGGCTAGGATCTTGTTGATTGATATTGTTATGTTGAAAAGTAAGTAACTCTAGTGACTCAACATTTTGGGTCAGTTTATATGTGGAATCGCAAATGCGAAAAATCTTGAAGAGTTCTTCTCCAACATTTTAATAGGCTTCAGTTAGTTTCAGCCTTTTACATTCTTGCAATCTTCTGTTGAGTTGTTAAAGTTAGATATGTTATATTTTCTGCTTTTGATAAATCTTTCTCCCCACTGAAATATATCAGGAATACTTCCCATCGCCATCAATGAATGCAACAGTTCAGTTGGTCAGAGAAAAGCTTGATAAGGTAAAAGGAAAAATCTTTTTTAAATTTATTCTTTTCTTTTAGCTTTTTTTGGAGATTAAGGATATCCATTATTCTAATATTACGGTCCATATGTTTTCTCAAGATACAATCAAGTAGTGCCCATGTAGAAGCTGGATCTGCGTTAAAAAAAGCACGTGTGGATAACCGAAGAAGAATCTGATTTATCTTCAGTGATGGAAACCTCTCCTCTTATGTCTTATTTGTTGTTCATAGTTTAGTGGCCTTATCTTACTCTAGAGCCCAACTTTTATTATGGAGGATTGTATAGGGGCAGCATTAGATTTTTGGCAATAACATACGCCCTGTAACTTGCAAGTGCTGGTACAGTTTTTCACACTAGTTAAACATGTAAATAATTTGATTTTGTATTTTCATCCTTTTTGAACTTTTATTACTAATCATTTTTTATTTCTGTAGTACTCTTATGCAATTCATGTTTTCTGAATTTTTGTAGTCAAATGAAGCTTTTTGCTTAATATCCCAATGAATGCAGAGTTTGGAAACATGTTTTAGGTAACCGGAAATGAACTTTGGCATGGCTAGTTTCTCTTACACGTCTTGCACCATATGAAACCACGCTGAATAGAAACCGATCCTGAAGGTTAGCTCTTCCAAAATAACTCTTTTGGTTTTTTTGAGTCTTAAAATGCCTAAAGCCTGGTAAAGTGTTTCTAGCATGATTAGCCTCTCTGAGAAGAAAAATAGTGATTACACGATAAAAAAAAGCTTAAGCTCCGCAGAGGAACCAAAACAAGGGTTTGCTAATCAGCTCAAGTCAATGAATCAGAAAATAAAACTAAAGATACTACCAATTTGGATTTCATTATGAGTCAAATTTTCTAATGCCCTCCTACAAAAATCTTGGGGCGGAATGCAGAACTCAAAGGATTTCTCAATCACTGTAGTTCAAGACAGGTATACCTCCAAACTTGTGTTTTTTGTTGAATTGCAGACAGGGCAGAGTTCTACAGACCTCTCACAATTCTTACACAGGCAAAGGTGCCGACAAGGCATCAACAGGACTGAAACTTCACTACTCTTGCAAACCCTGCAGGTCATCTTCTGCTCTATTAAACCTTGGTTGTTCGTAGAGACAGATTTCACTCTTCCACAAAAGTTTAAATGATTGGTTTGGTCCACATAAGAGGAAGCTGCACCATCAATTTCGCTGTCTCCCCATCCTTCTCTCCCTCGCTCCGCACTCTGAGCTATGACCATGTTAAGGTTGCTCTTCAGCACATTTGCTGTATTCTCACTGTACTTTGCTTTGAAATGCCAAGAATGAACTTCTGTTGTCACTTGCTTAATCTTTTCAACCAAAGTGTTATTCCTTGTGATCATATTTTGTAGTTCGATTTCTTTCTCCATAAGTTTCTTCCCTACTCCTTTCTCTACGGTATTAAGGAATGATACCGTGTGTCTCTGCTTCAATTCTCTAATTCCCTTTGCCAATTGTTCCTCCTGTTTTACCAAAGAGTTTCACACTAAGAATCCTGAAAAAACATTTAAGAGCTAATCGCACAAAGAGAAACAACGAATGATTTCAATTTTGGTATAACACTTGTTTTCAATTAATACCTGGATGCGGATATAATGGTCGAATTCCACCTTCTGTCTGTCAATTTCACTCCTCACATTGTCGCCGAGTGAAAAAATGGCAGGAAGGTTTTGCATTGTACTACCACTTGCCGATGTAACCGAGGATATATGTTCGTCATCATCACAAGATAGCTTCAACCCAGTCGAAACAGGATTCTGTTTAATTATATAGTTGGTTGAACCATTGTTTTCATCTTGATAGAAGTTATTACTATTCAAGCACATTTGATGTTTCTGCTTCATAAAAGAATTTTCTGCTTCCCTGGGTCGTTTAATTGGACGATTTCCAGCGTAAACTTGTCCATTTACCATGTAATTCACTGGATCAACACCACAACCTCCTGGAGCTGTATAGTCATAACAGAATCAGATTAGGATCCATACAGTCAAAAAAAAAATCAATTACAATTAAAATACCAAATGGCGTCAAGGACTTACAATTCCCGTACAATTGCACCTGCATAGACGCATCGAGACCATATTGCAGTTTATTTCCTGCTAACATTACAGGAAATACAGGATTACCTGCATCGTTTCCCATCATCTTTCTTTCCCCGGTATGTATGAAATCCGTTTCCTTATGTTTCTTCGGATTCAATGAAAAGATCGAATGACCCTGTAACAAAATGTGGACTTATAAGAATTCAAAAGATCTAGATATCTTTCACAGGAATCTCAAGAGATTACAATTTAATCCCAAATATCACAATATTAATCCTATTCTGACAACAAAAAGGAAAAAGGTATTAAATTAACTGACACCCAAGAATCCGAATAATTTCGAAACAGTAATCTTAAATCAGATTGAAACCATCTCATTAAATGATGAAAACATAGAAGAAAGAAATCTTAAAATGCATGATCTCATTAAATTTCATTCATTCAAATCCAAAAAAGAAAAGAAAACTTATATTAGTCTCAGAATGCATGTTAATATAGTTACTTACCCCTTGTAAACAATGAAAGGATTGTCCAGAGCTTAACGAAAGATGGAAGACAGAAACCGTGTCGAAATGGGATCGAGATATTGATGAAGTATATGATTAAGAATGAATCTGGTTTTGAAACGGAAATCAGTTGTTTGAGTGATCATAGAAATGAAATGATGACTAGTAAACGTTGTATCGGGAGAGTCGTTCATATTTTTTTGCTTTGTTTATGATGAGTTGATCGGATCTCTCTCTAACTTCTCAACACCCACTCTTTTCGTTTTCCCACCAACAATTCAATCTCTCTTTCTCTTTTTTATTGTCAAGAGCTTTAATTGCTGCTGGTTTGTTTCTCATAGTGGATGGATTCAAATCTAACTTATTTTTAAAACAAAAACGAATCACCATCAAATGACCAAAATGCCACTAGATTTTCGATGCCATCGTATAATTTTAAAGTCGTTCGATTTGGATTTATTCATGTGACTTGGATTCACTTGACACCATCTGGTTAGATTGGATGTAATTCTGGTGAAAAAGAGCTTAGTAGTAGTCATTTGTTCATCAACCGCCCTTTTACCTAAGCGGTTTGGTTTTGGATTTGAGTTGGAGAACCAAACTTAATTTTTGAAGGTCACATGCCAAACCCCAAACAATTGACGATGAGTATTAAGACTGGTTTTTGAGAATGAAAAAATTGACGATGAGTATTAACAATTGTGTGGAAAAACTTATACTTAGCCTTGTAGACTGAAAAAATAAAACTCTATCTCCTGTGAGAAAAGCTACTATGATAACCACGATTGGCCGAAGATTAATTCAAGATAGAGAATCATTATGGTCCTCCAGCATGAGAGCTAATTAAATATTCTAGAATCGAGGATATTCAAGATGAGCGCTATTTCTAAAGGTACTGATTCCTGGATTCGGTGTGGGGTACATCTACAATATATAAGATATAACAACTTATGGAAAATTGGTAACGGAAGTAAGGTGAAATTCCAAAGGATGATAAGAGACATTAACATAAATCTATGCACACCTCTTTTTTTTGTTTTTTTTTTTTTTTTTTTCCTCCTCTTCTCAACCACGGGATTTTGTACTAAAAGAAAGGCTAAAATAATTTCACAGAAGAAGGAAGAGCAAATAAGAGAAAAGAAACTAAAATCCAAACCAAAAAATAACTATCTGCAAACCCTATAATAAGCTATACATCCGACATTTCAATGCGATGCAAAAAATGAGGCCTCTCTGTATGAATAATCCTTTCACCAACTCTTAATCTTGTTCCCTTTTTGGCTAGACTGTTTGCAGAGAAATTTAATTCCATGTATCAAGTGATAATACTGAATTTCTATCATCCCCTTACGAGCTTTTACCCATCTGTTATATATATATATATATATACCATGGCATATTGTTTGATCTGAAATCATTTATAACTGATTTTCAGTCTGAATTGATTATAACATACCTGCAACCCAATAAGTCAGTTGTTAGAGCGTTGCTCGGTTGAACCCACCAAGCGTTGGTATGTCAAGTTCGGTTGTCATATGTTAGTATCAAAACTCATCTAAAGTCGCTTGATTAATTACTAGAGTCAACTTCGTTTAGATTAGACTAGAAAGTCTAGGAATGTTGAGACATGCAAGTATTACTATGAAGACCTGAAGAATGTGAAGAAGTAACAACTACAACGAAGGCATCATCCTTCCACTTGAGGTTAGTAATACTGACTTGACTTGTTTCCATTCCTAACATATCTTTCAAGTCGCTTTATGTTGAATACATAGCATTCGAAGCTATATTATAACGATCTAGTGATTATTAGACTTGGTCATAGCATTATGATCAAAGTATCAAGGAATTATATTGAATTACGAAGTATAACACTCATCTTTTGAACTTCGTAAATACGATATCAACATAATCTATGTTTTTAGTTATTTGATTATGTGTTGGATGTAGGTGTGATTTCATCCTAGGAAACTATGTATTATTACATTAGTTTAAGGAAGTAGATATACGAACTTGTTTTGTAATCGAAAGGGAAATCATTAAGTGTGTTGGTCCGGTTTTCCATTGAAGAATGTTTGGATGACCAATGTAAAGTGACAAGGTATAACTGATCTTAACTTATGTCACGGTAGAACCGGTCATAGCCTATATTTTGTGACAAGGTATAACTGATCCTAACTAAATTGGGAGACACCGGTCATAGCCTATATCTAGTGACATGGTATAACCTATCCTAACTAGTATTGGAAGCAAGGTATAACCGGTCATAACCTATATTGTAAGTCATGGTATAACCGATCCTAACTTAGTTTGGGAGTCATGGTAGAACCGGTCCCAAGAGCAAAACCTTTTCCAAAATTCACATATTTCTTTATGTTTTGTGTGAATTTGGAATTAGGGTTTGCTAAGATAGGAAACTTCTTGATGTCGACATTATTTCAACATGTGCATAACTCTTATCATTAATTGATCAAAGATATTTCTTGAT
This sequence comes from Papaver armeniacum, assembly GCA_023531295.1. Lineage (NCBI taxonomy): Eukaryota > Viridiplantae > Streptophyta > Magnoliopsida > Ranunculales > Papaveraceae > Papaver > Papaver armeniacum. The sequence goes on along the minus strand of JAJJWW010008753.1, from coordinate 214,753 downwards.
GCTCATGGTGATCCCAAACCGAAATAATTGAAAAGCATTTAATTATGATTTTCGATTTTATATGTTCTAATTACCAGCAATTAAAACATTTACTCTAGAAAAGGATTTTTAGTTAATGTGCTAAACTAATAATAGAAATTTTCTATGAGAGATTTTGGAAATATTGTTTGACATCAATTGGAAATGGGAAAACCGAAATTAGTACTTATTGCATATCTTGAGAATCTTTCGGTTTTGGAATTTCCTTGTTGTCCAAACAACCTTGGTCTATAAATAGTTGAGTTTGCATTTCTTGCAAACTATCCTAAGAGACTGGAAAATTTCATTCATGTTGTTTCTGGTGGAGCCGTCTATCCGGAGAGGAAAGTACCCTAATTAGGCGAAATCTCTTACGACCGCTCGTTTAAAGACTTCTGTGGGATCAAGAAGCTCTACGAGTATCGTTGTGGGAAACTAGATAATTGCATTGTTATTTTAGTTTTCGATTATTGATTTTATTGACTAACGGTTGTTGAAACTTTGATTGCACCGAGTTTGATTATTCTTGAGAGCCTTCTCTTCTGACATAAGGGTCGCTCAAACTAGATCAAAGTATCGATGGGATCTTTAATTAGAATTATTGTTAGATCTACAGACATATTGTGATAATCCATTGTTAACAGACTCCATTTTGTGCGTGATTGATCACAAGATGATTCAAGTTTTGTGTGCGGGTACAATTGAAGGCAATTGAAGATTTGAAGACGAAGAAGATTTATCTAATTAGTTTTTATATCTTGTGAGTTTTGTGCACACATCTTGATCGGCTGGGATCCAACTAGATCTTGTTTATCTTTGATAGACTTGTGATTATCTAGTTGATAAGATCGGCATTACTTTATAGTTTGTCTTTGAGTTTTATATTGTTTGATTGCGAATCTTAATTGATTATTTCGATAATTAAGATTCGGATTGATCTAACCAGACAAAGGATTTTATTTGATTAAACATAAGAGCAACATATCTTTTACCAAAGATTGAATAAAGTGGTTATCAAACGATTTGTTCCTTTAATGTTTGGAATATGATCAAAATGAGTTGAGTGCTTAAGACTTTACTTTGTAAAGCAACTGGAGATAGTGATTTACGCCTTGAGATTCACGTGTGTGACCAAAAAGTCGAAGACGGGGATACTAAGGGAACTAAGTAACTAGGGTAGTTTACTTGTTCTCAACTATACGAAGTTGGATTTTGTTCTTTGTATAGCGGCTTAATTTTGAGAGTATTCAAAACTGGACTAGGTCCCGAGGTTTTTTTGCATTTGCAGTTTCCTTGTTAAAAAAATCTTGCAATGTCATTTACTTTACTTCCACATTATATTTTCTTATTATAATAAATTAAATTACACTTGTACGCTAATCCTAATCACTTAACTTTGATACTATAGTCAATCGAGTCTTGTACCATAACTATTTTCAAGTGAATATCAAGTTGTTGTATTGTATATAGACGATCACACTTAGTATCAGACTTATAGGTTAAAACGAAACGATTGTGGTGTATTTGGGTACCCTCGTCATTTTCAATTGGTATCAGAGCAGGAAAATACGAAAATATCTAACATCTGTGTTTGGTGCGATCCCAACCTATAGGATTTGAATCTATGATTGACTCGTATAATAACAAGATGTTGACCTACTACAAAGTTGATTTGTTTTCAAACCCTGATGAACAACTCAACATTGTTAATTCATTCGCTGAACACAACTCATGGAATATTAACCATAATGAGTTAATATGAAAACAAATACATGTGATGCACGATTCAGACTCAGATGACAGTGATGAGATTAAATTTTTCATAAATCTTGCTGAAAAATATAATCTAAAAGATAAAGTCTATTATCCGTTTGTCAAGAAGTTTATCAAAGATGTTTTGATAAAACTCAGGTCTCATGAAAAAGTTGTACTTCAAGAAACCCTTGAAATTCATGAACTCTTTGACATGATGATAATCTCATCTATCTAAACGAGTCAATTTCAAGATGAGAGTACAAGTATGTCTCTTCTTGAGTCTGAATCTGAGAACTCTTATAACTGTTCTAATGTCAACAAAAAATTATTAGTCAAGACATCTAAGTGTAAGACAAGGGTGTATGATCCTAGTATCCAGGATCTCTTAACTAATATACGGCACCTTGATTCAAACATCCTAGCCACCTACAAGAATCAAAAGAGTTGTGTTTTAAAATATAATCCATTGACTGATACCAAGTTAATTAAAATTATTTTTAACAGTGACAAGGATTATTTATCTGAAAGAGACAACGATCAGCTTAAATGCAAGCAAACTAATGATTTTAGACCATTTAGCTTTGTTATTGATCGTTTTTCTAATTCAAGATCAAGGAAACAATCTCATCAAAAGATGTTATCATATTCCAAAGAAAGATACTTTGGTTCAGACCATTTAACTTTGTTAGTGATTTCTGTCTTGAGATTCACGTGCGTGACCAAAAGGTGGAAGACGCGGGGATACTGAGGGAACTATACGAAGTTGGCTATTGTTCTTTGTATAACGGCTTAATTATGAGAGTATTCAAAACTGGACTAGGTCCCGGGTTTTTCTGCATTTGTGGTTTCCTCGTTAACAAAATCTTGTTGTGTCATTTACTTTACTTCCGCATTATAATTGCCTTATTATAATAAAGTAAATTACACTTGTACATTAATCTTAATCACTCGACTTTGATCCTATAGTCAATCGGTCTTGTACCATGACTATTTTCAAGTGAATATCAAGTTGTTGTACTGTCTCGACTATTGTCCATAGACAATCACACTTGGTATAAGACTTATAGATTGAAACAAAACTATTGTGCTGTATTTGGGTACCCTTATCATTTTCACCACTGTCATGACTTTAGCAATATAGTTTGTAGCCAAACCAATTCCCCGACAAGGTACCAATCACAGAAAGCACTTTGCTCGGTCGAACTCGCATGCGTTGCTATCTCAAGCATGTTTTTCAATGTTAGTGATCAAAACTATAAGTCTTTATTTCTAGTCTACTTATAGATGTCTCGGACTAGGACATAGATTGTGTACTTGAGCCTTAGACTTCACAGCGTTCATCATTTGAAGACGAAGAACTACTAAGGAGAGCTTGTGGAACTTCATCAACAAAAGGTATGTGGAGACTGAAACTCATCTATCACTTGGAAAGTCTATTTCTACTCTATCTCCTATATTGAGACATAAGTCGTATTACGATATAGTTCTATATTAGACATAAGTCGTTGGCAAGCTTTCGCTTCGACCAAGTTCATCTTATATTCTTGACGCTTCGACCGAGTAACATCTTACATGGTTTGTGTGATACAATCATTTGGTGTAGACTTGGAATGTTTCGTTATGATTATTTCAATAACTTGAAAATTGCTTTGATGCTAATAGTGTGTGAAAACGGCTATTGTCATCCTCTAAGAAAGTTTCAATGATTGAAATAAGAGTTTAGAACACTTAACCATTATTGGATATGACATGTTGTGTACTCTTGCACATATGTAATCCATGTCCGGGAACCATATTATGCGTACCCGTATGACCGGTTGTCAGCCGACACAAATATAATTTACACTTTCTTACTACTCAAAATATAAATATAGCAAGGGTAAGAAAGGATCGATCCCACAGAGAGGTCTAGGTTGTCAAATTGTTTCGGTTCCCTATATAAAACACCCGGAAGAATTTCTGATTGTGTAAATAAAAATAAACAAAAAGCAAATAAAGTACGCAAATCAAGGATGTGAAAATATTGGATAAAGGTTTCATCTTCAATTGTAAACAAGTTTATGAATATATGAATAGAATTCGTATTTAATCTCGCTATCATCAAAAGCCATAGAATACCTTATTGCAAGAATACTCCGTAATTTCCAAAGTTATCAACACACACATTAGGGCTGCGTATGTGAAATCTACCTAAAGAATAACCTAACGCCTTGCGCTAATTAAGTTCAATTCCTAGGAGCATTAATTTTCAGAAATAGGCTAATCAATGCAATTGTAATACATTGCGCAAACAATTCGAACAAAGGTCAATTTCTACATATGATTACAAGGATGTATCACTACAACCTAGAATCATATCATGCTACTCGTATTCAAGGTTATCGCTTGATGAAAACCCTAAAATAGCTATAGATATGGATGTGAGTTCAATCAATTCTAGACTTAACTAAACAAACATTCAATCATATTGCAATCCATCAATCATGTAATTATTATAACCCGTAGAAATCAAACGATAATATTGAGAGAAAACTAATTCATAAAAATCATAACTTGGTTGCAATATCCAACTACATCTTCAACCAATAATAAAAACTTAGTTACTTATGTTTTTGGAAATCATCATAGAAAGCAAAGAAGAAAACTATCATGTGAAACCCTAGAACAAAAGTAGAAGTCTCCCTCATGGAGATATTCCTAGGTTTGAGAAAGACTTTTCTATTTATATGCTTCACTCCTTCCAAAATTAGGTTTTGTCTTCAAAGTCCATTAGTTGGAAATTCACCCGGCCCATGTGTGAGAAAAAACCATGTAGAAAACATGTCCAAAAATCCGTCGCCGGAAAACTGGGATTATGGGCTGGAAATTGGCTTAAAAGTCGCCTTGAAAGTATCTCGGGTGACCGGCAAAGTCCGCCCGGTCACCGGTCAACGGGTCAAAACGGTCGAGTCAACTCGGGTCAACTCGAGTCAGGACTCGGTCAATCACCGAGTCAGTATGTGAGTTGTCAGACCGAGTCAGAACAGAGTTAGGATGAGTCAGGTCAGATTCAGCTATCACTTGGCTAATTAGACTGGGTTGTCAGGCCTTGAGCCATTTGCACAGACCATTCCAAGTGTTGTGCCATTTTGGCGCATCACTGTTCACTCCCGGCCAAGATGGTCAGACACATTCCGCATGTGCAATCCCCTGCATCTCAAACCTTCTTATTATCTGAGCAACACAGCCAGCATCTCCCAATGCCACCTGAAACCCAACCTATTCCTGCAGCTACAACTTCATTCTCGGCAGCAGCTCAAACTTCATTCTCGGCAGCAGCTCAAACTTCTGAGTCCAGCCTGCAACCTCATGAGAAAACATCAAATGCCTTGCTCTCGCTTCCAATTCAAGCCATTGCTTGCCTTCAACTCAGCTCCAGTTCAAACCATCGCTGCACTTAACACCTGCCAAATGTAACTCTATCGTGCGGTGCGCTCTCAGCTCCAACAGCTGCTTCACCAATTCTATCGCCACTTTCCGCAGCTTCTGTATCATATCATCTCAAACCATTCTACTCTGCCTGAACCTGCAATTACAGCACCTGCCATGACCCATTCGGTCGTCATTCTTGCCATCTCAATCTCATCATCATCCCTGCTTTGCTTTTCATTGAGCCACAACACTTTCTCTGTAACTCCTTCACATCATTTGTGGCAGCTTGTGGCTTCTCCATAAGCTTACACTTCATAGCTGTCTCCATCACCATAACACAGATTAGCTCCAGCCACAGCATCTCAACAGCAAACCACCAACTTCCTACCCACCGAGAGCACCCACAATTCAGACTGCAACTTCAATTTTGCAGCTCCCAGTTAATCTTCCATGACTCATAGCACCTCAGGCCAACATTCAACCCATCTTTCAGTCCCATCTATGGCATTACACTGAGACTCAACATCATGAGCCCATAAACATCATTACTTCCACCTGAAACTCATCTCCACATTCAATTCCAATCTCAGCTGCAATGTTCAACCTGTACCCTGGCAACAATAACACCTACAGCTGCAGCTCCACCCAAGCTATACCCCCGGACTAACCTCAAAAACTCAAAACCACCAGTGCCATTCAATCCATTACCATTGCAAGCCTGAGCTGTTTCCAGGCCATAAGTACCAGCACCAGCTCCACCTGGAACAGCCCTGCAACACACCATAATAAAACAACAGTTCTATTCCTTTCTTGCTCCACAACAGCACCAGCAGAAACACAACCTGTCACATTCATTATGCACCACTACAGGCCACAACAAGCACCAGCTATACCATTGCTTCACTTGAACTCATGCCTGCAATCCCTGAGCATCTCAGTGTCATCTCTACAGCGAGCTTCGGATTCAAATTACCACTCCATTTCAGCGCAGTTTTGCTCCTTTCCCAGCACTAGTCTGTAGCTGCATAATCATCATCACAGAGCACCAACAAGACCCATTATACTTCAACTCAGCTGCAATGCCATACATTCACCACTGCAATTCAACGACATCATCACTAGCACAACTACTCACAGGCTGCAACATAAGAATCGCCTCCAACACTCCTCCAATATCAGTGCCACAACCCTCAAGAACTCCACAGCACAGACTCAAGACTACCCAGCCGTTTCCACTGAGTTTTCCCCTGTCACACAACCTAGACATACATCTATTTGTTCTCGAACCACATCAGCTTCTTGCAAATCCCATAAACTTCTAGCCTGCACTGCAGCTCCATCAACTACCCTGCAGCTCATATCCATCAGCCTGCGGCCCTAGTTTCACTCAGTTCGAATCACATGTCAATTTCATAGACCCATTCATCGATTCTGCAGTAGAATACCTCAACACCAAATTCGTCTCCATTACATCTCGCTTCAACCCCACTTGCAATCGTTGCAACCATTCACAAACCCATCCAACCTCAGCCCTCATACCCATTCCTTAATCTTCATAGCCATCAACAGAATCGGTAGCAACAAACAAACCCTAGTTCTGAAATTTCGGATCAATCACATCTCCATCTCGATGATTCAAAATAGCTTCAACCCTTAACTTCCTTCTTATCCAACTTGATTCGACTCAACCCAAAGTTTCAATTCTTCTCGACAAGCCCTAACCCGGAGAAATCGAGTTCGATCACAAATTCTCCATCAAGTCAACATCGTTTCTTTGCTTCGAATCAGTAACACACCAAACTCGATCCACCACAGTAACACCTTCATTTTCCTAGTAACTCGATCACTTGCCTCTATCTCGAACCCTCTCTCGGTTTAATTTTTCTTACGGAAATAGATACTATCAATAGAGAAAAGGAAAATGATCCTAACTTCTCAATTTCGATTTAGATAACCGGTGAAGTGGGATTGCTATTAGCACTTAAGAGTGGATACGGGTCACCCGAGATGTTGCCCCTTAACCTGTGACTAGGCTCCAGAGAGTGTTTGCCATGAAATAACAGATTTGCCCTTTTTGCTCATATTGGGTGATTTCTCCATCTTTTCGTCTGTGCGACTCCAAATCACCTAATAACTCAAAAACACGCGTAAAGTACATAATTCACAAGAAAAATAGCAAAGAAAGCGTAACTACTAAATAGTAAATACGGTGTATTCTACACCTATCACCGTACACGTACCTGTTGGCTTGAGAAATCCGGGAAGCTAAGTATGCGTACCCGTTTGCGTACTGGCATAGGGTTATGTCAGAATATTTCTGCTGGGATTGGTAGTACGCGTACCCGTTTCCGTACTGGCGGAACCCAATCTTAATTCGGGTATTTCAAGTATGCGTACACGCTTGCATACTTGAAGGTTAAAGTTCTAAAATCGATTATGTACATGAACTTAAACATTTATATAATAAGGAATGCAATCTTTGCAAACCATGGCTATAATGTTAATGAATTGATTCGAGTGAATCAAACCGATTTTGCTTCAATTGTGTTATTGTATACTTCTATGAGAATATAGCAATTGAACAACTCTTTAACTAGTTTCATTTCAGTCATTTGAACTAGTTATGGTTAAGATGAATAAGGTTGATATGAGAGTGATCATATGGATAACCTCGGTTATCTATTGTTGAGCCATCATGGTGTACACATTTAGGTACGGTTACATAAACCTAAATGAGGGTACATTTCATTTGTGTGTAACAAGCTAAGTTCGATCTAACGGTTGAAAGATATTAGCTTGGTTGAATTAGGTTTTTCATCTAACAGTGAATACTGAATGCTTTGTTACCAAGGTAACTTAGATTGCAAACCCTGATTTGAAAAAAACTATATAAAGGAGAATTCTAGCAACTGGGAAACCTAATCCCCACACTTCTGTGTGCTACTATTTGCATAGCTAGAGTCGATTCTCTTTTAACTTAGGTTTTTCACGAGACCATGTAGGTTAATGACTTGAAGAGACCCAACTATTTTCTCTATAGTTGTGTATCTGATCTTGATGTTTCTATCGTGTTGAGTACAATTGTAAGAATTGGATCGAGATTTATATCTCTGATAGGCAAAAAAGTAATCACAAACACCTTCGTCTCATCGTTTGTGATTCCACAATATCTTGTTTCGTTAATCTATTAAGATTATTGTGAGGTGATTGATAATACTAGGTTGTTCTTCGGGAATATAAGACCGGTTTATCAATTGGTTCCTGTTCACCTTGATTTATCAAAAGACGAAAAAAAAACTCTTAGGTATTTCTGTGGGAGATAGATTTATCTATTCCAATAGACTTTTCTGTGTGAGACAAATTTGTTTATCAAGTCTTCGACTTTGGGTCGTAGAAAATCTTGGTTGTGGATGAGATCAGCTAAGGAAATCAAGTGCGTAGTATCCTGCTGGGATCAGAGACGTAAGGAACGCAACTGTACCTTGAATCGGTGTGAGATTGATTAGGTTCAACTACAGATCCAGTCACCGAAGTTCATTGGTAGTAGGCTAGTGTCTGTAGCGGCTTAATATAGTGTGGTGTTCAAGCTGGACTAGGTCCCGTGGTTTTTCTGCATTTGCGGTTTTCCTCGTTAACAAAATTCTGGTATCTGTGTTATTTCTTTTCCGCATTATATTTGTTATATAATTGAAATATCACAGGTTGTGCGTTGTATCGATCAATTAGGAAATCCAACCTTTGGTTGTTGATTGAAATTGATTGATCCTTGAACATTGGTCTTTGGTACCGTTCAAGTTACTTCTCTTGTATTCAATCGGGCTCGCAAATTTCTATTTGCTGATTTCATATTGAATTGAGAGTTAGAGATATAAACTCCTGTATATACTTTTCTCTAGATTGAGTCTGACTGTCTAGTTGATTCTCTAGAAAGTATATTGTAGTAAGTCCTCTCAGATTGCCAAACGAATTGTTGGGTGTGGTTATTGTACCCTCGCATTTTCACCAACAACCTGGCAAATGTGGTCTCTAGCAATAACACCAAATTCAGTTCTCCCTGGATTACCCAATGAAGCACCATCACAACAGTAAAGGGTAAATATCTCCCTGTATACCCTTTCATTCTAAGACCACCCTCATGCACCAACTTCCAAATTTTTTTCTTAATGAAATAATTATTCACTGCAATGGTACTTGCGACACTATGAAAATGGAGGACTGATGTAGTCAATGTGAATATACTGTTATTTTGTACATTCCCTACAATCTTCAGGAGGAGATCATGTGATATGGGGTCTTGGTGATAAAGGAAATTTCGATGTCAAATCCATGTACCGAAGCAAATAATGAGAACATTTTGGGAAGATGAACACTACTCGAAAAATTCATATATTCCTTTGGAAGTGTGTGCATGAAATACTTCATTCCAATCAAAATCTACTAGCATTCTTGTAATACCAGTATTTTTATTCACCTTTTTGGGTCGGGTTTCACCCGGCATAGCTAATTACTTTATTATTTAGGTTGTTGTTGATAAGAAGTTATTCTTGCAGGTATTATGGAATGCGGAAGTGGAAGCTAAGAAGTTAGTCTATTGATTGTATTGCTTGTAATGATATTCAAATTTATATTTTTGTTGAAAATGTCGTTAAAGAAGATTAGTGAATTCATATGTTGCTATTCATATTATATAAAATTTAAACTATGTTTGTGTAATAAATAAAATAAATAAATTAGAGAAAAATATATATATGCAATAGTCTCATTAGGACCCGTAACGCTTCAAGCTCGGATCTTCATTCGGGTTTGACCCCGTCCGGAACTCGGGGTGTTACAAGTTGGCATCAGAGCTCTAGGTTTTAGATCTTGAATGAGACCGTAAATAAATTACATTTTTATATCGCTACGCATGCTTGTTTGATTTGATCGCTTGATTTGCTTGTATGAATTGCTCGTTTAACCTTAAGTTTTAGTTGTTCAATCTAAATGAAAATTATGTGAACAATCGCTTGATTTTTTTAGAAATCGTTTATTGAACTATTGTCATGCGTTTAAATTATTAGGCATGTAAATATTTAACTCATGTCCTAACTTTCGGGACGAATTTCTTTTAAGGGTGGTAGAATGCAATACTCAGTATATTTATTCACCTTTTTGGGTCGGGTTTCACTCGACATAGCTAATTACTTTATTATTTAGGTTGTTGTTGATAAGTAATTTTCTTTGCCTTAGTCCAGGTTGTGACACTTGAATTTAGATATTTAGAAATGGGGACCTTTTTTTTCTAGCCCAAATTCTCTTTTTCTTATATACGAAACCCACCATTAAAATTTCATATATGAAGAGCCCATAATTATTTATAAGTAGGAGTTGATTACACAAATAACCTTTTATAAATTAATTTCATTATATTTTAACACAAAAAATAATAAATAGTTAACATATTAGAATTTCTAAATAAACTCCACAAATTACTCTGTTGACTTAGAAAATTCGCTCCCTAAATGACGTTCATTTCTTTGTCCCCTAAAAAAAGCTTTCCTAAATAACTAATTTGGTCTATGTTTATCCGGCTTATTTGTTTGTCCCCATCATTTATTCATTTTTATTTTTATTACAACTTCCAAATAAATATAATTATCACCCATGGAATTTTAAATTTCAATTTTCACCAAGGCATTATTAGTGAAAGTTCTGGTTTTCAAACGTAATTAGATTTGTGAAAATTAGAGTTTTCAGTGAAAATTGTAATTCTAATGTGGTGTAATTGATAAAAATTATAATTTTAATAAAAATTTAGGCCTTCACCCATTGATAATCGCAATTATCACCTCTAAAAATCATAATTATCACCTCTAATTCGGTTATGTATAGTGAAAATTCGTAATTTCCATTTATAATACTGAGTCGTGGTGAGAGGAAATCACAACTATCACCATTTTCACTCTCAAAATAACTACAATCAAAAGACAATAATCAACGTAGAAATCAAATGAAAAAAGCAATCAGATAAATATATTGATCTACGCGTTTGAATTTTCACTCCCATGCCCACCACAAAAACGTATCATTATGTGTTGCAGCAGCAGCATGAGATTTACAAGAAGAAGTAAAAGGAAAAAAAAAGAAACATATGTTTAAGATGCGGAAGAGAAGAAAGGAAGCACACAATGGACCCGAAAATGCTAGGTACTGATTATGGAAATCATGGAAATCGCCACTGAGGAAATGCCGTCAAAGGGTTCATGCGGGTTCTCTCTTCGGAAATGGGAGTGCCGTTGACGATAAAATTGTTGATTGATCTGTTCAAAATTCACTCTCTCCTTCTCTGAGACAGGCCTGGGGATCTAGTTTCTGTAACTATTGAGATTTACAATAGTCCATGTAACTCTTCTGACAATTCCGAAACTCAGCATGAAGATGATGATGCTTGTTCACTTCTTGTGGAAAAACTTATATTTGAAATCAAAGGGACCGATAAATTGGACACTCAATGATTCTCCATGCAGAAACCATTTTCTGGAACAAAAAATAGAAGTGGTTTGTTTCGTTCTTAATTTAATTGAGACCACTCCTACAAAATCGCATTTTACATAAGATAATTAATTATCCAATAAATAACGGAATCAATTAGTTGACCAGGATTTATTTTTTTCAATAATCACGCCCATAAAAAACGTAATCAATTAATTGACTATAAAAAAATAATAATAAATTTGTTAATAAAAAAAAGTGGATAAAGGTTAATTTAGTCTTGCTCGAAATCTGAAACTATATATCCAATCTAAAACTATTTATCTTAACCGTTGATTTTATCATTTGGATAACACATATGTATCATCTTATTGATGGGTTTGTGAAAGAAAGAGGAACCAAACTTGGGTTCCTCAGAAATTTCCACATTTAGAAATTCTTCTCCTACAACTTAGTGAAAGGCTAGAGTAGAGATATAATCATCTAATAATAATTTTAAAATAAATATAAAATTAGAGAAAAATGAAAACAGAGTTAAAGAGAAAAAGAAATATAATTATGACTATAATATTAGTATTAGTATTAATGGGAGGTTATAAACATAATAAATTATGAATATTAGTATTAATATGGGTTTATAATAAAATTGGAAAAGAAAAAGACTTTGGAAAAGAGAAAACCAAAAGCTAAAGAGAATTGGAAGTGAGTTTGAAGGTAGATTTTTCGGAGAACAAGGTTATGGAGAATCAAGAGGATTTTATAACTAAAAAGGTAGAATGCTAGATCCTCTTTCTCTTTATGCTTTTGTTATACTTGATTTTGGTTTCGATAATTTTATATAGTTAGGTTTCTAAAATTTATCAGTATAATTATAGGCATCCGATTGATGATCAGCCTTCTAATAATGGTAAATAACATGTTTAAGAATCCTTGTTTAAATTTTGAAGATAATCCACCGTAAATTCACCTTTGAATGTTTGTTTTAGTTTGGTTGATATTTCTGAAATTTCTGGACAGTTTCGTTTTAACATGTTCTGATTGATTTTGGTAACCTTAATGATGTTATAATGATTTATAATCGCAACGAAAGTTGTAGATATGTATGACAGCTTTCATTGTGCTCTGAATTTGATCAATTCCAGGTTAATATGAATTTAAGGTGAATACTTTGGTAATATGATGTAACCTGCCCAGTTTTTAGGATTACATTGTAAATTGAGTAACTATGGTTTAAACCCGTTTTTTTTTTCTTTTTTTTTTTTTTTTTTTTTTTTTTTTTTTTTTTAACTTTTGTTCGATAAAATTTAAAATGTTCTGGTTGCATAGAATCAAGTCAAACCTTTATCGGATTTGTATATTATATTATACGAATTTATAGATTTCTTATGTGAAATGATAATATGATTTCTCAATTTATAATTACTGTGAAATTACAACTTGTTGATGATGTGTTTTATTCTCTTATTTTATAGTTTTTTTGATTGATTCATATGTTTCGCACATTTTGAGAAAGGGAATGCATTCTATTGAGCTGTCATCTCACCCCAAATAACATTCTTGCAGATATTACGGAATGTGGAAGTGGAAGCTAAGAAGTTAGCATATTGATTGTATTGCTTGAAATGATATTTGAATTTATATGTTTGTTGAAAATGTTGTTAAAGAAGATTACGAATTCATATGTTTCTATTAATATTATATAAAAGTTAGACTATGTTTGCATATAAATGAAATTAATAAATTAGAGGAAATATATATATGCAATAGTCTCGTTCCGACTCGTAACGCTTCGAGTTTGGAGCTCTATACGGGTTTGATCCTGGTCTAGAAATCGGGGTGTTACAATCCTGAATTACATTATTATACGCAAAGTCTGCAGTTGTGGAGAAGAAACTGCATCTCATCTTTTCATGACCTTTTTCCATGTCAGTTTGGCATAAACTTCTTGGAGCTAACAACCAGCTCTTTGGTACTTTCGAAAAAAATAAATAATTAGTTGGATTCATAGTTACAAAAAAAACTACATTACGAGCAGTTGGGATCCAATATATTCTCAATATATTGGAAAATTATATGTGACAACATTTTCAGGAATGTTGTTCCAGGTGTTGCTACTACTGTCAACAACATAAAACAACACTTTTGATTTTATAACAGTCCTAGATGATCTTAATAGAGATGCCAAGGTCGTTACTAAAGACTAATATCTGTCGATAAGGAAAATTTTGGCGCAAAAATAAACATATTCATTATGGAGAAAAATGGCATCTCTATCAACGTATTGGTCTAATTGCAATGTATCTTTTAGGAAAATGCAATGGAGATGAATGATACCATTCATGTAGAAGCAGTGGCTATTGAACAAAGAAAATAGTTGAACTACCGGTGAAATGGGCCAAAGAGTTACAGAAATCCAACGTGGATTTTGATGCTGAGAATGCAACAATATTCACTTACTTCAATGAAGGATATGACATGGAGGTGCATGGAAGTTTCCATCTAAACTGAAGACCTAAATAAAGTTTCATTTGTGTTAGAAAACCTTAATCATGTTCACTGGCAGCGTAACAAGCTCGTTGCTCAGCTTGATTTGATTTGTTATAGGTCTAATAGTTAGGACGGTTTCAACTGGAAAGGCCCAAACTTAAATCTGTAGTTGATGGATGATGCTATGCTTAACATTTCAACGGGAATTAGTAATAAAGATCTTGTAACTTGATAGTAAAGCTTCCCCATTATTTTTTCTTATATATATAAAAGCAACAATAATAGTATAAGGTCAGATAAACCAATATGGGTTTCATGTATTAGCTCATATTCGAATTAATGCAGCTTATAACAAGGATTCTGGAGATTAGGTACATGTTTAGTTTGCTTGAAAAAAATGATATTGTTTTTTATGTGTAATATGAGTAAGAAATAACAACAGATACAAGTGTAGTTTAGGCAAAAGCTCTTAAACTGGTTATAGGGTAGCAAAGGACAAGGGAAAAGAACAAGTCATCCTCTCTTTTTTTGCGATAGTAGGGGAGTACTGCATCATACTTCATGACAAACTTCAAATTTCACTTGAAGAATCATGACAGCGATCGATGGCTTGAAAGTATCGTTTTTCGATTTTGATTATTTTAAACTTTTTTATATAAATGGAACACTAAATGACTATGCAAATTTTTTTAAGGTAATCACGTTACTTAGATGAATGAAAAATATGCAAATTCGGGATCAGATCAAATATTGTAAGTAACGTGTATAAAGCTGACGTATTTTGCGATATATAATCAATAGTCTCTTTTTATATTAATAAAAATAAATTCTGACTTATGAAATGTTAAATTCATTCAAGCTATATTCATACCCAATGTGACCGTAAGTATGTCTGGCGACCTTAAAATTTACCTTGTGAACACGTATCTTCTTTGGGTTAAAATTAGATTAACTAATTAATTATTTTTATTTATAATAATATTTTAATTAATTATTTTGTATTATTTTGTTTTTATTTTATTAGATTAATTAATTATTGGATAAAGAGTATTATTACGAGAAACTAGTTGGAAGCTTAAGCTCCAACATCATACTACTACATTAGTTGAATAGGTTGCCGTGCTAGTCTACCAGCGAGCCTTACGAGGAAATAATCTATCTTGGTCAAAGTTATAAGGTAGTAATCTCGCTAAATACATTAAGTAATCAATGAAACAAAATTAGAAAATAATAATTACGTAAATATATGGAGCAACATATGTACATCGATTAATATTTTCCTAAATTTATGTCTAAAGTTATATTATTTTTTTTCCCAGTTATAAATTAAAATGAATCATCATTAACAACACCGACAATGCTTGTCTATTAGATTTATGGAACAACGTTCATATGTTCTTTTATTAAACTCTTCAAAACCAATGCAAGTTTAAACATCGGTCACGAGTCTTAGAAAAGAAAAATATTAAGGTGGATAAATAAAAGGTACAAATATATGTAAACATATAAAAATAATTTAATATTGGTGAACTTGAGAAAGAAATGAATATAATGGTTAACCAGCTTTGTGGCTATCACCAAAATCCATTATGTAACCAAAATACACATTTTCCCCGAGAAATTCGGTAATAGGAAATGGCACGTCCATACGGGAGCATTATTAAAAAAGTTCGTTCCTATCTGAACCATTTGTACAAATTATTATAACGAAAAATCTGTTATTATAATAAAATAAAAAATCATGACCAAAACTTTGTCTCCCAACCCAAAGATGGCATAGCAGCCTTAACGGGGTGATATACAATCATCATTGTAACCTAATCCCTACCTAAGGACTTAAAGATTACTTGCAAGCCAAGATCTATCTTATGCCCCAAAATTGCCCAGTCACCCAAAACTAATGATTCGCCCCAAATTTGTTTCGTGACCCAAAATTCACACTGTGCTTTAAAAAATTATTTAGATCTGAATTGTACATAAAACTAACTAGTTTGATAAAATAGTTATACTCACTCTTCGGATCATACTATGTTGGGAGCTAAGAACTTGGGTAAGAAACCCAGAACTACTCGGTTACAACATTAAAATCACCTTAATCATAACCACATATATGACATATATATATATCATTGCTAGCACGACTTTTCGATAAAATCAAAATTTTAAAAATTTCAGTATCATTTTAAGCATAACCACCATTTTCTCGGTTTTCTTAGTTTCTTGATCTTAATTCCTGATATCATAAAGATTTGAGGACGATAATAAGAAAAAAGATTGAATTCAAGAACCTAAATTCCCAAACTTTGGAATGAAATCGACCTGAGTATTTTAACACAGCCCTGGAAAAACTTGAAAATATACCTATAAGAAATTATTTTTACATTTAAAGGATCTTTGAACAAACATGATAATCACATCATAAGCATAGTTGTGTTAGGAAGGATACCTGATGCCATTTGGTTGAATCCAAGATGACCAGCAAAAAACACCCGTAAAATAGAATACCTTGAGAAACTCTTAGTTTCTCCTTCTTGACCTTTTTTGTGTAATGGAATAATAAAATTCATGAACCTAATTCTGATGGTTATAGAGTTCCTTTTATAGGTAGAAGGAGGACCAAGGTTCATAGGATTTAGATTTGTCATTTAATCTCGACCGTCCATCAAGGAAGAGGGAATATGAAAGGACCCCAATATTTGTAACCAACATGTTTAGCCATATTCTAAATTAACCAAAGATATCACATGGCCCAACAAGATATTTTTAATGTAGAAATATTCTTACATTCTCCCACTGGTCCACGTGATAATCTATTTAACGGTTAATCGTAGAAAAACATAAGCGCGCATAATTACTAAACAAATATAATGGCTAAACGTAATACCTCAACCAAGCAAATTCCTTATATGCGAGTCATGGCGGTGGCACATTGTCTTGTTATCAACATGTTCCCTTCCATGTACCACAACACAAGCAAATTACTTAATCAGGCCTTAAATAGGGATATCATAATGGTCCAGTAATGTCTTCAAAAGAAAACAATTTCTATAACATTCATCCAATGACATAAAAGTATACTAAAGTGGATACAGAAATAAGTTCAGAATAACAACAATAATAAGATCTCAATAAGTGTTCAAACATAAGCAAAACTCTAAGTGAAACTAATTGTTTGTTACTCCCTCAAGACCCATGTTTCCAACATGTTCCAAAAAGGTCTTAGGAGGTAACGCCTTCGTAAATGCATCTGCAATCATAAGTTTTGTGCCTATGTGTTCAATGAACAACTTTTTCATCTGAACAGCTTGTTTCACGCATAGGTACTTTAGATCCATGTGTCTTGAACCCTTAGTATATCTAGCGTGCTTTGAAAAGAATACTGTTGCGGCATTATCACGAGAAAGTTTCATAGGTGCGGAGGCAAAATTTAGGTCTCCAAACATTGAGATGAAATTCCGCAGCATGAACAGTGATTTGTAGCCTCATAACATGCTACAAATTCAGCTTCCATTATTGAGCCAGTGAGAATAGACTCTTTTGCACTTTTCCATGATATTTCTCCTCCAAATGTAATAGAAAAAGATATCCAAAAGTGCTCTTTCGAGTATCATTACATGCCATGAAATCGGAATCTGTATAGCCAACCAACTCAAATTGATCTGACTTCGTAAATGTGAGACGATGATCCTTTGTTCCTTGTAGGTACCTTAAAACTTTCTTTGCAGCTTTCCAGTGTTCCATTCCAGGATTCACAAGGTATCTTCCCAGCATACCAACTATATAGCCGATATCCTGGTCGTGTGCAAACTTGAGCATACATTAAACTTCCCACCACATAAGCATAAGGGATTTTATCCATTTGCTTACGTTCCAGTTCATTCTTAGGACAAAGATTGAGTCCAAACTTGTCTCCTTTAGAAACCGGAACTATGCTTGGCTTACATGCACTCATCTCAAACCTCTCTAGAATTCTTTCGATATATGCTTTCTGTGAGATTGATAATGTTCCAAGTGATCTATCACGGGATATTTCTATCCCAATCACATAAGAAGCATCACCCATATCTTTCATTTCAAAATTCTTCGAGAGATATTCCTTAGTTTCATGCATAAGACCAAGATCACTACTACTTAAGTAGTATGTCATCTACATACAATACCAAAAATATGAACTTCCTCCCACTGATCTTGAGATATATGCATGGATCTACAGCATTTTCTTCAAAACCAAATTTTTGAATGGTTTCGTTGAATTTTAGATACCACTGCCTGGAGGCTTGCTTAAGTCCATAAATTGATTTCTTAAGTTTGCAGACCATGTGTTCCTGTCCTTCTAGGACAAAACCTTCAGGTTGACACATGTAAATATCTTCCTCAAGCTCACCATTAAGAAAAGCTGTTTTCACATCCATTTGATGTAACTCAAGGTCATATTGAGCTACTAATGCCAGAATAATTCTGAGAGAGTCTTTCTTTGACACGGGAGAAAAAGTCTCTTTGTAATCAATGCCATCTTTCTGAGTGAAACCTTTGGCTACAAGCCTAGCTTTATAACATTGAATATTGCCATTAGCATCGCGTTTGGTCTTAAAGACCCATTTACACCCGATTGCTTTGTGTCCTTCAGGCAATTCAACGTATTCCCAGACTCCATTATCATCCATCGATTTTTTCTCTATTTTCGTAGCATTAATCCATTTACCAGAATTACTACATTTGATAGCTTGTGAATAAGAAACTGGATCTTTCATAATCCCTAAATCAAAATCCGATTCTTGTAGATAAACCACATAATCATCGAAAAATAGCCCTTTGCCGTTCTCTAGTAGATCTTCTTAAGGCTACTTCTTGAGGTTGTTCTACAATTTCTTCAGTGGCAATAGTCTCATCATGAAGCTCCGGTGCCGTTATTTGTGTTTCTCCCTCATCAGTCGGTTCAACAACCGGAGGAGTCACAATATCTGTAGAAATCTGAGGTAAAGGGATTATTACTCTGATTTCTTGAACAGACTTTTCTTGCACTGGTGTACTCACACTAACTTCGCCATCCTTAATGAATTTTGCATTTCCAGTTTCAACAATTCTCATACTATGGTTAGGACAATAAATAATATACCCCTTGGATTTTTCAGGAAAACCAATAAAGTAACCGCTAACAGTTTTCATATCCAATTTCTTTTATTTGGGATTATATACTTTCGCTTCTACTGAACAACCCCAAACTTGCAGGTGTTTTAAACTAGGTTTCCAGCCCTTCCACAGTTCAAAATGAGTCTTTAGAACTGCTTTGCTTGGAACTCTATTTAAAATGTACACAAAGATAACGAAGAGCATACATCCACAAACTTAAGGGTAAACTCGCATGACTAATAATGCTTCTAACCATTTCCATTATAGTACGATTTCGCCTTTCTGCTACACCATTACGCCAAGGTGAACCCGGCGTTGTGTATTGAGCAACAATTCCAAGCTTTTGAAGAAGTAAGCGAAAGGTCCAGGATGTTGTCCTGTTTCGTCATACCTTCCATAATACTCTCCACCCCTATCAGACCTAATGATTTTCACCTTATTTTCTAATTGCCTCTCAACTTCGGTAATGAATTGCTCTATAGCATTCACAGCTTGAGACTTATCATGCAATAAGTAAAGATAACAATAACGTGAAAAATCATCAATAAAGGTGATAAAATATTTTTCTCCTCCAAAAGTTGGAACGTCGAAGGGTCCACAAATATCTGTATGTATTATTTCAAGGAGTTGAAACTTCTTGTGGCACCTTTCTTTGTGTGTTTTGTCATCTTGCCTTTAATACAATCCACACAACTTTTATAATCAGTAAAATCAAGGTTCTGTAGAATCCCATCTTTTACCAATCTCTGAAGCTTTTCACGAGATATATGTCCCAGCTTCTTATGCCACAAGAATGAGGAATTACCCTCAACACGTTCAGTTCTATCGTTATGATGCATGGTTAAATAGGTTAGGTATTGATGATGGTGATAAATTTAATTTGTAAAGACCATCGAAAGATAACTTGAGAACCAATAACTTTAAAATCTTTAAACAAACTAAAACATCCATTGGCAATTTGAAATTGAAAACCTTGTCTATCTAGTTGAGAAACTGAAATTAAATTGCGGGAAATAGTTGGAACATAAAGAGTGTTTTCCAAATCAAGAAAGTATCCATGATCTAGAATCAGACGATAGGTGCCTACAGCATTAACTGGGGCTTTATTGCCATTGCCCATAAAAAGGAAGTTTTCATTCTGGTTTGTGATTTGGGTTGAAAGGTATCCCTGCATCGAATTAGAAACATGAACATTAGCACCAGAATCAAACCACCATGATAAAGAAGATTCTTTAACAGTCAAATTTGTTTCAAAATAGCTTACGAATCCCAAAGGATTACCTTTATTTTCGAACCATTTTTGACGCTTAGTGCAATCTTTCTGAAAATGACCTGGTTTCTTACAGAAACGACACTTATTGTCATCTTGCTTTGCCTTCTTCTTTTCGGAGTTGACCTTATTACGTGGTGCTCCCTTATTGCCCTTTGCAGGCTTGCGCTTATTGTTCACTCCTCGATTGACGAAATGTGCTTGATTAAGCCCTTGCTGGTTTATCCTAGCTTCCTCTTGAACTAGCATGTTTCCCAGTTCATTTGCAGTCCACTTTTCCTTAATAGTGTTGTAATGCACTTGAAAAACCGCATACTGAGGAGGTAGCGAGTTGAGAATGAATTGGACAAGAAAGTTCTCATCCATAGTTAATTTCATCTCAGTGAGCTTAGCAGCAATGCTACGCATTTCTATCATGTGCTGGTGCATTGACCTTACACCGGTGTACTTCATGGTGGTCAGATCAGCCATCAACTTCCCAGCTAGAGACTTATCCGCTGTTTTAAAGCGTTCCTTTACGATTTCCATAAAGTCCTTAGCATTTTTAGGTTTGGAAGCGAGCCTTTAATATTTGCATCAATGTGCATTCGCAGCAACTGTATGCTCAGTCTATCACTTCTTTCCCATTTTTTTAAGGAATATATGCAGAAGTAGGCCTGGTCTGGACCCTCACTTTCATTTCTAGGCCACTTTTTTTATTTCTTGCTAGACTAGGCAAGTTAAACGGTTTCCATCCAATTTAACCATCTCGGTCAATTTATCGCGTTGACTTGTCAATATCTCGCCAAAGTATCATATAAGGAGATCTCATTGATGTGGTAAGATTACTGAAATGTCCTTCCATATCCATACGTGTGTCGGTAGCATAGTATATTTCGTCCATATGTGTCAGATCTGAAAGCCTAACCTAAGATCGCTAAAATCTCGAAGATAATTGAACGGATATGATGGACGTCTATAGGAATTAATGCTACACATGTGAGCTTCTGCGGCATCTATCTGAGATGTGAACATCTCGGTGATTTCTAACAGCTATGATTTCCAATATACAACATCATTGCCTAACAAGTAACAACACACTAAAACAAAATCCCTTCTCTTCGTCTCTTCCATCTCTGTTTTTCCTTCCCATCTCTGTTTTTAAAGTAGGGATAATTTTATAAACAATGAAAAGAAACCGTAGAAGCAACATCACCGTGTCAATCGCATCATCGGGTTATTTGATTTTGTTTCCTATTTTTTGTTCTTCAAAAGTTATCAACTAGACTAAGACGGAGAAAGGATATGATGATTATAAATTCGCTAATTGACTTGGATTTTGTTCATCGATCAAAAGGAAAACTTGGGTTTGAATTTGATTTTAATTTTTTTAATGTGCAATGTAAATTTTTGGTTTTAAGGGTTGAATAATGTGATGTGGTGGGTTATGATAGAAGATGTTTGTTTGTGCGGGAATTATGGGTTTGTTTTGAATTCTGTGTGATCGCGAGGAAGGAGATGAGGCCGGGGCTCGAAAGAACACATCAATTCACATTTGCTAATATCAAGTCTTGCACAAAACATGTTCGAGGAAATGCCTGAGTTATTGTTGCTGTGAATAAGGGTTTTTGTTATTGCTGTGAATAAGGGATTGAAAGTGATTGCCTGCTTTTATTGCCATTCTGCAGATGCTGAGTTGTTATTGTTCCACCGGCGTTTGCCAAATGAGTGATGGTGGCAGCTGTTAGTATGGGGATGTTGTGGGTTTGAGGAGGATTAGTGGGTAGTAGATGAAGTTGATGAAAGGGGATAGATAGGAGTTCTGAAAAAAAAGTAGCAAATGGGTTCAGGAAGATGTGATTGGTATTTAATTTGGAGTTGCATGTGGAGATGAAATTGGTAGACTAGAGCTGATGGTTGAACTGGAAGCTGAGATGAGAATGGTGTTGGGGATGATCAAGGGTGATGAAGAATACATCAAGAACAATTGGGATCTATGAACTTGTTGGTTGTTTGCAGTTGCAGTGGTATTGTTTTGATGAAAATAATGTAAGATATTGCAGCGAAGGCTTGAAGACAATGGTATTGTTTTGATGAAAAGACCGTAAGCTATTGGGAATGTGCTTTGTGGTTGTTTCTGCAGATAGAAGTTTGAATAAACTTTAGTGCCTATCAAGTTACAACAATGTCACTACTAAACTCACGGATGCTTACTTTTCTCAACAAAAGTATGTGTCTGCGAATTCAAAACGATCATATTACCATCGTTTATATCCGGTGAGTCGAGATTACTCGGATTACCATCGATCACATTTCTGCAATCTTAAGAGAAGGCATCCAACACTTGAAATGCCTTGAATCGATTACTGGTGGTGCTTATACAACAGGTGCTCATGTTGGGAATCAGTATCGATGTTGGTCGAGGGGAAATCCTTGCGGTTTGGATAGTCACAGTTCTTTTAAATGTTCTTTTTAGTGGTAAGAAAGTGTATCGAATTGCATTTCTCTCGTCTCCAAGTATGCATTATTGGATGACATTTGATAGTGATGGGGAATTTGCAGTATCTGCAACTGAGTTAAATAAGTGACACGGACATGAACCAACGATTCAAAGGACTATTTTGTCATTTTAAGTGCACCTAACGGTGCTAACTTTCCATCCATCACTTTTGGTCAAAACTTTCCTAGTCTAGCAATAAATAAAAAAAGTGGCCTAGATTTGAAAAGCACCAAAAAAAACAGGCCTATTTATGTAAAAAGCCCTTTTTTTAAGAGATCCTTATCTTCAGGGGAACTCTTATCAGTCATAATTGGCTTTTCAATTAGGAGAGCAAGGTCAATATCCTGCACACCCAAAGTGAACTCAACATTCTCTTTCCATTCTGAGAAGTTGGTGCCATTGAAAAATGGGATAAAAGAAGTATACGAATGCAACGACTTAGAACTAGAAGCTGTAAAACATGACAAAGATACACAAAGTCAAACTCACACACATACAAATTAAGAAACTCCTGTGGGTAGAATCTTAAATAAAAGAACAATCATGTCATAAAGTCATAAAAACATTCACACATATATAAGCAAGCAAAGACAAACATCTGTGGATGTTATGCCTTTCATAGTTACATATATAATCATAATATTAGTTCAAACATGTGAATTAGAGCAACCTGTGGGTAACTTTTCATTCTAATATGTATTACTAAATATTTCTTAATGTTTATATACAAACACTTGAACAAAAAATCTCCTGTGGGTGATAATTATTCCCATGTGATTGCATAAAACGATGTAGACTTACAATGACATGTTAATGTAACTTAATACTTTAGTATCACTGTGGTGATAGCTAAAGAACATACAATTCAAACATTTTAATAACCTATATATTTTCAAGTTAGGCTACATTTGAAACCAAAATCAAACATTCAAAGTCAACGATGGAAGTCAAACGGTCAGTCAACAGTCAACGACGGAAGTCAAACAGTCAGTCAACAGTCAACGACGAAAGTCAAACGGTCAAACAATCATGATCAAACGGTCAAACAGACAATGAAAGGAAAAGAAATCAAACGTCACAGTTATTCCGAGCAAACCCACTTTCATTTTGTTTATCCAAAACTAACGAAAGGATAAAAAAATCAATACATTTTGGCTAAGTCACAAAAGTTATCACCGAACTTTGAACCTAGGCAAAAGAAAAGTTGTGAGCCAACCTTGAGTATGCAATTTTGTTTATCCAAAAACTATCAAACTTTATAAAACAAAGCATTAGAACATGGGCTTGGTTTTTAACAGAACCCATTTAAGCATTAGAACATATTCTTTTGCATCATAGCATATTGGGCTATTTTAGACGAGGCCCAAACGCATATAAAAAAAATAGCGAACAGTAAAGTGAGCCCATATACAGTTACAGAATCAAAAAAAAAAAAAAAAAAAAACAAAAAAAAACAAAAAATATTAACACACTGTTGTAATTGTTCAACCCTAGCCGCATACGTTACAAACATTATACAGACGTTTTGTCTTCACTCATGAATGAAAAACAATACAGACTATTAATCATCAACAAATCCCATCATATCAATCACGTTAAATCATGTTAAGCCAAAAATCACACAAAACCATGTCATCAAGGTGAATCAATCAATCTGATGCCTAGACATGAATATGACTGATGCCAATCAAAAAAAAGAAAAGAGAAGTTATTGATTGATTCTTTATTAACACAAAAAAAATAGCATAAACATCATGGACAATCATGGAGTTCTAAACCAGGCTCTAGATGCCAAATATAAGAAATTATTTTTACATTTAAAGGATCTTTGAACAAACATGATAATCACATCATAAGCATAGTTGCGTTAGGAAGGATACCTGATGCCATTTGGTTGAATCCAAGATGACCAGCAAAAAACACCCGTAAAATAGAATACCTTGAGAAACTCTTAGTTTCTCCTTCTTGACCTTTTTGTGTAATGGAATAATAAAATTCATGAACCTAATTCTGATGGTTATAGAGTTCCTTTTATAGGTAGAAGGAGGACCAAGGTTCATAGAATTTAGATTTGTCATTTAATCTCGACCGTCCATCAAGGAAGAGGGAATATGAAAGGACCCCAATATTTGTAACCAACATGTTTAGCCATATTCTAAATTAACCAAAAATATCACATGGCCCAACAAGATATTTTTAATGTAGAAATATTCTTACAATACCCTCTGAGTACTCGTTGATTCATTTTGTTGAAAAAGTGGTGAAACTCAGCCAATTTTGTTGATTGACACATGAATCCTCGTCCTCTGAGAGAAATTAACAATCGTCTCGTACAAGTAATTAGCAGGGAGCACTTGCAATTGATTCAAACGAGTTTTCTAATTTTTTTCCTATATCTATTTGACCCCCAAGTTTTTCTAGTGATCCAAACTTTGCATTTAATTAAAATCTGTCAATGACACAAAAATTGCCTCGCATCTGAAATATATTACGTGACTCAAAAATTGATCGTGACCCAAAGCTACACAAACTCTGCCAAATTTTCTATAAAATGAAGTGTTAAATACCAAGTCTTTACCTTAAAATAGACATTGTGACGTTTCCTTGCCCTGTAAATACAACACTAACCCAAAATGTGCCCCTTTACCTAAAAATAGACATTGTGACCCAAGAATTTCCTTGTGACCTAAAATCTGCAACGTGAAATATTTATCATGACGTACGCATAATATTATATAACACAAAATATACCTTGTTATCCGGAAAATTCCATATAGCGGAAAAGTTTCATTGAGACCCAAACTGTGCATCGTAACCCAAAATCTAGTATTGTGAATCGAGATTCATCGCATGGCCGTAAATGGGATATGTGGTCTAAATTTTCCTCACCAGACTAAAAGTCCCCGAACACTCAAAACTACCATGTTAACCAAATTTGTTTTGCGATCTAAAATCTGCCTCGACCTAAAGTTTTCACATGAACTCAATATTTGCCTCCTAACAGAAAAGGTATATAGTAACCCTTAACCTTAAATTCTCTTTTTGGCATGTACCTTTCTCTGTGATAGAAATCCGTACCGTGACTCGGTAACTACCTAGTGACCTATAATTGGCGCATCAACCAAATCGACCTTGTGATTTACAATGTTCGTACTAGCACAAGAGTTTTCATGGGACCTAAATCTATATATTGATCTTATATATAAGTGACTCAATACCCATTTGTCATCTATAATTTCATCATGACTTAAAGTTTGCATTGCTTAAAAAAATGTTCCATTGTGACCCAAAATTCCACATATACGACAAAAAACCAAAATCTACTTAGTCTAAGGACTATGAATTACTTATATACAGTGAGTTGAGATACAACTTCCCGACCCAAATTAAAACTATAACCCAAATACATAAATTTGGCTCATGGTTCCTATATATATATATATATATACAATGACCAAATGTCTACTCTAGGTAACTTATAACTTGTATATGGGCGCTTCAGATAATATAAGGGCATTTCTAAAAGATAGTAATATATCACGTTTTACATCATCCAAGAATGCAGGTGAGAAAATATGAGCATTAGTGTTAGGAGTTAGCCAAAAAGGAAAACCTTAGTATCTTGTAATGTATCTCATCTTATTTTATTGTTTAATTCCCATGGATTTTAGCAAACCTATGAGTAGATGTAGCACGGTTGCGCCTAAAATGATCACATGTTCGCGTCAAACTCGTGCCAGACACTTGGACGGACGTGCCTCCATGTCATACACATAGTGAGATCACATATATATGTTACACACTATTTTAATTAAATGTCTGCTAAAAATGCTTGAATTTTTTGTATATGTATTATTTCGTTGGTGTATGTGTTTATTATTACACAATTTTGTCATTTATCAACGATTTATTAGCATTGCTAAGAAATTACATTCATAATATATAAATTTTAGCGGGAAATATCACTAATTTTATAACGTATTTGTGTCTTAATTTTTTAAGAATTTATCCGTGTCTACGTAACCGCATCCGCGTCAATGGTAAAAAAAAATTTGATTATGGATGAATTCAAAGTTTTGAAAGCTTAATTAGTTATACAAGTTTATTTGGAATTTTAATCATTTTATTGTTTGCATTTATCATATCAAACGTTTATGATTGATTTCTATATTGTTTACGTACGAAATTAGATTAATCTATTGTGGATTTTAATATTATATTATTGTGTCACAAGTTTGACCACCCTGGCCTTGAATTTTCTTATTGTCCCGAAATTTGCTCTTTAATTAAAAAATTCTCGTAAATCAATCATCCGGCCTAAAATTTCATACCATCCCAAATATATCTCATGAGCCAAAATGGGCTCATGGCCTCGAATCTTCCTGATGAACATAAATATTCCTCGTAACCCAAAACCTTCACAAAAATCTAAAATTTATATTGTGACCTATAATATTTTCGATCAGTGACTAATGTTGATACATGAAAATAATACCCCTTAACGAGTTGGAGATGCCCCTAAGAATAAAAGTGAACTTGGGTTAAGATGTAGGACTTGGGGACTAAACCCAAGCCCAAATAGAAGATACCCATGAAAGATGGGAGGATAAAGGAGGAATTAATGAAGAAAGAAGGGGTTATGTTAAAGAATGGCATTAAGGGTAATTAAGAGGTATTAGGACATGTGTCATGAAGTAGTAAAAAGAAGGGGCTTTTAGGAAAGCCTATAAAAGAAAGGACAAGGTACAATGGAAAGACAACTCTCTCTCTACTATTATTGGAATTGTGAGGTCATGTGTAATAGCTAGGACGGGTAGAACCTAAACTGAAATTCACCCCTCAACATTTGGCGACCACACCCGGAGGCTCGTGCCTAGCTTACAAATGACACACATAGGAGGCGCCGATTCGGGCACTACAGGAGATCAAGCGGCCGACCATCCCATTAACCTCGATCAGGTAACATTAGAGGACGATGACAACGAGGAAGAAACACCGATCCTAGGTGTCATCAAGCAATCGGTGAACCATAAAGCTCGACCAGCGAAACCCACGCCACTAACTCTACAAGGCATGCAAGAAGAACTGAAGAAACGTGATCGAAGGAGACAGGAGTTTGAAAACTGGATAACGCAAGCAGTTGAAGCAGGACAAAGGGTCCCTGAAGAAACAAGAAAAGATGATAGACGCAAGGCTGATAAGACAGCAGTAACAACACAAAAGGAGATCGCCGAATACCTAGAGAAGAACTACCATGTAATAAAACAAGACAACCGATGCCGCGTGAGTAACCCATATCCCGCACACATCCGAGGGTACTCATAAGTCATACCCCGAAGATTATACCTCCCCAAAATTCAAAATATACGAAGGTCAGGGAAACGCGCGGGAACATCTCAGCCGATTTCTATCAGCCATGAACGACAGAGCCAATGATGAAAAACTATGCTTAAAAGAATTTCCCAAGTCACTCACGGTCACAGCATTCTCCTGGTATGACAATCTAAAAGAAGAGAGCGTGGATTCCTGGAAAACCTTGTCCGCACTCTTTCTCGGGAAGTTTTATTCGGCAAAAAGAAAGATTACATCAATAGACCTAAGCAAGAGTGGACAACGGGTAGGAGAAGAAGTAGGAAAATACATCTCGCAGTTTCGACGATTGACATTAGATTGCCATGAAGACATCAACGAGGAAGCACTCGTCGAAATTTGTGTACAAGGAATGATCCCAGCCTTCAAAGGGGGTCTGATTAATTTCAAATTCCAGACCTTTGTAGAACTAGAAGAAGCAGCTGATAGGATCGCCGACTGCGTAGAAGAAGCACCCAAAGACTCTATCTGGCGTACTACGATTGGCGTCGTGGCAGAAACCTCATGTGATGTAAGGCCCAGTGTCAGCAAGGAAAGTAGGGGTCGGTCCCAAAGCGACGGCAGGAACCAAGGAAGGGGCGGAATAGGAAGACGCGACCATAAAATACCACCCCCTCTCCCTTGAATCAAAGATCACATAGTCAAACTTTTAAATCAATGGATCGCCGAAGGAGAAATTCAACTTCCCTCAACCACAGTGGATATCAAGAAGATGGACAAAAGCTCGCCTAATTATTGTCATTATCATCGGAGGATGGGACACCCAACGGAAGAATGCTTTGTCATTAGAAGCATATTTGAACGAAAGCGGGTGGCCGGGGAGCTCGAAAACACGAAACAAACAATCGCGCATGATCCGTTTCCCGTCACTAACCCAAAGGAGAAAGGAAAGGGAAGTATCAAAGTATGAGCTAGCGAATCGTAAACAACTTTATTTATTCTTTTGTTTTCCTTTTTTTTTTAAAAAAAAAAACGCTTTCATAATCAATGAGTAAGCATCACAAAAGTCTCAGGATAGCCAAAGGCGCCTGACCGACTGACAAAATTTACAAAAGGTCCCGGGGATGCCAAAGGCGCTCGGTTGACTGACAAAAGGTCTCAGGATAGCCAAAGGCGCTTGATTGACTGACGAAATTTACAGAAGGTCCTGGGGATGCCAAAGGCGCTCAGTTGACTGAAAAAAGGTCCCAGGATATCCAAGGGCACCTGATTGACTGACGAAATTTACAAAAGGTCCCGGGGATGCCAAAGGCGCTCGGTTGACTGACAAAAGGTCTCAGGATAGCCAAACACGCCTGATTGACTGACGAAATTTACAAAAGTTCTCGGGGATGTCAAAGGCGCTCGGTTGACTGACAAAAGGTCTCAGGATAGCCAAGGGCACCTGATTGACTGACGAAATTTACAAAAGGTCACGGGGATGCTAAAGGCGCCCGGTTGACTGACAAAAGGTCTCATGATAGCCTAAGGCGCCTGATTGACTGAAGAAATTTACAAAAGGTCCCGGGTATTCCAAAGGCGCTCGGTTGACTGACAAAAGGTCTCAGGATATCCAAAGGCGCCTGATTGACTGACGAAATTTACAAAAGGTCTCGGGGATGCCAAAGGCGCCCGGTTGACTGACAAAAGGTCTCATGGCAGCCAAAGGCGCCTGATTGACTGACAAATTCACAAAAGGTCTCAGGGCAGCCAAAGGCGCCTGATCGACTGACAAAATTCACAAAAGGTCTCAGGAATGCTAATGGCACCTGATTGACTGACAAGTTCACAAAAGGTCTCAGGAATGCCAAAGGCGCTTGATCGACTGACATTCACGAAAGGTCTCAGGACAGCCAAAGGCGTCTGATTGATCGACAAGTTTCACAAAAGGTCTCGGGAACGCCAAGGGCACCTGATCGACTGAAAAGTCTCATCAAAAGGTCTGGGGAATGCCAAGGGCGCCCGATTAACTGACAATTTCATAAAAGGTCTCAGGAATGTCAAAGGCGCCTGATTGACTGATATTTGTGAAAACCTTAGGAACGCCCAAGGCGCCTAATCAGCTAACAAGACCACAAAGGTTCCATGAATGCCAAAAGCATCCGAACGACCAACAAGCACGAAAAGAAAAAAGCGGGAATAGGCGCGTTTAACCAACGCCCGCCCCGTCCAACTCCTTTAAAAATAAAGAGGGGGGAGTAGGCGCGTTTAAACAACACCCGCCCCACCCGGCTCCCTTGAACAAAAAAAAAGGGGGACTAGGCGCGTTTAAACAACGCCCGCCCCACCCAGCTCCCTTGAAAATAAAAAGGGAGGGAGTAGGCGCTTTTAACCAATGCACGCCCCGTCCAACTCCCTTGAAAATAAAGAGGGGGGAGTAGGCGCGTTTAAATAACGCCCGCACCACCCGACTCCCTTGTAAATAAAAAAGGGGAGAGTAGGCGCGTTTAACCAACGCCTGCCCCACCCGGCTCCCTTGAAAATAAAGAGGGGGGGGGGGGGGGAGTAGGCGCGTTTAAACAACGCCCACCCCACCCATCTCCCTTGAAAATAAAGAGGGGGAGTAGGCGCGTTTAAACAACGCCCGCCCCACCCGGCTCCCTTGGAAATAAAAAAAGGGGAGAGTAGGCGCGTTTAACCAACGCCCGCCCCGTCCAACTCCCTTAAAAAAAGGGGGAGGGGGAATAGATACATAAGACAAAAAGGGGGGGAGACAGAAGAGAGAGAAAGAGAGGAATAACCGTGCTCAACTAACGAAAAACCTTACCCAACAACCCTGCAAGAGAAGAACAGGTCACAGACGGACCGAAAGCACGATATACTCGTATACAAGCAAATAACATCACCCTCTCAACAGAAAGCAAAGACTTTATTCACACCAATCTAGTACAATAGACGTTTAAACTAAAAAGACACTCCACTGTGATAAACTTAACCAGCCATCAATGCTCGACACCTAGCAATATCAGGGTCTAAGGCTTCCACCATCAAACGACCATCTTCACATTGTGCAGTAGCCAAACGATCTTGATCGACTTGATGCACCAACCTGAGGATGTCCTGGATTACGTTATCTTCAACACCGGCCCCGCGAGCAATCGAAAGAGTATCTTCATGCTCATCGTACTCCTTGCGCGCCTTATCTTGACGAATTATCCTAAGCGTCCACAGCATACCCGCCTCTTCCTTCAAAATCAATAAACGAGCCAACTCGTCCCCAAGGTAATGTCGAGGTACAAGTGTGGACGCGACCGCTAAAGTCAGAGTATGACCGAGAAGCGGTAAGACCCCCTGATGAGGGACCCAAAGATGACAATCAGAGATGGCACGATCCATAGTAGCCACCATCATCAAAGAATCCGCGAATAACTAATTGGCTGCGTCGCGAGCGGTGACAGCTTCGTCCAGCGCCTGTTGGATATCCAATGATACCCGACCGGGGGACTCGGCATGAGCAGTTTGATACGCCTCGTATCGGGCTCTGAAATTCGTGCGTTTAGCATCCCTGCTTATCTTTCTCTGTGTCCGAAGTTCCTCAACCTCGGCCTTCACGAACAGAAGCCGCTTCAACTCGTCTTGTTTGAACGAATCCGAGACTAACATGGAAATGGGCGCTAAGGACAACACATACCCGTGAAGAGAGTTATCCATAATGGCGACTTACCAATCAAAAAATATATATATGATAGTAGATGTAACGATAACCAAGATTAAGAAACGAGAATAGCATGGGGGTATTTATATACACACACGAAGGAAGAGGGCGTGGAATACGAAGCAATTGCTCATACCCCGTCTGCACGCTGATATACGTGTCAAAACAAGGTTTAGAGAGAGGATAACCTCGACATAAATATTAGAGACTCAGGAACCAAGGCCTAAGACCAATGTGGCAACGTCCATGAGGTTGGGTAAAAGGGAATCAATCAAAGACGAAAATTCGATAACATAACGGAAAGAAAAGGAGAGAGATTGAAATATATATAAACTGAGAAGGAAAAATTGATAGGTGTTGTAAACACCTTGATATTTATCTATTGTTTATGCTTTCTTTGCGAGTTTTCTTGTAAATTATGTATCTTATGTTTGTTTTTGAGTTTATTAGGTGCAATGGAGTCATACGAGCAAAAGAAGGAGAAAACGTCCATTTGGAGCGCGAAGAGCAAAGATGTTAATTCGCAGGCGGGTGATGGAGCATACTAGGTTGCACAAGAAGGAGGTGAAGAATGAACTGTCAGTTTCTTAGAACTGGCAGTTGAACACGAAAGAGAATAGACATGTCAGTTGTCCGGAACCGAAGGGGCGTATATGGTATGGTTAGCCCTTATCCAGTGGTGCAGGGTACCAATATCAATTTTAGTCATTACCGAGCCCTAAAAGAGAGGAAATCAATCCATCTCGTTTTCTTCCTCTTCATTACCTCTCCGCCTGAAATAGAGAACTTATGGCGGCACCATTTAATCAGAGAGATCGAGAGATGCAGGAGGAGATGGCTATTGTGGTGGAAGAATTTGTAATGGGTTTGTGGCCATGACTGAGATGGAAGATGATGAAGAACCGAATCTGGTGCTGTTCAATGATGGAGAAGTAAAGGGGTTTGTTGTTGATTACAGATCCAGTGAAGAACACAGAGAAAGGGGATCTGAAGCAGAAAAAGAGAAATCGAGAAGAACCATAAGAGATTGGTGAAGATTAATGGCTAGATTTCGAAATTCAAGAAGGATTCAGTGGAGTTAAGAGCTACACCTGTATGATTTGAGCGGGGAAGAAAATAGGTTTTTGATGTAATTGGGTTTGGTCGATTCTGTTACAGGGTGATGGTTGGAAGAAGATTTGTTGGAGAATGATAAAGATTCAGATGGGTATCGAATAAAACGGTGTTTGATCGAATATTTGTGAAGATGGATAGAATCAGAGCTAGGGTTTGTATTGGTTTGTATTTGAGGATTCAGAGATAGTGTCAGATAAGATGGGTTCGAATTGGGTTCGAATTGGAAGCTGATTTGGGTCAGTTCTGGTTTGGAAATGGTTCTGGTGGATTCTGCAAATGATCGGATTTGAGTTCCGAGATTGAGATGGGGATTGTGTTGCTCATATGATGCAGTTGAATTGGGTTTGGTGTTGTTGCCGTAAAATGAATGTTGCAGGAAAGATTAGTGGTGGTTGCTGCTGCTGGGAACTGAGAATGAACTTGATGGTGGTGACTGAACTATGAAATACTGGTGGTAATGGTCTCAAAAGATGAAGCTGCAGCTGTAATTCAAGGAATTAGACTCAAGCTAGAGAAACTGGAACTGCAAGTGATAGGTTTGCTCATTCAAGATGGCAGTAGGTGATTGAGGTTGAATCGAAGATGGGTTATGCTCATCTAA
Source organism: Papaver armeniacum (assembly GCA_023531295.1). NCBI lineage: Eukaryota > Viridiplantae > Streptophyta > Magnoliopsida > Ranunculales > Papaveraceae > Papaver > Papaver armeniacum. The sequence continues at coordinate 181,011 of JAJJWW010008753.1, read as the reverse complement.
AGGTTCAGAAAGAGTTGCTGGTAATGATACAGAGATGGAGCTGTGAATGGACTATGAAGATGTGAGCAGTGCAGTTGGATGTAGGTTTAGATGTATGTTTAGGTTTGGAGCAGAGTCGCAACTATTGAGCTGATTCATGAGTTCTGGTTGTTGGATAGAAATGTAGAATGAGGGTCTGGTGGCATTGAGGCAGATAGGAGAAACGAAGGAGATTGGTGGTGTTGGTAACATTAGCAAGGGGGAATTGAGAAAATGGTTGCAATAACAGGGGCTAGGAAGAATGGATGGATGATGTATGAAAGAAGAGAAGATGATGTTAAGTGTGTTTTGTAATGAGTTGCAGCTGCAAGCAATGGTGCTGAGGTTTGCTTGTGAATTGAGCATATTGAAGGTGCAGTTGGAGGTAGCTATAGCTCAGGTTTGAGCTCATCAAGGATATTATGTGTATGCAATGAGCTGAAATACAGATGGATGGTCTAGGTTTTGGGATTGAACTGTAATGAGGCAAGGCCGAATGCGATGGTCTAGTTTGTGACAAGAGATTGCAGTGGTAATTTCGATTTGTTGTTGTGCTCAAGTTGAAATTGCAGGCAAGGTTCTGTCAAGAGGATGGATTTGGTAGTGACTGTGATACTGCAACTTGGATGTGGTTTCAATGAAGAAGAGCAGCTGAGATGAATTGAGTTTTGCATGACTGAGAACTGGGAAAAGATGGGAATGAATGCCAGGATGTTTGCAGGGTGTATAGCCACAATGGCTGGAATTGAAGTTATGAAGCGCCATCTTGGTGCAACACAGCTCTGGCCTGTGCAAGACTGTGGCCTGACAAGTCAGTCCAGTTAGCTCACCAGAACAGCTGACTCGGTTACGACTCATGATCTTACTGAGCTAGTCAATTGACTCAGTTGACCTGACCGACTTGACTCGTTGACCGGGTGGACTTTGCCGGTCACCTGAGCTCTCTTCCGGTCACTTCTCCGGCCAATTTTCGGCCATAATACTAGTTTACCTACGGCGTTTTTGGGGCATCTTTTCTACATGGGTTTTTCTCACATATGGGCTTGGTGGATTTGTATCTATTGGACTCTTTGAAGACTTGACCTAATTTTGGAACAAGAGAGCTATAAAAGGAAGACTTCTACAATTTTGGTTATCACGTTTTATTCTTGGAACTTGGGGAGAGCCGCTTTTGTTTACGCTACTAGGGTTTGCTTTTGTTCATCTTCTTCTTTATTCAATTCATATTTTTGTGATGAACTCCATAGCTATGAGTAGCTAATTTATTCATTATTCGTTAAGGATGTAGTCCTATTTCTACAACTTGTGCTTGTGTTATGTATTAGTTTTCTCTCTTGATTATCGCTCACATCTCTACTGTTTTAATAATCACATGATTGATGTATTGTGATAGGACTTAGATGTTTGGTTTGTTAAGTGGCCAATTAATTGAACTTGCATCCTTGCCCATAGCTATTTTAGGTTTTTTCATCGAGCGATAACCCTAAATACAAGTAGCATGATATGTTTACGGTTTGTAGTGATACACTCTCGTAATCATATGTAGAGTTTGACCATTGTCCTAATTGTTATGCGCAATGTATGACAATTGCATTGATTAGCCTATTTATGAAACTTAATGCTCATAGGAATTGAACTTAATTAGCGCAAGGCGTTAAGTTATTCTTTAGGTAGAATTCACATACGCAGCTCTAATGTGTGTGTTGATGAACTTAGGAAATCAATAGATTATCTTGCTCTCTTGATTCTCTAGGCTTTTGATAATAAAAGAGATTAAATTGTAATTCTAATCATATATGCAAGCACATGTTTAAGATTGAAGATGAATTCCTTGACCAATATCTTTCTCTATTGATTACTTTCTCCAATTTATTTTGCTTTTGATTTACTTTTATTGCTTACATAAAAATCAGAAATCCCCCCAAGTGGTTACTTTAGGAAATTGATTACATAATAACTACAATTGCCTCTCTGTGGAAACGAACTCTTTCTTATCATATACTTTAGGAAAGTGAAATTATTTTTGACGCATACGACATCGATCAAATTTTGGCGCCGTTGTTGGAGGCATACTGGCTAGTTATTAAGTTTTTAGTTTCTTTTTATAATTTCTGCTTTTATCTTTGCTTTTTGTTTTCTTGTCTTGTTTCTCACTTGTTTGCGAGAATTGTTTTCAGGTACCTAATCCCTGGCTTCTAAAGATTGGAATTATCCAAGGTGCGGGATAGCTACTCGAAGAGGCACAATACTCCAACCAAGTCAAGACACAACGAAAGAACAAGAGTTGGAAGTAGAAGAAGAGACTTTCCAGCAAAAATAAGAAGCAATGGGTGATGCAAATCGTTCACTTAAGGACTTGGCTTCTCATAGGCTTGATACACAACAGGGGTGTATTCAAACAAACTCTACTTTTGAGATCAATCCGGGGTTGCTTAGAAAATTACCAAAGTTCCATGGCATGGTGAATGAAGACCCAAACAAGCATCTTATGGACTTCCACACCATTGTCATGGCCATGCTTCCAGCGGATATTGAGGCGGATGGTGCAATGTTGAAAGTTTTTCGTTTCTCTTTGATGGATAGTGCTAAGGATTGGTTGTACTATTTGCCTTCCGGGAGTGTCACGACATGGAATGGGTTGAAGAAACTCTTTTTAGAGAGATATTTTCCTGCATCAAAGGCTACTCAAATTCGAAAGGAGATTTGTGGGATGAAGCAAAATTTGGGAGAATCCTTATATGAATGTTGGGAACGATACAAGAGATTGGTGGCAAGCTGCCCTCACCACCAATTCAGTGATGCTATGATCAACCAATACTTCTATGAAGGACTCCAATTAAGTGATAGGAATCTTCTTGATTAAGTGAGCAAGACGTGGCACAAGCTAGAGAGTTGATTAAAAACATGGCAACAAACTCCCAAAAGTTCTTGAGTCGTGGTTCGGATGTGCTTCTTAGGAAAGTGAATGAAGTGAGCGAGGTCGAGGAACTTCGTCAACAAACGGGTAACATGACCGCAATGATGCAACAAGTTGCAGCCGCGGTGATACCAAGTTTATCTCAAGCTTATGAAGATGAGCAAGCTAATGCGGTCTTTCCAAATCAACAAAGACGGTATGATCCCTACTCTAACACTTACAATCCGGGATGGAGAGATCACCCCAATTTTAGCTATGCCTACAAGCAAGGAGCGGTTCAACAACCTACCTTCAACTATCCGAGTGGATTTCAACCTCAACAACAACAATTCTAGCCGAGACAACAATTTCATCAACAACAACAACAACAACCTCAAAATATGGGTTCCAATATGGAAGAGTTGCTGAAATATTTTATGCAAAGAACGGAGAGTACGGTTAAGGATTTGCAAACTCAAGTTGGTTCTATGGCTATTGAGTTGAATCAATTGAAGGCACAAAATGGTGGGAAACTCCATTCTCAACCTATCAACCCAAAAGAGGGTGTCAATGCAATTACGTTGAGAAGTGGTACACAACTTGTGCAACCCGAAGTTACTGATTCGGGCAAAGAGGAAGCTCCAAAGGAACCTGTTTTGGAGGAGAAAAATGAGGATTCTCCCCAAACTTCTGAGGTACCTATTTCTAACTCTAAAACTCCGGTTTCTACTTATGTTCCTCCTTTACCTTTCCCTCGCAGATTTGCAAAGTCCAAGAAGGCGAAACTAGAAAAGGAGATTTTAGACATTCTTAAGAAGATCCATGTGAACATACCACTCATAGATGCAATCAAGCAAGTTCCAAAGTATGCAAAGGTTTTGAAGGACTTGTGTACCAATAAACAAAGGCTCAAAGGTAATGAAGTGCTTAGTGTGGGGGAGAATGCTTCGGCAATCTTACAACACAAACTCCCACTTAAGTGCAAGGATCCCGGTAGCTTTGACATTCCAGTCACAATTGGTAACATCACATTTAACAAAGCTATGTTGGATTTAGGTGCATCCGTTAATGTTATGCCTACGTCTATGTATAATTCACTTGACTTGGGTCCTCTTAAAAAGGCTGGAATTGTATTGCAATTAGCCGACCGCTCTAATGTCTACCCAATGGGTATTGTTGAGGATGTTCTTGTGCAGGTTAATCAACTTGTATTTCCAGCTGACTTTTGCGTGTTAGAGATGGATGAAGGTTCACCGGACTCATCTCTTCCATTGCTACTTGGGCGTCCCTTCATGAAAACGGCGAAAACCATTATTGATGTGGACAAGGGAACGTTAACTAATACGTTTCAACATTTTTGAGACGATGAGATATCCTAGTGATGTCCACTCTTGTTTCTCCATTGATGTGATGGACACATTGGCGCAACAAATGTTTGAGTTGAATGGTGTTGATACTTTGGAAACCGTGCTCACTACACATATTGATAATGGTTTGGAGTATAGTGATGAGATTAAAGAAACCCTTGGTTCTCTTGACTCATTACCGGAAAAATCAGCAATTAAGAATATTTCATATGCTTCTTTACCTTGCAATGATGAAAAACTTGTGCCTTCTATTGTTAAATCTCCAAAGTTGGAATTGAAACCTCTTCCAAATCACTTAAAGTACTTATACTTGGGTGACAAGGAAGACTTACCCGTGATTATTTCTAATGAGCTTAGTGAATTACAGGAGCAAAAACTTCTAAGGGTGCTAAGGACGTACAAGACGGCCATAGGATGGACAATCGCCGATATCAAGGGTATAAGCCCTGCCGTTTGTATGCACAAGATCCGTATGGAGGATGATGCAAAGCCTACAAGGGAAGCACAACATCGTTTGAACCCTCCCATGATGGAAGTTGTGAAAAAGGAGATACTCAAGCTTTTGGACGTGGGTGTTATCTATCCCATATCCGATAGCAAGTGGGTAAGCCCCACTTCTCTGTTCATCTCTAACGGTACGAGTGGTACCAAAGAAATCAGGTGTGACGGTGGTGGAAAATGATAAGAACGAACTTGTCCCAACTCGTGTGCAAACCGGTTGGAGGGTTTGTATTGATTATAGAAAATTGAATGCTACTACATTGAGTCTGGCTTTTCCTGCGTTAGTGGGCGTTGTAACGTCTCTCCGTGGCTTTGATGTGGAACGAAAAGATCACTTTCCTTTACCATTTATTGATCAAATGCTTGAACGTTTAGCCCACGGTGGTCATCTTTGGGTATGACCGGACACTCTTGCTATTGCTTCCTTGATGGCTATTCAGGTTATAATCAGATTGTGATAGCACCGGAGGATCAAGAGAAAACCACTTTCACTTGTCCGTTCGGTACTTTTGCTTATAGAAGGATGCCTTTTGACCTATGCAATGCTCCAACTACCTTTCAAAGGTGTATGGTAAGTATCTTCTCAGAATATGTTGAAAACATAATCGAAGTGTTCATGGACGATTTTAGTGTCTTTGGTGATTCATTTGACCTTTGCTTGAACAATTTATCACTAATCCTTGAACGATGTGTTGGAAAAAACCTTGTGCTAAATTGGGAGAAGTGTCATTTCATGGTAACTCATGGCATAGTTTTAGGCCATATAATATCTTCTAAAGGCTTGGAAGTCGATAAATCTAAGATAGACCTTATTCGTGCTTTAACCCCTCCCACTACGGTGAGGGAGATACGCTCTTTTCTTGGTCATGCAGGTTTTTATCGTAGATTCATCAAGGACTTTTCCAAGATAGCATCACCACTTTGTAATTTATTGCAAAAAGATGTGGTTTTTAACTTTGATGAAAAGTGTGTGGCGGCATTCAATCGTTTGAAAGAACTTTTGATTTCAGCCCCTATCATTAAACCACCGGATTGGAGCAAGCCCTTTGAGCTTATGTGTGATGCTAGTGACTATGCGGTTGATGCGGTGCTTGGGCAGCGTGTGGGGAAGATACCTCATGCCATTTATTATGCTTCTAGAACGTTAAATGAGGCCCAACAAAACTACACAACCACTGAAAAGAGTTGTTAGCCATTGTTTTTGCTTTAGAAAAGTTTCGCTCTTATCTAATTGGTACAAAAGTTGTTGTCTTTTCTGATCATGCAGCGCTTAAGTACTTGCTTACAAAGAAAGAGGCGAAACCGAGGCTCATACGATGGATATTACTCTTGCAAAAGTTTGATATTGAGATCAAAGACAAGAAAGGAATTGAGAACACCGTTGTGGATCACTTGAGCCGTCTTGCTGTGGACAAGGAGACTATCCCATTGCGTGAAAGTTTCCCGTATGAGCAACTATTCTCAATTGCCTTTGGAGAACCATGGTACGCTGATATTGTTAATTACTTAGTTTCTAAACAAATCCCAAAGAACTTGTCTCGTGCTGAGAGGGACAAACTGAAGAAGTTAGGAAACCAATACATATGGGATGATCCATACCTATGGAAACATTGTAGTGACCAAGTAATACGAAGGTGCGTTCCCGAATCAGAATTTAATTCTATCTTGTCTTTTTGCCACTCATATGCTTGTGGAGGACACTTTGGGAGTAAGAGAACCGCTCTCAAAGTACTAGAATGTGGTTTCTTTTGGCCAACTTTGTTTAAGGATGCACATGCATTTTGTACCACATGTGATAGGTGCCAAAGAATAGGCAACCTAGGTGCTCAAAATCAAATGCCACAAACTATTATTCAATTTGTTGAGGTTTTTAATGTACGGGGAATTGATTTTATGGACCCTTTTGTCAATTCTAGTGGGAATTATTATATCTTGCTTGTTGTGGATTATGTCTCGAAATGGGTGGAAGCTAAGGCCACCCCAACTAATGATTCTAAAGTTGTTTCAGATTTTGTGCAAGCTAATATATTTGCAAGGTGTGGCATTCCAAGGTCTATAATTAGCGATGGAGGTTCACACTTCAAAAACAGGTTCTTGCAAACCTTGTTAAGGAAGTACAATGTGTCGCATAGGATTGCAACACCTTACCATCCACAAATAAATGGGCAAGCCGAGGTTTCCAACCGAGAGGTGAAATCCATTCTAGAAAAGACGGTGAATCCAACAAGGAAAGATTGGAGTTCGCGACTTAATGATGCTTTGTGGGTGTATAGAACCGCATACAAGACACCTATTGGGATGTCTCCCTTTAGGCTTGTTTATGGTAAACCTTGTCACTTACCCATGTAAATTGAGCATAAAGCGTTTTGGGATATTAAGCAATGCAATATGGAGTTGGATGGTGCTGGAAGGCAAAGGAAGTTGCAACTCCAAGAGTTAGAAGAAATTCGCAATGATGCATTTGAAAGCTCACGGATTTACAAGGAAAAGACGAAAGCATTTCATGATAATATGATTACAAAGAAACAATTTTACATTGGGCAGAAAGTTCTTTTGTTTAATTCTCGCTTGTAATTATTTCCGGGTAAATTAAGGTCACGTTGGATTGGACCTTTTATTGTGACTAATGTGTTTTCTCATGGTGCAGTGGAAATTCGTAGTTTAGCTACAGGAAATGAACTTAAAGTGAATGGGCACCTAGTGAAACCATATTATGAGAACTTCTCTTCGGATGTCGTGGAAGGAGTTAATCTTGTGGAAGTACTCCCTCTGGAGGAGTCGTAGAAAGCAAGGAGATAGTCGGGCTGACGACTTTAAACCAAGCGCTAAATGGGAGGCAACCCATAGGTTTTGTATCTCTTATCTTTTATTTTCTTTTCTTGTCATGTTTTTACTTTTTCTGATTTCTTGTTACATTATAAGTATTTCCCACCTTGACTTTCTTTGGACGATTCAATTTACATTGAGGACAATGTAAAGCTTAAGTGTGGGGGAGTGGTTAAGCATTTGCATTGTAAATGTTTCATAAATTTTCAACTTTTGTGTAAAATAGTGAATAAAAAACTCCAATTTGTGGTTAGTTTAGAGTCACATAGTATACATGTCGCTAAGATTACATCGAGATTCTCATAAGAGTGACTGAACTTAGAGATGACAAAGAACATGATCGGGTTTCTTACTTGTATGAGAGTTAAAGTTGGATTTAACCATGCCAGTGGAAAATAAGGTGCATAATGAATTCGGTATTAGAGTTGTGGTCCCCTATAGTGGAGACTACCCATGTTACATAATGTGAGGCACCGACCTTCAATTCTTTGTACCTGTCTAAATATGTGCTTTTAGAGTGTGTGTCACCGTACGTAAATTCCGGGCAGAATGGTGAGCTGCCCAACCTCCCACCATAGAAGCACTATTTTGATCTCTTGAGTGCTATTTTTATCAATCATGATGGTGACATCGAATTGCTAACTTACATACCACTTTTAATCTTGTTCGCAGTTAGCACCATCCACCTTATCTCTCTCTACACCAACAGGTCCATAGAAACACCATCATCATCAACAAGAGGAGCATCACAAATTCGAAGGAAAGTTGAAGACGTTCAAGGTTTACGAGCAACGGTACAGAAATGAGCAGATTTCAGATTCAAGTATAGCAACAAAACAAGGAGCAGAATTTTTACAAATTGAAGACTTATATACAAGAGCGAAGATTATCAAGATGAGAGTTCGAGAAGTTTATGATATCGAACATACAAGTTGTGAAGAATCATGCGGTAAAATACTTATATCATGGCCATTTGTACTTATTTTATTTGTATTTTCAGTTTGTGTTTATTTCTCTTGTCTCAAAAAAAAAAAAAAATTTGAAAAAAAAAAAGACAAGAGAAAATTTTGTTAGGTGCATTATTAGTTTTATTATTTTGTTTCGTTTTTTGTTTTCATTTTGTATTTGTTTTATTTTTCTTGTCTCATAAAAAGAAAAAGAAAAAGAAAAAGAAAAATAAAATAAAATAAAAAAATAAAAATATAGAGACAAGAAAAATTTATTGTATCATATTTTGGGTTTGTATAGTCCGTTTTTAGTTTTGTATTCTTTCAATAAAGCCAATGGAAGAAGGAATATCTACAATGAAGTTTCAAGCAATAAGGATTTAGAGAAAAAGAGTTACATTGTCAAGATTCTACGAAGTTAAAGAGTTATCATCAAGAGTTGAAGACCGAAGACGAAGATGAAGACACCGATTGAAGACCGAAGACGTTTCTATGGATGATGTGAGAGTGGTGCTAGCTGCATGTCGAACGGATAACGAGGTAAGTAAGCATATTCCCACCTTCGTTAAGTGGTTGATTTCCTTTCTTAGAGATCGTCAGAAAAAAAAATGGGTTTTCAAAAATGATAAAAGATGTGGGTTTTCAAAACAATTCGGAGGGTTTGCCTTCCTACCATTCAACGTGTCGCCTCTTCATTCCTACCTGGACACATGTGTGACCCATAAAAAAGTTGTTTATTATTGAGAGCAACTTCATAAAACCCTTTCTTGTGAGGCAGAGTCGAGACTTTTGATCACTCCGAACCCGAATTTCTTTCGATAAGGGATGGTTATTTCTCTCTCAACTTTTAAGGATGAGATTGTGTTCATATATGTGTCTAACTTCTTATGACTAGTGTGCAGAATATCTATGTCTTCTTAGCGCGTTGGATGCTAACATTCGGAGAACTAGTAAGTTGGTAAAGTAGGTTTTGTGGGTATATCTCTAGTAAACCCTCACGAGACTATAACTCATCAACTAGGGACACCTAGGGATTCAAAGGCTTGTTATACATGCTAAGTGTGACCGTAGCCTCGACGACACAGAGTTGTATGTATGTTTTAGAATTGTTTTGTTTGATTTTCTCGAGGACTAGCAAAGTCTAAGTGTGGGGGAATTTGATAGGTGTTGTAAACACCTTGATATTTATCTATTGTTTATGCTTTCTTTGCGAGTTTTCTTGTAAATTATGTATCTTATGTTTGTTTTTGAGTTTATTAGGTGCAATGGAGTCATACGAGCAAAAGAAGGAGAAAACGTCCATTTGGAGCGCGAAGAGCAAAGATGTTAATTCGCAGGCGAGTGATGGAGCATACTAGGTTGCACAAGAAGGAGGTGAAGAATGAACTGTCAGTTTCTTAGAACTGGCAGTTGAACACGAAAGAGAATAGACATGTCAGTTGTCCGGAACCGAAGGGGCGTATATGGTATGGTTAGCCCTTATCCAGTGGTGCAGGGTACCAATATCAATTTTAGTCATTACCGAGCCCTACAAGAGAGGAAATCAATCCATCTCGTTTTCTTCCTCTTCATTACCTCTCCGCCTGAAATCGAGAACTTATGGCGGCACCATTTAATCAGAGAGATCGAGAGATGCAGGAGGAGATGGCTATTGTGGTGGAAGAATTTGTAATGGGTTTGTGGCCATGACTGAGATGGAAGATGATGAAGAACCGAATCTGATGTTGTTCAATGATGGAGAAGTAAAGATCCAGTGAAGAACACAGAGAAAGGGGATCTGAAGCAGAAAAAGAGAAATCGAGAAGAACCAGAAGAGATTGGTGAAGATTAATGGCTAGATTTCTAAATTCAAGAAGGATTCAGTGGAGTTAAGAGCTACACTTGTATGATTTGAGCGGGGAAGAAAATGGGTTTTTGCTGTAATTGGGTTTGGTCGATTCTGTTACAGGGTGATGGTTGGAAGAAGATTTGTTGGAGAATGATAAAGATTCAGATGGGTATCGAGTAAAACGGTATTTGATCTAATATTTGTGAAGATAGATAGAATCAGAGCTAGGGTTTGTATTAGTTTGTATTTGAGGATTCAGAGACAGTGTCAGATAAGATGGGTTCGAATTGGAAGCTGATTTGGGTCAGTTCTGGTTTGGAAATGGTTCTGGTAGATTCTGCAAATGATCGGATTTGAGTTCTGAGATTGAGATGGGGATTGTGTTGCTCAGATGATGTTGTTGAATTGGGTTTGGTGATGTTGCCGTAAAATGAATGTTGGAGGAATGATTAGTGGTGGTTGCTGCTGCTGGGAACTAAGAATGAACTTGATGGTGGTGACTGAACTATGAAGTACTGGTGGTAATGGTCTCAAAAGATGAAGCTGCGGCTGTAATTCAAGGAATTAAACTCAAGCTAGAGAAACTGGAACTGCAAGTGATAGGTTTGCTCATTCAAGATGGCAGGAGGTGATTGAGGTTGAATCGAAGATGGGTTGTGCTCATCTAAAGGTTCAGAAAGAGTTGCTGGTAATGATACAGAGATGGAGTTGTGAATGGACTATGAAGATGTGAGCAGTGCAGTTGGCTGTAGGTTTAGATGTATGTTTAGGTTTGGAGCAGAGTCGCAACTATTGAGCTGATTCATGAGTTCTGGTTGTTGGATAGAAATGGAGAATGAGGGTCTGGTGGCATTGAGGCAGAGAGGAGAAACGAAGGAGATTGGTGGTGTTGGTAACAGTTCGCAGTGGCAGGAATTGAGCAAATGGTTGCAGTAGCAGGGGCTAGGAAGAATGGATGGATGATGTATGAAAGAAGAGAAGATGTTGTTAAGTGTGTTTTGTAATGAGTTGCAGCTGCAAGTAATGGTGCTGAGATGTTAATAGCACATTGAGCTGAGGAGCTGAGAGTTGAACTGAATGTGGTTTGCTTGTGAATTGAGCATATTGCAGGTGCAGTTGGAGGTAGCTACAGCTCAGGTTTGAGCTCATCAAGGAGATTATGTGTATGCAATGAGCTGAAATATAGATGGATGGTTGTAGGTTTTGGGATTGAACTGTAATGAGGCAAGGCTGGAATGCAGATGGTCTAGTTTATGACAAGAGATTACAGGTGGTAATTATGTTCTGCAGTTGGAGTTAATGTTGTGCTCAAGTTGAAATTGCAGGCAAGGTTCTGTCAAGAGGATGGATTTGGTGGTGACTGTGATGCTGCAACTTGGATGTGGTTTCAATGAAGAAGAGCAGCTGAGATGAATTGAGTTTTGCATGACTGAGAACTGGGAAAAGATGGGAATGAATGCTAGGATGTTTGCAGGGTGTATAGCCACAATGGCTGGAATTGAAGTTATGCAGCGCCATCTTGGTGCAACACAGCTCTGGCCTGTGCAAGACTGTGGCCTGACAAGTCAGTCCAGTTAGCTCACCAGAACAGCTGACTCGGTTCCGACTCATGATCTTACTGAGCTAGTCAATTGACTCAGTTGACCTGACCGACTTGACTCGTTGACCGGTGACCGGGTGGACTTTGCCGGTCACCTGAGCTCTCTTCCGGTCACTTCTCCGGCCAATTTCCGGCCATAATACCAGTTTACCGGCGACAGTTTTTGGGGCATCTTTTCAACAAGGATTTTTCTCACATATGGGCTTGGTGGATTTGTATCTATTGGACTCTTTGAAGACTTGACCTAATTTTGGAACAAGAGAGCTATAAAAGGAAGACTTCTACAATTTTGGTTATCACGTTTTATTCTTGGAACTTGGGAGAGCCGCTTTTGTTTACGCTACTAGGGTTTGCTTTTGTTCATCTTCTTCTTTATTCAATTCATATTTTTGTGATGAACTCCATAGCTATGAGTAGCTAATTTATTCATTATTGGTTAAGGATGTAGTCCTATTTCTACAACTTGTGCTTGTGTTATGTATTAGTTTTCTCTCTTGATTATCGCTCACATCTCTACTGTTTTAATAATCACATGATTGATGTATTGTGATAGGACTTAGATGTTTGGTTTGTTAAGTGGCCAATTAATTGAACTTGCATCCTTGTCCATAGCTATTTTAGGGTTTTTCATCGAGCGATAACCCTAAATACAAGTAGCATGATATGTTTACGGTTTGTAGTGACACACTCTCGTAATCATATGTAGAGTTTGACCATTGTCCGAATTGTTATGCGCAATGTATGACAATTGCATTGATTAGCCTATTTCTGAAACTTAATGCTCATAGGAATTGAACTTAATTAGCGCAAGGCGTTAGGTTATTCTTTAGGTAGAATTCACATACGCAACTCTAATGTGTGTGTTGATGAACTTATGAAATTAATAGATTATCTTGCTCTCTTGATTCTCTAGGCTTTTGATAATAAAAGAGATTAAATTGTAATTCTAATCATATATGCAAGCACATGTTTAAGATTGAAGATGAATTCCTTGACCAATATCTTTCTCTATTGATTACTTTCTCCAATTTATTTTGCTTTTGATTTACTTTTATTGCTTACATAAAAATCATAAATCCCCCTAAGTGGTTACTTTAGGAAATTGATTACATAATAACTACAATTGCCTCTCTGTGGAAACGAAATCTTTCTTATCATATACTTTAGGAAAGTGAAATTATTTTTGACGCATACGACAACGATCAAAAATCCAACAAGCGAAGTGCATGAAATAAATAGCAAATAAAGGAAACTGTCCCCGAAGCTAGCACCTAATCTAACCAGCTACCACAGGCGACAACGAGCAATATCTACGTCCACGGCCTCCGCCATAAGCCTACTTTCGTCACACTAAACGTTGGCTTGGGACAACCCCCAATTGGCATCACTTATCAGTTTGTAGATGTCTCGAATAATTTTCCCTTTAGCCTTCTCCCCTTGGGCCAACGCTAGAGTATCTTCATGTTCATCGCGGTCTTGGCGTGCCTTATCCCGATGGGCTTGCCTGAAATTTCGCAGTACACTTATCTCCTCCCTTAACACCAATAAGCGCGCGAGCTCGTCCCTGGGATAGGATGGGTTCACAAGCGCAGAAACAACAGTCAAAGATAGAGTGTGCCCGAGAAGGCGTGAAGCATCATGGCCAGAGATATATGAATGGCGGTCGGCGATAGCATACTCAATGGTTGCCTTCATCGTCAAGGATTCGGTGACTAACGAAGCAGCAGCGTTGCGGGCCGTGACGGCATCATCCAAAGCATGTTGAATTGCAGAAGTTAGTCGACCAGCCTCCTCAGCAGCCTGACGCGCTTCAAAGCACTCTGCAAATTGAGCGTGGGCGAAATCCCTTTTAGTTAACCTATGCTCGTAAAGCACCTCAACCTCAGCCTCCACCAGTAGCAGGCGTGTCAGTTCCAATTTCTTGAACATCAAGACTAACGCGGGGACGGGCGCCAGAGTTAACGCGTACCTGTGAAGGGAGTGAGCCATCTACGTAAAGTGCTTGACAAGAAAACAAAAATGAAGATAAGGACTAAAATTGACCGGGTTGAAAGATTGGTGCTGCTATATAAAGAAGAGAACGCCATAAATGCTCCGACAACTGTCCTGCTCTCAATGACACGCGGTACATAGGAGTACGAAAGGATTTGGCTATTGGATCATATGATAATCGACCCAATAGCCAGGGTACTAATGTTGATGCCACTAAGAATAGAGGTGAACTTGGGTTAAGATGTAGGACTTGGGGACTAAACCCAAGCCCAAATAGAAGATTCCCATGAAAGATGGGAGGATAAAGGAGGAATTAATGAAGAAGGAATGGGTTATGTTAAAGAATGGCATTAAGGGTAATTAAGAGGCATTAGGACATGTGTCATGAAGTAGTAAAAAGAGGGGCTTTTAGGAAAGCCTATAAAAGAAAGGACAAGGTATAATGGAAAGACAACTCTCTCTCTTACTATTATTGGAATTGTGAGGTCATGTCATGTGTAATAGCTAGGACGGGTAGATCCTAAACTGAAATTCACCCCTCAACAACTAATATTTACCCCAACCAGTCACTATGATCCAAAATATCTTAGTGATTCAAAAATGTGCCCTAGAGCCCATAACGTACCTCGTGACATAAATTTACATTGCAACTCAAATTTCGATCTTATCACTGTCGTTAGGAACATCTTGTGGGTTACAATAACTTTTAATAAAATAAAATTTAATGGAGAAAATTGTTATGTATAACATGCATGTACATATAAATATCATGTCTGTCAGTTGTTTCGATGAATTGGTATTTTTTTTTTAAAAACAAAGTACCAGTCTTAATTAGATCTTATTTGTACTAGACTTGGATAATTCTATTTATATCTTATGTATACAGTTATGCAAAACTAAAAAAGTTTGATTTGTGTGTTTTATTTTTTATACTGGTTAAGCTTAGACATTTCCAATTGGAAGTCCAACACACTAAACTTTGTTTCTCTAAACAAGTTCACACCACAATCCTAATTACATTTACTCGATGAACCTTGTTTGTGCTACACCTCCAACATTATCCATAGATGGGGGAAGTTATCAACCACCAACACATATGTGTGGTTGGAGAGGACTCAAAGTCTCAACCTTCTACTTTGAAGGTGATATAAAAAAAAATTATACTAGAGGTTGAAACCCGTTTGTGGGTTTTGTGTAAATTTTGTAATCACTATATTAAGATTTAGATACGGAGTTGTTGAAATATACTTGGGTGAAGAAGCTAGGATATGGGTTTTAGGGATCCGGTTCCAAACAAGGGTATTTAGTATTCTTAATGTTTATTATCTTGTATTAACAACCATAGAGATGGAATTTTAAGGAGGTAAACTAGTTCTGGAGATTTATAGATCGCTTGAAAGATGTTTAAAGGTGTAGGTTTACAATGTGTTCTCAAAAGTCTTATTTGGGTGAGTATTAATTATTAGTTTTTTCTATAATTTATTTATTTCTTGCTTTGTGTTAGGAGCATTCTGATGACTTTAGTGTAACTTTCTCTCATTGTGATGACACCATAGGAATCTTTGTGAGCAGTAGCACACGCAAAAGGGTAACGTTCATGTTGAATAACTTTCCACGAATCTGATATAAATGTATAGACCTCAGCTTCTAAACCATCAACTAGTCTTACCAATTTGTAATCGGCATTCTGACAATTGTAACCAAACCCATATCCCAAACCATACGCATCGAATCTCGTATTCTTCTATATTCTCTGGTTAATGGAATCCAAATACAAATAATACAAACATTTGTGGACTGGATATCTAAAGAAAAACATAGAAAAATTAAGCCATTGCAGGAACCTATAACTTTAAAGAGATAACTGAGATTCTTGTCATACTCGAAAGGATAACGCATCCGAGCACTAGCTTCTTCTAGTACCATTGGCTTCCATGTTATTTCCGATGAGATTATACAACATAATCAATGAAGTAAAGAGCGTAACCACAATCTTTAAATATGAGCCTACGGTTTTTGTTGTTTTGGATAATATGATGATTAAGATGAGTCTTAAGAAATCCAGGGCTACAAAGTAGATAAGAAAAGGGCTTGCATACACACCTACTAATCCCAATGGAATTCAATGGTAACCTCGAAAAGAATCTCTTCAGGATGGCTTGATAAAGACATGATCTTTTTTGAACTGGGATGGATACAAGATGCACAAGATTTGTTTTCTTTTATATGACTGAATTAGTTTGATATTTCTCTTGGTTTAGATGGACCGAAATCTATCAGGCGAATTTTTAACTGAGTTCGCAACCATAGGATGGGCCATAATGGTGGTGGTCATCCTATGTTGACCTGAATGCTACGTTACCCTTAATAAAATCCATTTGTGTTGCCACTAGGAAACACACACAATGACCAATGGAGAAATTCTAATAGTGTTATTTAGATGGACTCACTTGGTCAATAAATTGTCTGTAAAATAATATTATTCGGCCACACTTCAAAAGAATGATGATGTGTGAAATAAATACAAGTTATCACAAAAAATTAAGTTCGTGTTGACACCCCACACCGGAGGCCAAGCATAGTTCGTCCGCTCAAGTATATTTTTTCAAATTAACGCAAGTCATCTTTTGTAAACAAAAAAATTGTTGACCCAAAATCCATACCTCTTGAATCTTAATGCTAGAAGTGAAAACTACTACTAGACCCATTTCTCAAAATTTTTTAAACCGTTAAACCCCCGGGCGTAAAACTTCACACGCGCACTCATTTTCTAGGTCAAAATTTCCCTTACACCCATATTTTCTAAAATTATTTCTTCGCTTGTTCTTCCTCGGTTTTTTTTCTCTTTGTGACATCATTTTTCGTTTGTCTTCTCTTTCTTGTGATTACCTTTTTTTTCCGAGAGAACATGGTGAAATTAACCGAGGATAATCATGTTGTTGTCGTTAATTGATAAGATTTTTGGAAGATAATTCAAAGTGATTCCATTTTTAGGTTTTAAATCTGTGATCTTATTTCAATTTTCAATGAGTAGAGATGATTCAATGGTTTTAAATGTGTGATTTTTTTGGCATGAAGTTATTATGATTGCGTTTTCGATTTGGTTTTCCTGAGGTTATTGAGAATAAACCCTATTTGTTTGATACTGTAATTATGATTTGGAGATCTAGGGTTTATGAGAAATTAAGGTTAGGTTCGAAGAAAGGTGAAAAGGCGAGGGTACCCAAATATACCTCAAGCTAAAACTTTTCCTACATATAAGTCCTTTCTCCGAAAGTGATTGTCTATGGACTGATTTGAGACAATACAACTAATCGGTTCACACTTCGTGTGATCATCTATGGATACGAGATCGAGACAATACAACAACGAAGTATGTTACTTGATAAAAAGGTTCGGACTTAACCAAACACAATAGGATTCACTTATCAAGTAAATAGGAATTAACGTTTGTGTGATTTACTTTAATTATAATAAAACAATTATAATGCGGAAATATAAAGTAAATGACACAACAAGATTTTGTTAACGAGGAAACCGCAAATGCAGAAAAAAACCCCGGGACCTTGTCCAGAATTGAATACTCTCGTGATTAAGCCGTTACAAAAAATTACACCTAACTTCGTATAGTTGAGACCAAGCAACTAAACCTATAGTTCACCTAGTTCCGTCTGTATTCCCACGCCTCCAACTTATAAATAAGTCACGTACTTAGAACAATTCCTTTGGTTCGTATTCCAAACAGTAAAGGAACAACAAATCTGTTTGGTATCAACTCTCTTCAACCAAGTGATATGAGCCGGACAAAGGCTCTTCCGTTTATCTTAACATAAACTCCTTCGTCGGGTCCTTAGATCTATCTTATGTTCAATTACCAAAGTAATCGTTTAAGATTAAGCCAATCAACACTCTTAATCCAAAGAATTGTGTTAATGCCGATCTACTCAATTAATCAATCCAATCTACCACAAGGATAAACCGATTATTAATTGGATCCTCTTTTACCGAAACAAGTATTGTGCACACCAAAGATTATAAACCCAAGTCAGATCTTCAATATCTTATTTGTCTTCAAATCTTCTTAAATCTTCAATAAAAACCTGCACACAATCACTTGAATCTCTTGTGATCAATCATGCACAGAACGGAGTCTGTTAACAATGGATTATCACAAGATCGTCTTTAGAACTAACAACAGTCTAAAGATCCCTGTCGAAACTCTGAACTAGTTTGAGTGAATCTTATATCAGAAGAGAAGATTCTCAAGCATAAAAAAACTAGGTGCAATCAAAGTTGAACCACCGTTTTTCAATCAAATCAATCGAAAACAAAAGATAAACCGAAATTTTGTTAAGCAAAAGAAAAATATATATGAAATAAAATCAGGATTTTCTTAAATAGGAAAACAATCAACTAACAACATTTTTACCTCAAATTTCGCATCCGCTTCTCCAATATATTTGCATCTTCTTTCAGGGAGAATTGATATCGAAATATCCTTATGTTGTCATCCTTATGCAAAACAAAAGAATAACAACAACCAACCTTTACCAGAGAAAGGTTGAAAATCGGTTTTTAACAATTGCAAGCAAAAGTTGAAAACTGTCGAAACATATATGCTTTTATGCTAAACCAAAACCGATTCAACATATTGTGACTTTTTCACATATTGTTTCTACCAGAACCCCTCATTATTCTTTGATAAAGCCTACCAACATGGGCTAGAACTTAATCCTGCTAAATCAAAAAGTCACCCAAACCACAAGGGTTCACAATATATGAGATTGAATATTAAGGTAGTGAAACCGAAAACATACATCTCATAAATCACTTTGCAATACACCATAAATATTCAACATAAAATCAAGTATTTCAATTACCTCAATCTTGAATTAAATTGCGAAACCAACGCAAAAAGAATGAGGTCATTCCGAGTTCGGACGAAGAAGTTATGGGAAAAACAGTTTTACACTTCTTCGTATGGGGGACCTCTTACTAGGATCGGTTCCCTCACCATGACATGGTACTAGGATCGGTTCCCTCACTATGACATGGTATTAGGATCGGTTCCCATGAGTTACTTGTGACAGATCACAACACTAAACTGTTTTTGACATAACTTTTGCATACGATGTCCGAATTCAGTGATTTTTGGCTCGTTTTAACAAGAGCTATACATATATGATCAGTAGATATCAACATAGTAAACTCAAAATTACCGTTTCTATAAAATCTCAAATATAGATAGATAAGGTATGAGTATAGAAGAAAATAAATCTCCCTAAAGATGTTAATTAGACATATAATAACCGAGAGATCATGTGCTCAGTTTCATGTGCTTCCTCACCTTTCAAAAAATTGAGCACCAAGGTGAGTATGCACATTCTAACACAACTAGGTTGTGTTGATTTGATCCTTGTCTTGTTCTTCACGAGTGACTAAGACAGAATCATCACTCTTGACCTCTTGCTTGGTTTGTTTTCTCTTGTTCCATCTCTTGTTTTTCTTCTTTGACTTGTGATGAAGAGTGTCATTATCACAACCTTTACTAGTACAAGAGATTTCAGACATAATGTATTTCTTTAGCCTTTCAAGAAGACTCTTGTAATTATTGTCACCAACAATTAACAGCTGAGAGTTATTCTTGTGACTAACTTTTGGTCCCTTCTTGGCTATGGAAGACTTCGGGACCCATTTAGAGAGGGGTTTCGCAGGAGCAGCTTTCTCCTTCATATCATTAGGACGATTGTCCTTTTGAATACTTTGCGAAACATCCTTTCTCCAATTTGGAACATCAGATCTTGTCTTTGCATTTGAAACGTCATCTCTCTTTCTATAATTGGGTATTTTATGAGATGACCTTGTCGAGTGATATGCAAAATTTGAACTATCATTATAATAATTCTTTTGCCTAAACTTAGGACAATATCAATCTGAGTTATTATGAGGAAAAAACTTAGCCAATTCGTTTGATACAAAAGAAATTTCATCTTGCATCTTACGAACTTTGCATCCCCATTGTAAGTGTCCTTTATTACCACAATAATAACAATGCTTAGTATAAATATACGAAGTATGAGTTTTGATGTTACCTTTTTGTGGATCCTCTTGCATTGGAGCTCGACGAGTTTTCTTCTTCTTCTTCTTCTTCTTGTCTTTGTTCAACGTTATTGCTTTCTTGAAATTAGCATAAATGCCTTCTTTGATTACTGCTGGTTGAACACTATTCTTAAGCTTGACAGACTTTTCTTCTTTACAAGAAATATGAGCATCTTTGTCATCAGTGGAAGCCTCTGATTGAGAAGAATTTGCAGCTTTAACAAATTTTACCTCTTTGCTAATATTTGAAGCATCTATTCCCTTATAGCCCAATCCTCGTGTATCACGATTATTTCTACTTGCTTCTAACATTGAGGTTAACTTGTTTGAGCTTTCGTTGGATTTTTTCAGTTCCAAATTTTCTTCTTCCAACGTCTTGATTTTATCAAGAGCACCGGCTAGATCAGCCTCAAGGTGTTTTTCTCGTGAGAGATATACACCTTCTTTCTCTTCAAAACTCTTTTGTTGAGATTTAACATGTTTCTCTTCCAACAAACGTACTTTTTCAAGGGCCGCATCACGATCTTTCTCAAATAATTCTACTTGAGAAAGACTAGCACATACTTTGTCATTAAGACTCTGTATTTGTTGAGAATCATTTTCCCTAAACTTTTCGTAGTCTAGGTGATGCCTTTCACATTCAGTAGTCTTTAATTATAAAGTAACCAGAAGTTCCTTTACTTTCTTATCAGACATACTTAGGAGAATTTCGTTAGACAACAAGTGCTCAGGAATCTCTTCCAACTTAGAGTTTGTAACCTCTGATTCTGAAAGTGGTTTAACTACCTCTTGCGATACGTTAACTGAGTCTTTCAATAATTTTCGCTTTCGCTTAATCTTACTTTGACTCATTTCTTATAGGTTGGACCAAATACAGATTGTTAGATCTTTTTGTGTTTGCCTGCTGTGATACCAATTGAAAAGGCGAGGGTACCCAAATATACCTCAAGCTAAAACTTTTCCTACCTATAAGTCCTTTCTCCGAAAGTGATTGTCTATGGACTGAGTCGAGATAATATAACTAATAGGTTCACACTTCGTGTGATCGTCTATGGATACGAGATCGAGACAATACAACAACGAAGTATGTTACTTGATAAAAAGGTTCGGACTTAGCCAAACACAATAGGATTCACTTATCAAGTAAATAGGAATTAACGTTTGTGTGATTTACTTTAATTATAATAAAACAATTATAATGCGGAAATATAAAGTAAATGACACAAAGAAGATTTTGTTAACGAGGAAACCGCAAATGCAGAAAACCCCGGGACCTTGTCCAATTGAATACTCTCGATTAAGCCGCTACACAAAATTACACCTAACTTCGTATAGTTGAGACCAAGCAACTAAACCTATAGTTCACCTAGTTCCGTCTGTATTCCCACGCCTCCAACTTATAAATAAGTCACGTACTTGGAACAATTCCTTTGGTTCGTATTCCAAACACTAAAGGAACAACAAATCTGTTTGGTATCAACTGTCTTCAACCAAGTGATATGAGTCGGACAAAGGCTCTTCCGTTTATCTTAACATAAACTCCTTCGTCAGGTCCTTAGATCTATCTTATGTTCAATTACCAAAGTAATCGTTTAAGATTAAGCCAATCAACACTCTTAATCCAAATAATTGTGTTGATGCCGTTCTACTCAATTAATCAATCCAATTTACCACAAGGATAAACCGATTATTAATTGGATCCTCTTTTACCGAAATAAGTATTGTGCACACCAAAGATTATAAACCCAAGTCAGATCTTCAATATCTTCTTTGTCTTCAAATCTTCTTAAATCTTTAATAAAAACCTGCACACAATCACTTGAATCTCTTGTGATCAATCACGCACAGAACGGAGTCTGTTAACAATGGATTATCACAAGATCGTCTTTAGAACTAACAACAGTCTAAAGATCCATGTCGAAACTCTAAACTATTTTTAGTGAATCTTATATCAGAAGAGAAGATTCTCAACAATAAACAAACTAGGTGCAATCAAAGTTCAACCACCGTTAGTCAATCAAATCAATCGAAAACAAAAGATAAACCACAACTATTTAGTTTCCAACCAACGGTACACGCTAGAGCTTCTCAATCCCAAAGAAGACTTTAAACTGAGCGGCCGTAAGAGATTTCGCCTAATTAGGTCACTCTCCTCTTCGAATAGGCAGCTACACCAGTAACAACAACAAAAGAGGAAGTATGTTGTTACGAAGGATTAGTTTGCTAGAAAGGCAAACTTCAAGTATTTATAGACAAGGAAGTTTGGACACCAAGGAATTTCTAAAACCGAAAATATTCTCAAGATATTCATTAAAGCACAAATTCGGTTTCCATAATTCCTGGAAATGCTCTGTCCAAAAATAATGATCGAAATCTCTCGAAAAATCTAATTAGTAAATGCACATTACTAATTCTTATATTTCCCTACAAAATGAAATTAATAACCTTACTTAAAATATTCTTAACTTACTTATGTTTCGATCCTGGGATTCTCTTCCCTTAGCTATTAAAGAATAACTTTGAACAATTAAAGAAATAAACATTCACAGCACGTGTTCAAAGTATGTCGACATCCTTACTTTGTAAGTTCTCTTTCACACTTACAACCTTGAAACCGATTTGCCACACTTTCAAACAAGTTTAGAATTGGTTCATCTTACTTTCAAGAACTATGTGATTGATCAAACAAACATTCAATCACAATCATGGGTTTAACGGTTCTACCAAAACAAGTTTCGGTTCTACCTTCCATGTGAGTACTGTGCATAGTCACACTAGATTTCCAAAATTCGGTTGACTAGGTACTAGGATCGGTTCCCCACATATATATGGTATCTAACTTATATGTGTTGCACATGTCCATAGGATCGGTTCCCCTTTGCCTAAAAACGTGTTGCACATGTCCATAGGATCGGTTCCCCTTTATGTTATAAACCTTGCTGCACCCCATACAAGGATCGGTTCCCCTTTGTGATGTACTGCACCTCTTACTAGGATCGGTTCCCCTTATCCGACATCTTTTTTATTAGATGTGAAATTGAAAATTGTTGCATAATCTTTTTTATGCATCGAGAAAATGGATGCATAACCTGATATGCATCCGAAAATATGACTGCATAATGCATTATGCATCAATTTTTTCTGTACGCACTAAAATTAACCAAAACAATGACTACATAACTTGTTATGCAGTCGAGAAAATGGTTGCATAATTCGTTATGCGTCTGTTTTTTCTGTTGGTTTCAGGCATATACAACGTTTTAGTGGTTGCATAACCAAAATAATAGATACATGAACAAAAATATGGTTGCATAACGTGTTATGCATCTTTTGTGGTGTATGCATATTGTGTTATGCATCTTTTTTGGAGGCTGTATAACGAATATGTAGTTAGTTTTCGAAATTTTTGCCTAAAATGATGATCACCTCTGATTTTTTTCGTGAAAAAACAAAATTTTGATATTGTTGTTTGTACTTGTTGTGTAAATCTCTTTAAAAGATTTCCAACGAGATAAAATTTGTAAAATTCCAAGGCGTGGTTTTTTAGATATGTTATATTTAAGTTTCCTTACCAATTATACCCCTGAAAAAATAGGATGCATAACGAGTTATGTAACGATTTTTAATAATTTCGAATAATTTTGGGTGTCCCTGAAACTGAAAAGTATCTTGGCAACAAGAATAAAATATATTTTAGGTTTTAGTCCTAATTTCCCCATGCTAGAACCATGGAAATACAAAGAGGATAGACAAGGCAGTTTCCACCTGGGTCTTACCATCAATCCACACCATGACTATTTAACAAGCTTTAAAACCTTATTTTCTACCTCATTCCAACGGATCATCACTCATAAGATATTCGTCCTACATTACAATAAACGTTGATGATTTGATGCAAAAGATATTTCATGGGTGCCCATATATTAGATTCAAGAGGACCACAAATAAGGAATTAATCGTACTAACAATCATGGTCCATGGAGCACTCTCTCAAGGAACCCCATAAAGTGATGTTTGACAGGATAGAACTTGAAAGATTAAGAACATTGAGCCTAAGAGCGACGGCAGTGGTGCGAGTATAACCAAAGACCAAAGAGGGAAAAAAAGACCAAAATTTAGGTTTAGTCTGGTGTGTGACGCTACGGGTGGAAGACTAAATTTGGTGGAGCGTGGATTATACGTTCGCCTGGTGTGGGGCGTGAAGTATACGTTCGCCTGGTGGTGGGGCGTGGATTATACGTTCGCCTGGTGTGGGGGAGATTTCGAAAAAAAAAATTAAAAAAAATAAAAAAATAAAAAATAAAAAAACAATGGGGCGGAGGTATAAACCTCGCCCCATTCAAAATGTTTTAAAAAGTTTAGTGGGGCGGAGGTATAAACCACGCCCCACAATAAATTAATATATATATATATATATATATATATATATATATATATATATATATATATATGGGGCGGGGTATAAACCACGCCTGCTGTGGGGCGTAGACTTTACGTCCGCCTGGTGTGGGGCGAATACTATATCAACGCCTGGTGTGGGGCGAACACTATATCAACGCTCGACTAAAATTTGGGTTTGGTCTTTGGTCGCCGACCAAATTTAGTCTGGAAATTTGCTATAGTCTGGTATTTGATCTTTAGTCCGTCCCACTACGTCTCTATCTCTTCCCAAATTTTTGGTCTTGGTCGCCCACTGCGGTTGCTCTAAATAAATAGAGGTGGGAGCATAATTTACTTCAAAATATGCAGCCATATTCTATGATCGCCCACGGTCGATTTTCTGGCCCTAGTAAAATCCTATTTTGATTTTCTTCTCCACACATTAAGGTGTCGAATTTACTCTCTAAGAAAAAAAATAGTGCGGTTGATCATTACTTAAAAAATTTTAACGGTGCGGAAGTAGCCCACAAATGGAATTACATTCTCTCTTTTTTTTTTATATAAATGAAAAGAAGAGAACTAGTTGTAGCCAACCATACGGATATTAGGTGCCTCCCAGATTTGAGGACTTTGGTTTTCACTCCCAATTAAATAGAATTGTCGAAGGTCAGTGAAGTTTTTGGATTGGAAATCCTTACAATTGACCTTTTCAAAAGAACTTAAAACAGTTAAAATGTCGTCTACTATGGAGTTTGTTTTCCAGGTTGTCATTCTTTGGCCACCTTGCAGGGTGCTATTCAAGTTCCTGTTGTTGCCTAATAGATTGAAAGTTCTGCAGTTCAGCCTTGACGCCCACTAGAGTGCATCCTGAGCTGCTATGCAGTCTCTTTCTTCTTTGCTTTGTGCTCTAATTCCTCTCGTGGATCTTCCGATTGTATCTCCTGAGGGCCCTGTAATGGTAACACCAACACATGTTAGTCCCGTAAGAGGATTAAGAATGGACATATAAGCAAATGTCAAATTCAAGCTAAGAGTGTTATCAACAACTCTAGTTGTTCTACTTTCTCTAGTGTTATTGGCCCTAGTGGAGATTCTCTCCGATAAGTTCAGATGGTTCACTATGATAGTAGTTATGGCTTTAAGATTTGGTTGCATTTTCTGGAAATCCACATCACATCTGGCTTTCCAGACAAACCAACAGAGAGTAGCAGCTATAGTCTCCCAAGCTCCCCAATGAGTTTGAGGGTGGTTTCTGGAAAACCAAGAAGATCGCCAGTCAACTAGACAAGTAAAGTCTAGGGTTGAGGCATTCAAGTTTAGGGAGAAATGAGCCCAAACAGCTCTGGTAAAGTTGCATTGCATTAGTAAATGTTCTCTTGTCTCACTATGAGTCCTGCACATCACACAAACAGGGTTAATATAAGGAATGTAGGTGTAAATGTGTCCGCTAAAAGGTAAAATATTTTGCTGCAATTTCCAAGTGAAAAAACTGATTCTTGGGATAATATCCATATCCCAGATTTTCCCTGCTAAGATGTCTTTCTGCTGGTACTTTTTCTTGTCTAAGATGTCATATAAAGATTTGCCGGTGAAGATCCCTTGGGGGTTGTCCAGCCACCTTAAAGTGTCCTCATTATCTCTGTTGGGTTTTATACTGAGAATTCTTGCTATAACATCCCAGTCAAAGTAAAGTTGGAGAGTATGGATATTCCAACCAGTATCAGACATGAGATGAGTGACAAGAGAGATCCCACTGTCATTGCCATCCCAGTTTGAGGTAATAGGATTGCCCTCTAAGTCTGGTATCCATCTATCTTTCCATATGTGAACATTTTTTCCATTTCCGATTTCCCAAATACTATTATCTTTAATCAACATTAGCCCCTTATACACTCCTTTCCACGCCCAAGAGGATATCGTATTACAGGTGGCGTGGAAAGGGTTTGTATTAGGATAGTATTTACCTTTCATATTCTTAGAGTACAAAGAATCTGGCTGGTGAAAGAGTCTCCACCCGTTTCTAGCTATAAGAGACATATTAAAATGGGCAAGGTTCTTAAGACCATTACCACCCTTGTCCTTGGATTTGCACATGCCATTCCAGTTTTTTATATAAAAACCTTTCGTCCCATCATGTTTGCCCCACCAGAAGTCTCTAATTATAGCAGTAGCTCTCTGAGTGGTCTTTTTAGGGAGGATAAAGGTAGACATATTATAAACAGGTATAGTCTCTAAGACAGCCTTTGCCATAATACCTCTACCCAGTGGAGATAGAGTATTCCTGCTATTTAACTGCCTCCATTTTAACCAACAAATTGTCAAAGCAATCAATTTTAGACTTATTAGTAAATAGGGGACCGCCTAAGTATTTATCATCAAGTCTAATTTTCTTAACATGTAAGATGTTGATTATTTCTCTACCAAAGCTGTTACTAACATGAGGGGTGAAAAAAATACCTGACTTGAAGAAATTGATCATTTGCCCAGACGTCTTGCCATAATCATCAAGCACTTTTAGAAGGTTAGTACTTTGGGTAATGGAAGCCCTGGTAAAGATCAGACAAGTATGTGCCCTAGTGCCATAATTACATTCTCTCTAGACAAGTATGTATAACATACTCTATCTTGGAAGCTAATGGCACATTATTGGAGTCACTTTCTCTCTTTTGGTAAGCAACATCTTCAATTTGAAAACTCATTTCCCTTATCTGTTTGAGATAGATGAGATGAAATGAAATCCTATACTTTTGGATTTCTAATGGTATTTTGGCCTTTCACTAAAGATATCTCTGGATAGCCCATCCTTTCTCTTCTCCTCTCCTTTTCTCTTGTTTCCTTGTTTCTTTTCATACAAGAGCTCCCCATAAATATCTTTTTTCCCTCCCACTCACACACAATAGATCTCCCCAGGGAACTTTGGCATTTGTTTGTTTCTCTTCTTTGAGAGTATTTTATTCTAGCTCTAATTTCTTTTGTGGAGTTTCACTATTTTGTCCACTACAATTACAAGTATTGGAAGAAATGTCCCATGAACATCATGATGAGAACCAACCATGTCTGTATTGCCACCCGCATACTTACATTAGAATGGTACGCAATAACACCTTAGTTATAGTATTTCTTTTGGTGAACAAATAATTGTTTAGAGACTACTAGTAAAATATAAGGTTGATAAGTTTTTTTTTTAATGGAAATGGAAACAGGTTCAACACTTGATAGAGAGATGCTTACTGCTTCACATGAGCCAAGGCCAATGTATTGAAGCACTTTCTACGCGTGCTAATATACAGCCTCTAATCACCCTTACAGGTTTCTTTCTATCTTTATGTGGATTTAGAACGACAATATTTTGTTAGAGATCTCATTTGGTTCAATTGTACTTGTAATAAATTGCAGTTTGGAAAGAGTTGCTCAAAGTAAATAGAGATTTCTTTCGGTCATATTTAGAAAAAACGACTTCACCAAGGTCAACTGTCGGTGGTAAGTTCACGAAAACAACCTAACCTCTCACGAAGGTCCTCCAGACCTTTGAAATTATGAAATTACATTTGACACGGGATCAATTCCCGTTGTAAGCACCTAATGTGCAGCTGCAGTAGCAGCACTGCAGCAGTAGGGTTAAGGGGATGGGGCAAAAAAAAAATTGATACGGCAAAGCTTTCATAGAGCTGTTAATCTAATATCTGTTGTATTCGACATTCGTATAGGTGGATCTGATCAGTGGGAGTCAAGATTTAAAACAAGGAAAGAATGGGAGTCGTGCATTTGAAACAGATTTCATATTAAGACGCGCGATGTCTAGTAGTTTACAAGCAAAAATAGTACTATAGGATATTGTAATAGTGATTCTCAACCTATCTAATATTTAAAGCTTTTTGCTTCAAAAGAAAAAAATTGTACTCCGTATCACATTTGGACGGTTGTAATTTTGGTTACATGAAGATAAATCAATACGCATTGGACGCAAAAGTTGCATGAAGGTTCCTTTTTCATAGTTTATCATGACGGAATCCATAGTTAGCAATCAAATTTATGTTTACGATTATATGATAACCAAAACGTACTAGGCTTTAGCATCAGATGGTATCCTGTTGGACCGAGACAAGAGAGAGGAGAGCACAAACGCGGAAGCGACTAAAAGACTACATTGATAATCAATTCGGTGTACAATTTCTCATGGCTCAACAACCTACTTATAGTCTCACAAACTTGACCAGTGGCGGAGCCAGAAAGATTTGGCTGGGAGGACAACCATGTATACATATCACCACAGTGAATTGCGGCCGAAGGTAGCAAAATTTTTTTAGACATTTTCTTCACTAACAGATCAATTTTAGGATCAAAAATTATGGTTAAAGAAGAATTTTAAATTTGAAAAACTCCTAAACAAAATATTTTCCCTTAATTTAGGCATATAATTTAGTAACAAAATGCAATTATAGATATATATAAGTAAATAATTGTAGATAAACTAGTCAACATCCAGTTTTTTCCCCAAATAGTTATCGTTTTTAACCAAAATATAAGTGAATTTTCTTACCTACCGAAATTAGGGGGGACAAAATATTCTTTTCAACCAAATCATAGCTACAAATTTTCGATTTACCAAAAATTAGGGAGGACAACTATCCTCCCTAGTCCAAGTGTGGCTCCGCCATTGAACTTGACGATCACTCAAACGACTTTCCTAACAAAGATCAAACTCTAAACAAAGACACTTTCCTAACATAAACCAAACTCTAAATAGAACTCTAGAACCAAAACACCTTGCTTCACAAGTTACCTTGACTTCCAAATATAGTCTTGGTTTATTATTTCCAACATCCTCCCTTAAACCAAGACTGTCATTACTCCAAGCTTTCCACACACTGATCAAGCCTCACTTCAATTGAAACTTCTTTGAGAAAATATTCTCAACAATCCTTTGTAACCGACAAACGGTTCACTCTTCAGGCCCTTGATTTCTTCAACGTTTCTTAACAAGCTAGAAACACAACCCTGTGCTCTATCCACTTGCTATCCAAACGCGAAACCAACACCTTTCCTCTTTATCACCTACTTCACTTGTAGGATTTCCGTCACATACTTCACTCGCATGACTTCCATACAAACTTACTCCACTCGTAATTTGTAACTCATCACCGAGGATTGTATCTCATATTCTACTTTCTTCACAGAGCAAGCCAAAAATTCAATTGAATACATACTGATGCTTCTCTTTCTTCACAGAGCAAGCCAAAAATTCAATTGAAAACATACTGATGCTTCTCTTTCTTCACAGGAGGAACACACACTCCTAAGGAGGAACACACACTCCTACTTCCTCTCTTCACAAATTCCACACTGGAATTGCTTCATTGCCTTCACCACAGGCATGTGATCTTCTTTTTATAATACTGATACAAAGTTTGCCACATAATTCGGTAATTGCCACTCTTCCGAATTCGCCTAACTTCTACAACTCATGTTCCAATCAAAGAACAAAAGAACTAACACAAAGGATAAGAAAATGAAGCCAAAATTCATACTGATACTTCTTTTTCTTCACAACTTTGTTGTTAGGAGTTAAAGAATTTTTTTTTTCGGTATTGGGATTTCATGGTTTCCGGTGTTGGTGTTTTGTTATGGGTTTAAGAGAAAGTCGTGTGAAGGTAAAACAACGAGTAAAACTGAACTGTTGTTTCTTGGCCATGGCGCGATGAGAACGGAGTTATGATGTTGGCGTGAGTTTGTAAAGATTAACAATGCTGCTACTGATTGTAATTCAGAGCCAAGGAAGGGACAGAGGCTCGAGCAAGTATTGGCCAAGGTTCGCAAGTTACTACAGGGTATAATGAGAATAACCCGCATGCCCATATGGTTTGGGTTTGAGTTCAAGTCAGTGGAGTTTTTTGGTCCAAGTTGGAACCCTAAAAAGGTTTAGAGCTCGATTCAGAAGATGAGAAGAAAGACGAGCATGAAGTGGTGTTGGCGTGTTGTTGTCATTGATGTTGCAGAGAAGGATCAATGATGAAGACTGGAAGGGTGTTGTTCTTTCTTCTTCTCAGTTCCAGTCACGCTTCTGCCACAAGCTATAACCTTTCTTTACAAAGTCTACCACACTTTGTCAGGTATTCCAAGTTTCTGTCACAAACTCTTCAACCACACTTCTGTCGCCAACATGTTTGATCTTAAACTTCAACATCCTCCCTTAAGCTCAAACATATCCACCCAACATTCCTTGTCATTCTAAGTCTTAAAAATTCGATCAACTTAATCAAACTGTACCAGGCTTTCCCATATGCAATACCAACTTCGATCTTCCACTGCGTTTATTTCGAATCCATAACTTAACCCTTTGAAACAACCACTCACCCTACACTTTTTCATCTTCTAAAATTCCTTGTTTATTGCACCATCAGACGAGGTGTCAATCTCGCAAAAATAAATTTCTCTACTTCTCTTTAACTAGCAAGTAGTATAATGTAAGTAGGATCGTCCCAAGGGAGGTATGAAGTTCAAGTTGTTATGCAAATACTCTTAGCAAAGATGATTTTGTTGTAGAAATGCTTTGAAAATTGTAAAATGTATTCAAATATGAGATGTAATTGATTAAAGGTTCATTCTAGACCACTAATACAAACCAAATTGATAGATAGCTATATTCTTCACATTATCATGTTACTAACAACCCTAGAATAATTAGTACGCTCAACTATTCCGTTATTATCTCCTAGCTCACCGGATACGGAAGCGCTCGACTACCTGGTTCCTACTTGCCAAGTTTCCTAGAGGTACGCTTACTAGGTTTGACTTGAACAAGTGCTCTAAGTTCTGTGAGATAAGGTTGCTCCTAGTGATGAACTCAAAAGCATGAATCACCTACTAGTGTTGATTTCTACATATGGGTACTTAACAAAGTCCCATCATCAATACCCACATATTACTACTTGTGTTTATCTTCTCTAGACAATTACGGGTCGAAGAAAATCTAAACTAGCAATAGGATTATGAATCAACTATTTAATTTCGAACTTAAACAATCAACAAATAATCCATAAACAATAATAGCATGGTAGAAATCAATCAATAACATTAATTAATGCAAGAGAACAAGTTTTTTCATATCAAATATAGATTCATATTTCGGGCTTCGAAATCGCCCTTAATCAAAGAGAGTTTTAGTTACTCATAATATTGGAGTTCATCATCATCAAATAATAATGGAAATAAAGTAAAGAAGATGAAAATATTAAATGAAAGCAAACCCTAGCTCCGGCTCTCTGCAAAACTCCAAGAAGAATACGTGATATCAAAAGAATAGAAACCCTTTCTTTTTATAGCCTTCCCACTTTCCAAAATTAGGTCTTCAAAGTCCATCACCAAAAAGTCCACCAAGCCCATGAACCATGTGTGAGAAACCCATTTGAAAATATGTCTCAAAAAATATGCTCGCCGGGAAAGCGGGTTTCCTACCGAATTGGCCTAAAAAGTCTCGGCCGGAAAACCGCCAATCACTTTGAGTCCGTGTATGAGTTGTGACCAGTCACTGTTCGGTGAGCTAGTATGACTTGGTCACCATAATCTCACAGCGAGCTGTGCATTGGCATCTTTGAGTCAACTCATCGATACCTTATCAACAAGCTCCATTCGCCCCGTAATCAACCAACTCCTATTCTCGATCAAGCTAGTCCCCCGACAGTTGCAACTCCAGGCAACCATTGCTTCGCAAGAACTTGTGTTGTTTGTGGTGCATAACTTGCACAACTCACTCGTCGACCATCAATCTTATCGCTCTGCGACTTCATAACTTCTCAATCTTCCCCGTATAGCAATTCACAACCAACCATCTCCACCCGCAATCTCCCTTATCCATAAAGCTTGTTATCACCATCAACTTTCTCCGTTCATTCCGACAACACACAACACCATCTTTCTCGATCGATCGCAATAAGCAACTCCAAGATAACCTTGCAACAAGCTCCAGTTCTTTTATTTTGTTTCATTCCATTCAACAAACCAACTCCTATCTACACAACACCTTGTCCTTCCCTCGCCCAACTCTTGCAACTGCAAAGATCATCACCTCGGGTTCCAGCCATTTTAGTTTCACCCGACTAACCATCCGAAATGTCGCTCAACATCACCGAAGAGCAGCACCACCGCATCTCATGCCACATTAACCAACTCGCGAATCCTTGTCAATTCAAGTCTCACCGATCCATAACCGCAACACCATTAGCTTCGCCATTGCACTTGCACTTGATTGCAACTCAGCTCCATCTTTGTCTTCTCTTTCAAGCAAGTACCAACATATTACATCCACCTGCATCTCCTCCACTGGTTCTTTGCTCAGTACCAACAGCTACAGATGCATCTTGTCACACACAATAACCTCATTTCCAACTCAGTTTAACCCATTGACAATTTCTGTAGCTTGAACCAACAAATCACATCAAGTCTTGGCACTAAACTGCAATTTCATCACCTGTACAAACCCAGTTTCTCCATGTTCTTCAGTTGTGCCTCAAATTCTCCCCTGCAAAGATCAATATTACTTCCTCCAGCTCAAACCATTCTCAATCACCAACAGCTCCATTTCCATGGCTTGCAATTGCGGTGAAAGCTCATTCCAATGCAAGACTCCTACACATTCATCTACACAACCTTCATTGATTCAATTCAACTAGCAAAGCAGCAATTCTTCACTTTCGGATCCATCGGTTCCCATTATCTCAACATCACCAAAAACCCATCTTGTCTGAGCTATAATCCAGCTGCTCAAACCCTTCTTTGCTTCCATCTTAATCTTCACCAGAAACCACCACTGCTTGCCAGCAACAGAAATCCTAAACCATGAATTTCTTCTCTAAAATCTCAAATTCACACGAACCCATTACCAATTTCTCTACCATCTTCCTGAATTTATCTATCAAAACCTTCCATCTCAACCTTAATCATCAAATCCGTGAAACCCTTGAAAATCACAATCTCAGATCCCCTTTTCTTCACTGACCATGACCAACAATCTTCTCCATCACCTGTTTGAATCATCTCCTTCTTCAATTGATTCCTTTCCCTGAAAATTCTCTCAACTCTCGGACAATGGCTCGTTCTTCCTCGATAAACAATGGAGCCGCAATCGGTTCGAGGCAATGAGAGAAGTAAAAGCCAATGATAATTGATGATTTCTTTCTTCTCTGAAATTTAGGTGTAGGTAATGATAGAAATTGCTACAGGCGCCCCCTGAATTGATATGGGCCACCCAGGTGAGGTAGATAAGGGCCAACCAATTGACAGCCCCTTTTCCACCATTATGCTCTGCATATGAGAATTGACGCTTTTCTTGAATCCTTCCACCAACAAAGAACCGTCTCTTATTTCTCGTATTCACTCTTCTCTTCAATGAGAGTCATCATTAAAGTTGTCGTGCTTTTCTATTTAAAAGTTGCATCACTAAAGCCAACATACTTTTCAGACAAAGATGAAGAAATAAAAGTACATTGTGAGAAATAATCCGCCTCCAAAAGCATTTGCACATGAGATGAGACTTTTGCCCTGTTTCTTCTTCTTTAGTTCCAAGTGACTCCAAAGTACCTAAATATTCAAAAGCAAACATAAGATACATAATTTACATGAAAACTCGCAAAGAAAGCATAAATACTAGATATAACATTAGGTGTTTATCACACCTATCAAATTCCCCCACACTTAGACTTTGCTAGTCCTCGAGCAAATCAAACAAAATAATTCTAAAAGATACATACAACTCCGTCTCGTCGAGGCTACGGTTACTCTAAGCATGAATAACAGGCCTTTGAACCCCTAGGTGTCCCTAGTGGACGAGTTTTAGTCTCGTGAAGGTTTACAAGAGGTATGCCTACAAAACCTATATTTCCAACTCCGTCTATTTGTGACAAATCAATGAACGAATCCAAAATGACTACAGGAGGAGGTACCTTGCACAAATTCAGTTCATATATAGGTAAATAAAGCTCTAATTAGATAGTCGAACAAGCCACAATACTCGGAAACTAACAAACCACAATCACAATGAAAAGATAAAGAAGATGGATATAGATGTAGATGTTGGCGAATGTTCACAAGTGTTCGATGTTTCCCATATCTGTCTGAAGGTCACCGCCAAGATGAACCTATGCATCCTATTGGATTGAGCTACTGGTCAATTCTAGTGTTAACACACTGGCATATACAAGGGAACCAGTGGTAAACAAACTTATTTCTACATCAACTCACTGGCATATACAAGGGAACCAGGAGTGACTTTATTCACCAAATATAAAATACTTTCTTTTCTTTTTCTTTTTTTTCTTTTTTTTTTTTTTTTTTTTTTTTTTTTTTTATGACAAAGATGATTCGATCTTTTGGATCCAAGCGCATGCTTCTTGTCGGCAAGTACGTGATAGTTGCCTTGGATCCCGCATTCCACGCTTGTTTAGGCGACGGAGACAGGGACTACGTTTCACACATACTTGCTATTCCCAAGTGTCATTCTTTATTCCGTTTGGTCTAATTTGGTCGGTCTCTTCTTTTTCTTTTTTCTTTTTTTTTTTCTTTTTCTAGCAACTCAATCACTCTATTTCATCCTAGCAGTAATAACACGTCGATGTTTAGTGACCCACCAAAGCACTTAGAGAACAATAGATAAATATGGAAAATAAAATAAAAATAGAATGCGATATGGTGATATTCCGAGATATGGTAACGACTATCATGTTATTTGTGATTCCTGAGCTATGTTCATTTCTTGTTAATTAATGGGTTCCTCAACTCCTGCAATCAAAATGATTCCATCCACTAATGGTGTCATCCTAAAGGCACAAGTTTCTAGATTTCGGAGTTCAAAAAGCACAATTTTTTTTTTTTTTTTTTTTTTTTTTTTTTTTTTTTTTTGGCATAAAACTAACTAAAACAAACTATACAAACATATAAATGCTCCCCCACACTTAAACTTTACATTGTCCTCAATGTAAAATTGAATCATCCAAAGAAGGTTCAAGGTGGGAAATTCCGCAAATGATATGCAAAAACAAGAAAATAAAGATAAAATGCTTAAAAATAAAAAGATAAAGGGAAAGATACAAAACCGGTGGGTTGCCTCCCACTTAGCGCTTGGTTTAACGTCGTCAGCCCGACGTTCGGCTCCAATTACTCCTCCAGAGGGAGTGGATCACTCAATGTGATCATATCCTGATTCTCCGTCACAAACTGCTCATAGTATGGTTTCAAGCGATGGCCGTTAACCTTGGAAATCAGCCCCTGTTTTGGGACTAGTAATTTCAACCGCACCATGCGCAAACACATTAGTAACAACAAATGGTCCAACCCATCTGGACCTAAGTTTACCCGGAAACAATTTAAGACGAGAATGGAATAAAAGTACTTTCTGCCCTACTTCAAAACTCTTTCGGGAAATCATTTTATCATGGAAAGCCTTGGTTTTTTCTTTATAAATGCGTGAACTTTCATATGCATCATTACGTATCTCTTCTAACTCATTGAGTTGAAGTTTCCTATGTTCACCAGCTGCATCTAATTCCATATTACATACCTTGATAGCCCAATAAGCTTTGTGTTCAAGTTCGACGGGAAGATGGCAAGGTTTGCCATAGACAAGCCTAAAAGGAGACATACCGATGGGTGTCTTATAAGCTGTCCTATACGCCCACAAAGCGTCATTGAGTCTATAACTCCAATCTTTCCTTGTAACATTCACCGTCTTCTCTAAGATTGACTTAATCTCCCGGGTTGGAAATTTCAGCTTGTCCACTCGTTTGTGGATGATACGGTGTGCCAACTTTATGAGAAATGTTATACTTCTTTAGAAGAGCGTGAAAGGATCTCTTGAAGTGCGAACCTCCATCACTAATCACCACTCGAGGTGTTCCAAACCTAGAAAAGATATGTTCCTTCACAAACTCACAAACAATATGAGAATCATTGGTAGGGGTGGCTTTAGCTTCCACCCACTTAGAAACATAATCTACAAGAAGAAGTATAAAAAATTTCCCATTGGAATTCACAAAAGGCCCCATAAAATCGATACCCCAAACATCAAAAATCTCAACAAGAATTGGTGTTTGCGGCATTTGGTTTCTAGCACCAAGGTTGCCTGTCCTTTGACACCTATCACAAGCCTTACAACATAGATATGCATCCTTAAACAATGTAGGCCAATAAAAACCACTTTCGAGAACCTTGAGGGCTGTCCTCTTGGCTCCGAAATGGCCACCACAAGCATATGAGTGACAAAAATTCAGAATTGATTGGAACTCGGATTCAAGTACGCACCTGCGGATCATTTGATCGGAGCAATGCTTCCACAAATAAGGTTCATCCCATATATATTGCTTAGCAATCTTCTTGAGCTTGTGTTTCTGGAATGTAGACATGGAACTAGGTACTTGTCCCGTCACCAAGAAGTTAACGATATCAGCGTACCATGGAGTTGTGCCACCAACCGCAAAGAGTTGCTCATCCGGGAAGCTATCATGCAAAGGAATCGCTTCTTCGGACACAACCAATCTGCTTAAATGATCCGCTACAGTATTCTCACTGCCCTTCTTGTCCTTGATTTGCAAGTTGAACTCTTGAAGAAGAAGAATCCACCTTATGAGCCTTGGCTTAGCATCCTTCTTTGTGAGCAAGTATCGAAGTGCAGCATGGTCAGAGAAAACCACCACCTTTGTACCCACTAAATAAGATCTAAACTTCTCGAGTGCAAACACTATGGCCAAAAGCTCCTTTTCAGTAGTGGAGTAGTTGATTTGTGCTCCGTTGAGAGTTCTAGAAGCATAATAAATGGCATATGGAACTTTGCCATCTCGCTGTCCCAACACGGCTCCAACGGCATAATCACTCGCATCGCACATCAACTCAAATGGCTTGCTCCAGTCCGGTGGTTTGATGATTGGTGCGGTAGTCAACAACTCTTTCAAGGTGTCGAAAGCTTCCTTGCATTCCTTGTCACAATCAAAGGCCACATCTTTTTGCAAGAGTCTACACAGGGCATTGCAATCTTGGAGAAATCCTTGATGAATCTCCTATAAAAACCTCATGACCAAGAAAAGATCGAACCTCCCTCACATTTGTGGGGTATTGTAAGTTCCGAATCAAATCTATCTTAGCCTTGTCAACTTCTAACCCCTTAGAGGATACAACATGACCTAGCACAATCCCATGATTGACCATAAAGTGACATTTTTCCCAATTAAGCACAAGATTAGTTTCTACGCATCGTTTAAGAATAAGTGCAAGGTTATCTAAGCATTTGTCAAAAGAATCACCATACACGCCGAAATCATCCATAAACACTTCTATGATGCTTTCCACATAATCTGAGAATATACTTACCATACAACGTTGAAAAGTGGCTGGTGCATTGCACAAGCCAAATGGCATACGTCTATATGCAAAAGTGCCAAAAGGGCAAGTAAACGTTGTCTTTTCTTGATCTTCTGGAGCTATCACAATCTGGTTATAACCTGAAAACCATCAAGAAAGCAATAATAAGCATGTCTAGCCAACCTTTCAAGCATTTGATCAATGAATGGTAAGGGAAAATGGTCCTTTCGGGTGGTAGAGTTGAGCTTTCAGTAATCAATGCACACTCTCCAACCGGTCTGGATTCTAGTTGGAACCAAGTCATTATCTTCGTTTTTCACCACCGTGATTCCGACTTCTTTGGAACGACTTGAATCGGGCTCACCCATTTGCTATCGGATATGGGATAGATCACCCCTACTTCCAACAACTTCAGATTTCCTTCTTGACTACTTCCATCATCGGAGGGTTCAAGCGACGTTGAGCTTCCTTGTTGGTTTTGCCCCTCCTCAAGAAGTATTCGGTGCATACATGTGGAAGGACCGATTCCTTTGATATCGGCAATGGTCCACCCAATGGCAGACTTGTACTCTCTTAGCACTCGAACAAGCTTCTCCTCTTGCACCTTGGTAAGGTTGTTGGCAATGATCACCGGTAACTCTTCCTTGTCACCTAAATACACGTATTTAAGGTGATCCTACAGAGGTTTCAACTCAAGAATAGGTGCCTGCACAATCGATGGTAAAAGTTTCTCATTAGTAAGCGGCAAAGAAACATAAGACACATTATATTTTGTGGAACTTCTTGTAATGAGTTAAGAGATAAAACAGCCTCTTTAAGCTCATCACAAATAGACAATTCACTTTCAATGTCTTTGTATTTTCCATAACCTAAACCTTCCACTATGGTGTTTTCTAAAGCATCTTCACCATTCAATTCAAAAATCTTTTGAGCTAGAGAATCAATAATATCAATTGAAAAACAGAATGCACATCACTAGGATATCTCATAGCCTCAAAGATATTGAAACTTATGACTTCGTCATCAAATTCCATAGTTAAAGCGCCCTTGAAAACATCAATCTTTGTTCTAGCGGTTCTCATGAATGGTCTACCCAACAAAGAAGGGAGTAGACGATGGTGAATCTTCATCCATCATGTCAAGAACATAGAAATCAGCTGGAAATATGAGTTGATTAACCTGCACCAAAACATCTTCAATAACCCCTTTCGGGTAAGAATTAGACCTATCAGCAAGTTGTATAACAATACCGGTATTCTTAAGAGGTCCAAGATTCAATGATTCATAAACGGAGGCAGGCATAACATTAATGGATGCTCCTAAATCTAACATAGCACGTTCAAACCTTGATTTTACCAATAGTACATGGTATGGTGAAACTACCGGGTCTTTCAACTTAGGTGGGAGTTTCTTTTGAAGATATGCCAAGCATTCTCCCCCACACTCATTACCTCGTTACGGTCAATTTGTGCTTGTTAGTGCACAATTCCTTCAAGAACTTTGCCCAACGTGGAACTTGCCTTATCGCCTCAATGAGTGGAATGTTCACTTCAATCTTCTTAAAGATTTCCAAAAGCTCTTGGTACAATGTCTCCTTGTTCGACTTTGCAAACCTGCTAGGAAAAGGCGGAGAAGTAACATAAGTAGAAACATGAGTTTTAGAGTTAGAATTTGTTACCGGGTCAGCCTTTTTTAGGGGTTGTTTCACCCTCTTCTTTCTCCAAATCAGGTTCATGGGACACCGTGATGTTTCCGGTTTCTCTACTTGCTTCCCACTTCGTAACTCAATAGCATTGGCATTCTCCTTGTGATTTATTGATTGCGAAGGAAGTTTTCCCTCGCTTGTGCTTCCAATTTGCTCACGGCATTAGCTAATTGACCCATTTGTGTTCGGATGTCCTTCATCTCCATTCTTTGACTTTTGCTTATCTTGCACCATTGTGTTGAGAATGCGATTCAACTTGTCATCTATACTCGTGCCTTGAGTTTCTTGTGGTGGTCTTTGCATGAATTGATATCCTCCTTGTTGATTGAAAGTAGGATTTGCAGCAACTTGCTTGTTTGCATAGCTGAAATTCGGATGATCACGCCAACCTGGGTTGTATGTGCTGGAGTACGGATCGTACCTCGGCCTTTGCTGATTTTGGTACATAGCACTTGCTTGCTCAACATCTTCGGTATATGATGATGGTATGACAGCTGCAGCTATTTGAGTCATCATTCTCTCCATGTTGCCCATCCTTTGTTCCATGTGTGAAGAATTGCCAACTTCATTCACCTTCCTTCTTTGCTGATTCATCTCGAGTGTAGAATTGTTGAGTGTTCGCAGCCATATTCTCCAACAAACTTGTAGCTTCCGCAATGGTCTTGTTGGTAAGTGCACCACCACTTGCGGCATCGATCAAATTTCTATCATTAGAAAGCAACCCTTCGTAGAAATATTGAATCACAAGTTGATCGCTGATTTGGTGGTGTGGGCAGCTAGCTAAAAGCTTCTTGTAGCGCTCCCAATACTCATGGAGAGTCTCTCCCGATACTTGCCTAATACCACAAATCTCCTTGCGAATCACACTGCTTTTGATGCTTTGAAAATACTTCTCAAGGAACAATTTCTTCATCCCATTCCATGTGGTTATGCTTCCAGCGGGTAAGCAAAAGAACCACTCTCCCGCAATATCTAAAAGAGAGAAAGGAAAAGTCATCATCATAGCCATATCCGCATCTGCAGCTTGCTTGCTTCATACTAGTCACAACATGATGGAATTGTTGCAAGTGACGATTAGGATCTTCTCCCGCTAAACCTCGAATTTGGGCAGCAAGTTAATCAATTGTGGTTTCAACTCAATGGTTCCATTCAACTGAATACATAAAGGCTCAGCTGATCTAGGTTTGGAGAAGTGAGCTCCTTGAGTGTTCTTGGAGCGGTGGTCGACCTCCCATTGTGTTGTCTTCCTCTTCGTCCGAGTCCGAGAATTCACTTGGTGTAGAACTTTGAGGAAGTGGAGTGTTGATCGCTCGAATGAAATCCTTAAGTAAAGTGCCCGAACGAAGACGTATACCAATTGGACTTGGTCTGCCCTCTCCACGCATTCACCAAAGAAATAGTACCTGAAAATCGATTCTAAGAGGTTGAATAAGTAAATAGAAATTAAAAATAAAAGCAAAAGTAACAACTAAGAATAAAAATAACAACTAAACTTGCCACTCGCCTCCCCTGGAATGCGCCAATTTTGACGAGGTGTCAATCTCGCAAAAATAAATTTCTCTACTTCTCTTTAACTAGCAAGTAGTATAATGTAAGTAGGATCGTCCCAAGGGAGGTATGAAGTTCAAGTTGTTATGCAAATACTCTTAGCAAAGATGATTTTGTTGTAGAAATGCTGAAAATTGTAAAATGTATTCAAATATGAGATGTAATTGATTAAAGGTTCATTCTAGACCACGGAATACAAACCAAATTGATAGATAGCTATATTCTTCACATTATCATGTTACTAACAACCCTAGAATAATTAGTACGCTCAACTATTCCGTTACTATCTCCTAGCTCACCGGATACGGAAGCGCTCGACTACCGGTTCCTACTTGCCAAGTTTCCTAGAGGTACGCTTACTAGGTTTGACTTGAACAAGTGCTCTAAGTTCTGTGAGATAAGGTTGCTCCTAGTGATGAACTCAAAAGCATGAATCACCTACTAGTGTTGATTTCTACATATGGGTACTTAACAAAGTCCCATCATCAATACCCACATATTACTACTTGTGTTTATCTTCTCTAGACAATTACGGGTCGAAGAAAATCTAAACTAGCAATAGGATTATGAATCAACTATTTAATTTCGAACTTAAACAATCAACAAATAATCCATAAACAATAATAGCATGGTA
Organism: Papaver armeniacum; assembly: GCA_023531295.1. Classification (NCBI taxonomy): domain Eukaryota; kingdom Viridiplantae; phylum Streptophyta; class Magnoliopsida; order Ranunculales; family Papaveraceae; genus Papaver; species Papaver armeniacum. Next base: position 139,326 of record JAJJWW010008753.1, on the reverse strand, counting down.
GAAATCAATCAATAACATTAATAAATGCAAGAGAACAAGTTTTTCATATCAAATATAGATTCATATTTCGGGCTTCAAATCGCCCTTAATCAAAGAGAGTTTTAGTTACTCATAATATTGGAGTTCATCATCATCAAATAATAATGGAAATAAAGTAAAGAAGATGAAAATATTAAATGAAAGCAAACCCTAGCTCCGGCTCTCGCAAAACTCCAAGAAGAATACGTGATATCAAAAGAATAGAAACCCTTTCTTTTTATAGCCTTCCCACTTTCCAAAATTAGGTCTTCAAAGTCCATCACCAAAAAGTCCACCAAGCCCATGAACCATGTGTGAGAAACCCATTTGAAAATATGTCTCAAAAATATGCTCGCGGAAAACGGGTTTCCGTAGAAAATTGGCCGGAAAAGTCGCGGTCGTCAACTCGATCAATCACCGAGTCCGGTATGAGTTGTGACCGAGTCACTGTTCAAGCTAACGCCTTGACTTGGTCAGACCATAATCTCGCACAGAGCCGAGCTGTGCATTGGCATCTTTGCTCAGTCGACTCAACCATCATCGGATACCTTGCAACAAGCTCCATTCGCCCCGTTATCAACCAACTCCTATTCTCGCATCAAGCTAGTCCCCACTGCTTCCAACTCCACTCAACCATTGCTTCGCAAGACTCATGTACTTGCTCAGGTGCATAACTTGCACAACTCACTCCATCGACCATCAATCTTGTGCTGTGCACCTTCATAACTTCTCAATCTTCCCCATTTAGCAATTCATCCATGATGGCTACTGCAATCTCCCTTATCCCATTAAAGCTTGTTATCACCATCAACTTTCTCCGTTCGGTGACAACACACAACACCATCTTTCTCGCATCGATCGCAATAAGCAACTCCACAAGCATTCGCAACCTTCAAGACAAAGATACTCTAGTTCTTTTACTTGCTTGTTTCATTCCATTCCCCGAGTACAAACCAACAACCCTATTCCATCTACACAACACCTTGTCCTTCCCTCGTTCCAACTCTTGCAACCTGCAAAGCATCATCACCTCGTGGTTCCAGCCATTTTAGTTTCACCAAACCATCCGAAATGTCCGCTCAACATCACCAAAGAGCAGCAGACCACCGCATCTCATGCCACATTAACCGAACCTGCGAATCCTTGTCAATTCAAGTCTCACCGATCCATAACCGCAACACCATTAGCTTCGCCATTGCACTCGCACTCGATTGCAACTCAGGCTCCATCTTTGTCTTCTCTTTCAAGCGTACCAACATATTACATCCACTGCATCTCCTCCACTGGTTCTTTGCTCGGTACCAACAAACTCTGAGATGCATCTTGTCACACACAATAACCTCATTTCCAACTCAGTTTAACCCATTGACAATTTCTGTAGCTTGAACCAACAAATCACATCAAGTCTTGGCACTAAACTGCAATTTCATCACCTGTACAAACCCAGTTTCTCCATGTTCTTCAGTTGTGCCTCAAATTCTCCCCCCCGCACATCAATATTACTTCCTCCAGCTCAAACCATTCTCAATCACCAACACTCCATTTCCATGGCTTGCAATTGCGGTGAAAGCTCATTCCAATGCAAGTACTCCTACACATTCATCTACACAGCCTTCATTGATTCAATTCAACTAGCAGCAAGAATTCTTCACTTTCGGATCCATCAGTTCCCATTATCTCAACATCACCAAAAACCCATCTTGTCTGAGCTATAATCCAGCTGCTCAAACCCTTCTTTGCTTCCATCTTAATCTTCACCAGAAACCACCACTGCTTGCCAGCAACAGAAATCCTAAACCATGAATTTCTTCTCTAAAATCTCAAATTCACACGAACCCATTACCAATTTCTCTACCATCTTCTGGAATTTATCTATCAAAACCTTCCATCTCAACCTTAATCATCAAATCCGTGAAACCCTTGAAAATCACAATCTCAGATCCCCTTTTCTTCACTGACCATGACCAACAATCTTCTCCATCACCTGTTTGAATCATCTCCTTCTTCAATTGATTCCTTTCCCTGAAATTCTCTCAACTCTCGGACAACAGCTCGTTCTTCCTCTGATAAACAATGGAGCCGCAATCGGTTCAGGCAATGAGAGAAGTAAAAGCCAATGATAATTGATGATTTCTTTCTTCTCTGAAATTTAGGTGTAGGTAATGATAGAAATTGCTACAGGCGCCCCCTGAATTGATATGGGCCACCCAGGTGAGGTAGATAAGGGCCAACCAATTGACAGCCCCTTTTCCACCATTATGCTCTGCATATGAGAATTGACGCTTTTCTTCGAATCCTTCCACCAACAGCAACCGTCTCTTATTTCTCAGATTCACTCTTCTCTTCAATGAGAGTCATCATTAAAGTTGTCGTGCTTTTCAGACAGAAAAGTTGCATCACTAAAGCCAACATACTTTTCAGACAAAGATGAAGAAATAAAAGTACATTGTGAGAAATAATCCGCCTCCAAAAGCATTTGCACATGAGATGAGACTTTTGCCCTGTTTCTTCTTCTTTAGTTCCAAGTGACTCCAAAGTACCTAAATATTCAAAAGCAAACATAAGATACATAATTTACATGAAAACTCGCAAAGAAAGCATAAATACTAGATATAACATTAGGTGTTTATCACACCTATCGTAGAAAGGAGTTCAACACTTCGTGGTTTGTCGAAGGCCTTCTTGAGATCCAAAAGTTGAAAGATGCAAAATCGAAAGCCTTTCCGCGAGGAGATTGCACGACGGGAGGTGGAACTCGAAAAGCTTTCCAAGATGTTGACTATAAAGAGATCGGCTCTTGAAGATGCAAAGTTGACTTTGTCCAAGAAGAGCGGACTTCGTTGGATGATTTTCCTTGAACGTTTCTCGTTGATATTTCGTTTAGGTTCTTCTTCTTTTTTTTTGAAAGACATATTGGATGTCCGGTTCAAAGCTTGACCTTTGATGAGACAAATGGGTAGCTTTTTGGGTGTTGGATTATTTCGGATGAATGGTTTTGATAATATGACTCGATTGTGTTTTTGGAAAGGAATATTGCTTCTATGAGAGTGTGTGCTAGCAATTGGCACAAGACTCGGCAGATGACTGTTTTACTAGGAACCTAAAAATAGATCGTATATCTTGTGCGAGTCTAAATTTACTCACTTCATAGGTTTTGTGAACACGCCTCTCTCCGTAAAGGCGCTTTCTTTGGTAGCATCGCGATTAGTCCCGATTCTTGGTAGTCTTCAACGAGTCCCCGGGTTTTCAGTGTAGTTTTACAACCGTAATCGGGGCGTCTAGCAGTTGAGTCGGATCGAGCGGTAGCATCTTCTGCAAGTCCCCAGTTTTCTCGTGTAGTTTTACAACTAGTAACCTCGGTTGTCCGGTAGTTGCGTCGGATTGAGTCGCCTTCCCACACCATCTTGACATCCGGGGTCGAAGAACGAGATCGACACCGACATTGTAGCCGATAGATAAATCCTCCCGCCGTGGTCGCCAATTGTTTATGGGTAAAAATCGTCGCCGATTTCGGTGAAATTCAGTAGGTGAGTGAGAAACCGATTCAAACCCTAAACAAATGTGCCGCACGTGAGCACTTTATAGATTCGAGAGATCAATCAGCATGTCCGGCCTAAACCAAGAAATGGCCGTTCCGGACTTGCTTTGGTCACAAAGTGGAGGAGAAGGGTTGATTTGGGGAGGGAAGCAAAGAAAGGTGTTGAGACTAGAATAGTTAAGGGAGAGTAGTATCTCGACTTGTATCGTAAAGTAAAAGCTTGGGAAGCTTGCAAGAGATGAAAGCTTTTTGGGAGAGCTTGCAAAGTTGCCTTTCCGAGAGTGTAGTATTTTTCTCCCGACCGAGACTTGTTGTCCGGTGGAAATAGGTAAGACCTATTTATACAAGTCGAGATTTGAAACGTACTCGACCTCATGAAGGAAGAGAGTAAAGGGTGAAATAATGGGAGGAGGTGGTAACCGCATGGTGTTAATGGGTGAAAACGTTTTCACCATTATTTCCTCTTTTATTTGACCGCTTTATTCCTTTTCACGCTTTCTTAATGTGAGCGTAGTGTACGCCGCATGTCTTTGACCGCCAAACCAAAACCCCTAGAAAGCATCCCCGCCAGGTGTTGATGTCTCGAGTGTTGGTTGCATCTTGCGTGCAAGTGGTGCTTTAGGGACGCATGTGGCATGTGCCAATGGCATGTGCGGAATGCCTTCGTTGCGAGTTGCACCTCGAGCGTAAGTGGTAATGCGGTTGCTAGTGGCGCGTGGCATGTGCCAACGGCATGTGCGGAATGCCTTGGTGGTAGGTTGCACGGTTTGCAAGTTAGGCTACCAGCGTGTGTGTTTGGCATGTGCCAATGGCATGTGCGGAATGCCTTGGTGGTAGGTTGCACGGTTTGCAAGTTAGGCTACCAGCGTGTGTGTTTGGTGGTAGGCCTCGAATGTGTGTTATATTTATGGCCTACGGTGATACCGCAAGTGCACGGCGTCTATTGGAGACGCGGCAAGTACGGGTCGATCCCACAAGGACTTGTGGTGCTTAAGTGATCTACGCTTGCTAACCTAATTCCTAGAGTTGTAACATAGTTATGAGATTGTTTTCGATGCGACTTAGAATTGTAGTGACAAGAACTAAGGCAAAGAACAAAGGATTGTAAGGTGCCGAGGTGGTGAATCCACCTCTACTTCCATGCTAAGGCCAAACATACTGCTCATGTCTCATACCTCCCTTTGAAGGCCTCAAGTGGAGGAATCCTTTAGCTAACTATCCTAATTCACTCCTAGTATAACTTGTCTTTTCACAAGACAAGTTATCACAAGCTCATTTGGGTTGTAGGCTAACTAATTACTCCTAAGTAATTCAACTGTTGTCTCTATTTCATTCCTAGTATAATTTGTCTTATCACAGTACAAATTATCACAAATGCAATTAATCCATACAACATGAAATTACTCTTCTTAATTAAGCACAATAAGACACAAATTTAGACATGTGAACTCAACATAAAGAGCAGGGGGTTTCATCAAACACCCTGGATAATTAAACTAACACATAATTGAAACAAATTAAACTACAAACTAACCCTAAATGGTGCTCTGGCTAGCCCAGGCATACCTTTCTACACACCCATCAAGTTCTATTTATACATGCAAAGGAAGAACAAAATACCAAACCCTAATTCTTCAAAATCGAGAATAAAATAGAAAATAAATCAAACCCATGCTCTCTGATCGTCTCTCCTCTTGTCTAATCGGCTCTGCGCTGATGTTTGCTCTGATTTTCCTCTCACTGTGTTGAAACCATAACCCTAATTTTCTCTATCTCGACCTTAGCTCCTAGGGAAGAAGCTATGAACTAGGTAGAGAGACGTTGGGGATGGTGGTTGTGGCTAGTGTCGGGAGGTGATGGAGGTGGTGATGGAGGCGGCGACTGCCTCGGGAAGAAGGTGATGGGGTTTTGCGAGCTCTCGCCTCTGTCGGGGTGAGGGGAAGAAAGAAAGAAAGATGAATTGGGAAATGGGGCTGGTCGACCGAGGTGTGTAGGGGTATGGGTGTCATGATGTTGAGCAAAAGAAAAGAGTGACGAGAAAGCTTCACGAGCGTTGGATGCAACGAGACGAGATCCGAACGGCTCGGGAAGTGTTGGTGTGTTTCGGTGTTGAGTGGAGACATCAAGAGTCGATGCGCGAGAATGAGCGACCGTATGATGCATCTCGGGCGAGATCTCAACGGCTCGGGATGAGCGGGTTCGGATCCGGTCGTGGGTAGCTCTAGCCCATGTCTTCCTTGTCAAGTTGCAACCGATATGCGCGCGGGCTTTGGCTTCTCGCTCCATAGATGTTTGACTCCACTTCTTCGCTCTTAGCTCCTCAGTTTCTCCTGACTTTATTTATTACCTAAAAACACAAAATTAATTAATACAAATATTTATTCTTGAAAACAAGGAAAACACAGACCCTGGGATAATATCTGATTTCTAAGCGCAAAAGATGAGTAAAATGCCAATAAAAAGGTGTATAAATATGCACTATTTGGCACTCATCAAATACCCCAAACCTGAATTTTACTTGTCCTCAAGTGAAACAGAAATGAAGAAATCCTAACTATACCCCCGTCAGCAGTCTCTCGAATGCATTTAGCGTATGCACTAAGCCTTTAAACCCCTAGGTGTCCCTAGTGGACGAGTTGTGTAGTCTCGTGAAGGTTTACAGAGGTGTACCCACAAAACCTTCTCCAACTTCGAGTGTAAAAGAGTCTCAAGCATCCTAGAAGCTATGAAGACATAGAGTTTCACGTGCTAGTAACATGAAGTTAGAACTATCGAAGAACGCCTTTCTCATCCTTAAGTGCTTTGCGAGAAGTAACCATACCATATGAAAGAATTCGGATTCGATTGTGATCATAAGTCTCAACTTCGCGCCTCACCATTAGGGTTTTATGATAATTGCACTCAAAAAGATCGCTTTTTAGTCTCTCATGTGTGCGAAGGCGGGAATAAAGAGAAATCCCGCACACGTTGTAGGTAAGAAGGGTAACCTTCCGAAATAAAATCTGGAGACTCCACATAAGTGTGGACAAAAGAATCTTTTTTCCGATGATCTCTAAGAAAGGAAATCAACCATTAGCAAGGGGTGGGAGTACTCACTCACTTCTCACCCGATCGGCAATTAATATCACTCTCTCATAAGAACCATAGAAACGTCTTCAAATCTTCGGTCTTCAATTGTTGATGACGAACTTCTAAACTTCACAAACTTGACAATTTTTAACTTTTCTACTCAAATTCCTTGTTGTTTGGATTTTTTTTTTTAAATTCTTCTTTACCATGGTGGTAGCAAAAATAAACTACAATATTTTTTTGATTTTTTGATTTTTTTTTTTTTTTTTTTTTTTTTTTTTTTTTTTTATAAGTGAAAATAAAAATACAAATAATGAAACAACTAACTCATGGACAAAGGACTTTATCACTCAATTTTTCCACAACTTGTATTGTCTTGATTTTATAAATTTTATTAATTCTCATCCTATTTTCTTTTCTTTGTTGCACAAAAACCTTGGACTATCTCAACTTTTCTTTCAATATTCTGATAACGCTCCGTTTGCTGATGATGATGTGTTTCTATGGGTCTTGCTGATTGAGAGAGAGAGTGATGCTAACGGAAAATCGGTATTTAGAAGGAGTTTTCATCTTTAGACGTCACCCTCATGATTGACAAAACTAGCACTCAAGAGATCAAAAGTAGTGCTGAAATTGGTGCGAAGTTGGGTAGCTCACCATTCCTACCCGGAATTTACGTATGGTGACACACACTCTAACAACTTTTCTAGAAAGTTGCAAAAAATTGAAGGTTGGTGCCTCACTTGATGTAAATTGGGTAGTCTCCACTATGGTTGATCACAATTCTACTACCGAATATCTAAACATCACCTAATTCGCCCTCCCAAGATGGTTAAATCCAACTTTAACGCTCTAATCAACTAAGAAACCCGATTGTGTTCTCCGGTACTTCTAACTTCTGTTATTTCGGTCAGATTCTCTATGTAAACATAGCTAGAAGCATGCTAGTGACTCTGGAATCTCTAAAAGTTCGAGGTTTTTATTTGCAAAAATTTTTGAATTTTTGAATTTCTTTTTTTTTTTTTTTTTTTTTTTTTTAAGATAAAAGATAAAAGATAAAAGATAAAATAAAAGGCTAAAAACTCTAAATGCAAATGCACCCCCAAACCTAAATCAAACATTGTCCTCAATGTGTCTACATATAGAAAAAATTTAAACAAATACATACCGAGAGAACTATGCCAAAAGAGAAAAGGGAAGAGATTACCGGATGTCGGCAGGGAGCAAGGTTGAGCTTCTTTAGTCAAGGCTAGAATCCAACATTCTCAACGGAGATCATATCGGATTAGCATAATATATGCGCATGAAGACTCAACCGATTCAAGAAAAGAAAATTTAACAAGTCCCCTCCGGATATATACAATGAAAATTCACCATAAACCAACAGTCTAAAGAGTTGAGGATCAACCCAATAGAAAATATATACACACATCAACACCTTACAGAAATAATATGAGAGTGCAAGTAAGACTGTATGTGAATGAGTTTCCCAAACCTAAACTTATGAACGGGTGTGTTTGGGAGCACAAAATCTTGCAATTTTAAAGGTACATCATGCAAAAGGTCTAACTCAAAATGAGTTTTGCTAATTACAAAGGCAACATACACATTCCAACTGTGGCTCCTTAAGAGTGTTATACTTTGATGCAAAAATAGTCCAAGAGGACTTGGGAAGCACAAAGCTCTAGGCCTAAGTTAGGCATTTTCTTAAAAGTTGGTTTTGCAATTTTGTGACAAACTACACCTAGGTTTGGTGGAGGAGTTTCAATTTGTGACTCAGGAGAGAGATTAGGTACATCTAAGTTGTTTTCATGTATAAAATCATTTGCACCATCACACACTTTCCTAAGATCGAAGTGGGTAAATCATGTTCATTTTCACAGATAATTCATCAATTTCCATGTCAAATTCATCGAGGAAGCAACATATTGTGACATGGGCGGGAATCGCACACAAAAATAATATTATGATCCAAAAGAACATTAGTGTCAACAGAAGATTCATCCTTTCTTAAGTCACAAACAAGTTGTGTAGCATGCTCACATTCACAGAAGAATTTCACAAAACCGAGCTCATAGTTAAGATCACATGTATGAATGTTAGAAGAAGTATCATTCATAGGGTTCTGAGAAGAGACGCCTAACGTCTCGAACCAAAAAGATTCCATCATATTTTCAAAGATGCACATGCTCTTCTAACATATCATATTCATCATCATCATCATCATATAAATGCATTTCCTTATTAAAAATCATAGTATTTCTAGTCCCATCATTTGAAAGCAGGTTCATATGCAATATCAATTGCACGAGTAAGACTAGGCATACTATTTTCATTATGGGTGATAAACATTTCATTTTGAAAGTCCTCCCTTTCCTCATTTAGTGCATCACATTTGACTCAATTTGAGTTCTAAGCTCGCGACCCTTTTGGTCAAGGTTTTGAATCAATTCTAGAATTTCATTATGTGGTTCAATGAAAGGAGAGTTTTCAAAAGTAGGAAATTCATAATCAATGCTATATGGTTTATCATGCAATACACTCCTAGCATTATTTTGTTCGATGAGTCTAAGATTTTCCTCCATGATTGAGAAGTACAAAATTGTTCATCTCCCACCCGTGGTGAATGATGTATGTGATCATAATGATTAGGGTATGTGAGATCGTGGCCCCGAGAAGGCTCATAGAAATCCTAAAATAACTATGGTATGTGGGAGTTCATCCCGTGAAAGGTGCCCGTAAGCAAGCTCTCTAAGGGATTTGTTGGTATCCCTGGGTTGCGCACCAAAATCCTGACATGATTTAGTACTCAAATCGAACTCAAAGCCCAGCTGAAGTGGACTAAGTTTGGTTTATTGGGTTTTTGGTTTATTGGGATTTGGTTTCAATGGGATTCATTTGGTTTTGTTGGGAGCTTTGGTTTATGTGGGAAGCCCAGGTTGCTGTGGGCTCAAGTGAGATTTGGTTTGTTTGGGATTTGTTGTTTGAAGCCCAAGATTTGTGAAAAGAAAACAAGACACCCGACTGGGTTGGCGAAGTAGAGCCAGATTAGGTTGAGTTGAAAGTTGGTTATGTGGGTCAGTTTGTATGACCCATCAGATGTGGGCTTCGATTTAGGGTCGGCAAGTTAGCAGCAGTTGGCTTACAAAGCCTAGTTAAGTGGGTTTCTAGCCCCAAAAGATGTGGCTCAGATTGGTTGCACTACCCGAGGTTGAAGGCCAAGTTATATGGGCTGAAGTTGTGCACCCTTGACCTAAGCGAAGCGGCCCAGATTGGTTTTTAAACAGCCAATGGACTATGGGCTCGTTTGGTGTGACAAGGCGGAGCCCGGTGATTGTGGCTCGGTTAAATGCGGAGATTGGTAGAGCTCAGCACAGGGTGGCAGGTAAACAAAGAGAGTGCAAGGTGCAGGTGAGATGCTAAAATTGGTGCAAAGATGCACAGAAGCAACAGAGTTGTTTCAACAGGGTCTCAAACAAGGCACAGGGCTGAGCTCAGGGATTGCTCAAACTTGTAGCTTCAGGGGCTAGCAAGTTAACAGTATAGCAATACTCTTGGGTGAGCTCAGTGTTATTCAAGTTATGGCTCAATTGTTCACACTTTGCTCAAAGTCAAACTTAAACCGACATCCAACTTGGTTATTCAAGTTCAAGCCTCACAACATGGGGCCTGGAGGGTTAAGCTCAGTGCCAGTGCTCAGTCATTCGAGATGCTAAGGTTATACACAATGTTAAAACCAATTCACAAAGGCCACAGGTTGGGATTGTGGTCAGTGACAGGCGGATGCTCAAACAAATTCAAAAAGTAGGTTTTGCACACAAGACACAGAGAACATACAATGGCTAAAGCCAAGGCAAGGTGCTTAATGTGTCGTGTTATGCTCGTGTCATTCAACATACATACATACTATCATTCATTCAATCATTCAAGGTTTTAGCATGCATTCGGGGTTGTACTCTGCTTGCACACACATCATCATGCATATAGAATATAAAAAAATTGACCAACCTTTAGCCACAATGGTCGTGTTATTCCGCTCCCCGCTTTCCTTTCTTTGGTTGCTCGAGAAGAAGCAAAGACAAGAAGTGCGGCCAACGAGCTTCAGTGTACTACGAGTTGCAGGGCTTGCTCGCTTGTACCTTTCTCTTGTCTCCTTGGGTTGGCTGTTAGAGCATGTACTGTAAATCTCAACTAAGAGGTTTCGGTTCCAAGAAAGGTGCATGTTAAAGCAAAGAGATCGATGGTGACCGACAAAGGATTTGACAGGCTAAGCTATACTAACACAAGGCTAGAGTTAACAATGCAAGGTGAACTGAGCTACAAGGTGAACTGAGCTACAGCTATAATGCAAATTAGAATGAAAATTACACTAAGTTACACTAAGTTAAACAAGAAAAGGAAAATTACAGATGTATGATGCTCTAACAGATGGAATGAAAGGTTGAAAAATTAACAACAATAGATGCAAGTAGATGCAAGTAACAAAAATAGATGCAAGTAATAAAGGATGCAAGTGATGGTTGAAATAACTAAGTTACACTATGATGCGAATGCATATATACAGGGGTAGTAAAGAATAACAGTGAAGTGAGCCAATGAACACAGGATAACGCGCGAGTCCCCAGCAGGCGCCAAAACTTGGTAGCCTCGAATGTGTTATATTTATGGCCTACGGTGATACCGTAAGTGCACGCGCTATTGGAGACGGACGCTGCGGGTCGATCCCACAAGGACTTGTGGTGCTTAAGTGATCTACGGCTTGCTAACCGAATTCCTAGAGTTGTAACATAGTTATGAGATTGTTGTCGATGCGACTTAGAATTGTACCGACAACAAAACTAAGGCAAAGAACAAAGGATTGTAAGGTGCCGTGGTGGTGAATCCACCTCTACTTCCATGCTAAGGCCAAACATACTGCTCATGTCTCATACCTCCTTTGAAGGCCTCAAGTGGAGGAATCCTTTAGCTAACTATCCTAATTCACTCCTAGTATAACTTGTCTTTTCACAAGACAAGTTATCACAAGCTCATTTGGGTTGTAGGCTAACTAATTACTCCTAAGTAATTCAACTGTTGTCTCTATTTCATTCCTAGTATAATTTGTCTTATCACAGTACAAATTATCACAAATGCAATTAATCCATACAGCATGAAATTACTCTTCTTAATTAAGCACAATAAGACACAAATTTAGACATGTGAACTCAACATAAGAGCAGGGGTTTCATCAAACACCCTGGATAATTAAACTAACACATAATTGAAACAAATTAAACTACAAACTAACCCTAAATGGTGCTCTGGCTAGCCCAGGCATACCTTTCTACACACCCATCAAGTTCTATTTATACATGCAAAGGAAGAACAAAATACCAAACCCTAATTCTTCAAAATCGAGAATAAAATAGAAAATAAATCAAACCCATGCTCTCGATCATCTCTCCTCTTGTCTAATCGGCTCGCGCCGATGTTTGCTCGATTTTCCTCTCATCGTGTTGAAACCATAACCCTAATTTTCTCTATCTCGACCTTAGCTCCTAGGGAAGAAGCTATGAACTAGGTAGAGAGACGTTAGGGGACGGTGGTTGTGGCTAGTGTCGGGAGGTGACGGAGGTGGTGATGGAGGCGCGACTGGTCGGGGAAGAAGGTGATGGGGTTTTGCAGAGCTCGTCTCCGTCTGGGTGAGGGGAAGAAAGAAAGAGAAGATGAATTGGGAAATGGGGCTGGCCGACTGAGGTGTAGGGTATGGGTGCTGGGTGTTGAGCAGGAAAAGAAAGAGTGATGAGAAAGCTTCAACAGTTGATGCAACGAGACGAGATCTGAACGGCTCGTGAAGTGTTGGTGTGTTTCGGTGTTGAGTGGAGACATCAAGAGTCGATGCGCGAGAATGAGCGACCGTATGATGCATCCGGGCGAGATCTCAACGGCTCGGGATGAGCGGGTTCGATCCGGTCGGGGTAGCTCTAGCCCATGTCTTCCTTGTTGGGTTGCAAATCGATATGCGCGCGGGCTTTGGCTATCTGCTCCATAGATGTTTGACTCCACTTCTTCGCTCTTAGCTCCTCGGCTCCCGACTTTATTTATTACCTAAAAACACAAAATTAATTAATACAAATATTTATTCTTGAAAAACAAGGAAAACACAGAACTGGGATAATATTCCGATTTCTAAGCGCAAAAGATGAGTAAAATGCCAATAAAAAGGTGTATAAATATGCACTATTTGGCACTCATCATTTGGCATGTGCCAATGGCATGTGCAGAATGCCTTGGTGGTAGGTTGCACGGTTTGCAAGTTAGGCTACCAGCGTGTGTGTTTGGCATGTGCCAATGGCATGTGCGGAATGCCTTGGTGGTAGGTTGCACGGTTTGCAAGTTAGGCTACCAGGTGTGTTTGGCATGTGCCAATGGCATGTGGAATGCCTTGGTGGTAGGTTGCACGGTTTGGTGTTAGCTACCAAATGTGTGTTTGGCATGTGCCAATGGCATGTGCGAATGCCTTAGTGGTAGTTGCACGGTTTGCAAGTTAGGCTACCGTGTGTGTTTGGCATGTGCCAATGGCATGTGCGGAATGCCTTGGTGGTAGGTTGCACTATTGCAAGTTAGGCTACCCCCGTGTGTTTGGCATGTGCCAATGGCATGTACGGCCATGTTGACCTAGTTGCAAGTCTTGCAAGCCTAGGGCGCTATATTTGGCGTGGGCCAAAGGCATACGGCTTGGAAATATGGCCATGCGATACGTGTTGGCATGTGCCAATGGCACGTCACGGCCATGTTGACCTAGTTACCAAGTCTTGCAAGCCTAGGGCGCTATATTTGGCGTGGGCCAAAGGCATAGCGGCTTGGAAATACGGCCTCGCGATACGCGTTGGCATGTGCCAATGGCACGCACGGCCATGTTGACCTAGTTGCAAGTCTTGCAGCCTAGGGCGCTATATTTGGCGTGGCCAAAGGCATAGCGGCTTGAAATATGGCCTCGCGATACGTTGGCATGTGCCAATGGAACGACGGCCATGTTGACCTAGTTGCAAGTCTTGCAGCCTAGGGCGCTATATTTGGCGTGGGCCAAAGGCATAGCGGCTTGGAAATATGGCTCGCGATACGCGTTGGCATGTGCCAATGGCACGTATGGCCATGTTGACCTAGTTGCAAGTCTTGCAAGCCTAGGGCGCTATATTTGGCGTGGGCCAAAGGCATAATGCGGCTTGGAAATATGGCCTTGTTGCCATGGTGCCAGGTGCGCTTGGTTTGGCATTGTTGCCATGGTGCGCAGTGGCGCGCTTTTGGTTTGGCATTGTTGCCATGGTGCGCAAGATGCGGCTTGGTTTGGCATTGTTGCCATGGTGCGTAGTGGTGCGGCTTGGTTTGGCATTGTTGCCATGGTGCGTGGTGGCGGCTTGGTTTGGCATTGTTGCCATGGTGCGCAGATGAGGCTTGGTTTGGCATTGTTGCCATGGTGCGCAAAGATGCGGCTTGGTTTGGCATTGCTTGCTGCATGGTGCGCAGATGCGGCTTGGTTTGGCATTGTTGCCATGGTGCGCAGTGGCGCTTGGTTTGGCATTGTTGCCATGGTGCTGCAGATGCGCTTGGTTTGGCATTGTTGCTATGGTGCGCATGGTGCGGCTTGGTTTGGCATTGTTGCCATGGTGCGCAGATGCGGCTTGGTTTGGCATTGTTGCCATGGTGCGCAGTGGTGCGGCTTGGTTTGGCATTGTTGCCATGGTGCGGGCGCGCTTTGGTTTTGGAATTAGGGTTCTCGTTGAAAACCCTAATCCGGTATTTTGAAAAAATACCCCTATTAATTGTTTACACCTCGAGTTAAATGCTCTTAGTTAATGTGTTATGGGTAACACTAGGTCATGGGGTTTTACGATTTTACCCTTGTCTAAAACCACCATCAACAACTGGTATTTGGGAAGTAAGCATCTTTGCGACGGATTTGAACATCCGTGCAAAGTGTTCATTGTTGCCGCAAATGTTCGCAGATTGATAAATACAGTGAAATCCCAACCTAATGTAACTTAGTCTTTGTCCTTGGTGAACATCTCGCAAGTGTTCTGCGAGGTAAACGCCTTGGTGAATCTTTTCTTTTCATGTGATTCTAGTTTTCTTCTTCCCCGTTCATTAGTGATGGTCCATAACCTTGTTTTTTATTTATTGCATTCATGTTGCGAGATGCGTTCATGTTGCTGAATTGATTTTTCTTCGTTTCTACCTTGTGCGCTTTTGAAGTCTTTGAATTTGCCTTTCCTTTTCCCTTGGTTATTCCTGCGAATAAAGAATTCTTCGAAGTTGTTGATTTCATTGCTCTTGTTGTGAAGTTGTTTATTTCATCTCTCTTGATGCAAAGTTGTTGATTTCATAAGCCATTGTCACAAGATAATTGTTACCATGCTTCTCTTTACTTGGGAAGTTTGCATTGCTTCTAACCTTTCTTCCTTCTTCCTTCATTAACCGATATAGATAAGAAAGAAGTTTCTTCCTGATCTTCGCAAGGTGCTTTAATTTACTTTTCCCCGTCTTTATTTCAATTTTCTTTGTCGCGAGTTACAAGGTTGGTTTGCTTTGTTCATCTAGACTTATCTTGCCTCTTCCCTTTTGTTTGTCCTCGCTTGAGATGATTGGTCTTTGAAGTTTTTCAAATAAATAAGGTATTGTGAGTCATTTGTTAAACTTGATATTGATTGCGTGGATTAGTGCTGGTACTTTTCTTCGCAGAATGACACTTCTTCGCCGGTGATGTAGTTAGTTTTCTTCGTTGGTTCGTTTAACTTCATTAGAGAAGCTCTTTTCTTTAATGTGAATATCTCCCGTAGCCTCTCCTCTCTTTGTCCTTTTCTGTTCACTTGAAGATCTTATAGTTGAAAGTCCCTTTATTTCACTCATGCGTGCTGGCACTGCTTCTCTCTATTGTCTCGACTTACTATCTAGTGCTGCTTATCTTTGATTCTTTGACAAATGTAGTAGCAGGTTTTCCCACACTACACCCCTCACTATATTTTGGTTAATTAGTCCATTGAAAGATGCATAATTGAGAATGTTTATTGATTGATTTCATGAGTTATCTACACAGGGAAGATGGAATTACACTTAGCAAGTAAAACACTCTTAAACTTTCTCTCTCCTAATGACTTGCGCAACAATTCCAAAAAGATCTCTCTTACAACAGACTCACTCGACCCTTTATATAGGGTAATACATAGTGGATGACAAACTAAGCTATCCTTTATTTTTTCGGGAATGTCTCGCGAAGTGTCGCTGTACAACTATTCAATCTCGCGACACTTCTTTGCCCTCGCCAGTTCCATGTCTTTCAGCTTGTTTTGTGTGTTGTTTTCCATTGCGTCGTCTATTTTAGTTTCCTGCGTCTCCCTCGCGGTACTGTTGTTTATTGATCTCGCGAGCCCTATGCATTGCGATATTATGATCCTACATCTTGCCTCTTTTTCCTTGAATATTGCTTGAAGGGCGATCTTGAAGGAAAAATCCGTTGTCCTAGTAGTCTTTGATCTTTGTTGATGAAGGAACGAGCGAAGAATATTGTACTTGAAAAGTACGTACTTGCCTCTATTCTTTTGCGAAGTTCCTGAGCTTCTTTGAGATATATATGAAGTATCGTCTCTTATCTCTCCCGCGAGGGGAAGAGTACCATGAGATTTTTACAATGTTGTTGCCGCGATCGCTTATCTTCGCTTTTGTACTTTTACACGGATTTTGATTATTAATGCCTTCTCTGACACGTTTCTTCTAACCACTTTTTCTTGACCGTTCATGTCTCTTCGCATTAAATGACCTCGTTTTTCTCGAGGATCTTTTTCCCTATATATAGTTTTCTTTTCCCCTCCTTTTCATTCTTTAGTTTCTCTCTAGAATCTTTCTTTGACTCTCTCCTTCCGCAATTTGCGCTCCCGCTACCGTAAAGCTTTTCTTCAACCTTTCTAGCGCTCGTTTTTGATCTCCGATCTTTCATTCATTCCCATACCGATAGATGGCTTCCATCATCGTGGATACAAAACTCCTTTTGAAGAAGTTCAACGAAGTTGCTCGAGAAGGGTTTTACTCACAACCATTCCCGATCAAGAACCCTCATCCATTCTTTCAGAATCTTTTCTCTCGATCATCAATGTAATGATCGAGGATTATAGTCTCGCTAGGTCAGCCCTCGCGGACTCCCTATTCCCTTGTATGATCCCGAGTTACCTTTATTTTATGAAATTTTGGCCCATGAAAATTCTCTCGGGCCGTTTATCAACTAAGTGGCGATTGTATTCGCCTCGATGCTTGAGTTCGCGAACCGCGGCAAGTGCAAAGGATCTTTATACCCTAACACCGCCAGAAATCCCAAATTCGCAGACTTGGAAATAGTCATGGAGAAATACACTCGTGGAGAATTTCTTTGAAAATTACTCAAGATAACTATGATGAATGCGAGATCTCGCTGGGCGTCATCAAGAAAAATAATAATGTCTCTCAAGATAAATTACTCATGCAAGACATTGATTGGCACCTGTGTAATAATTCCTCTCCTCGTCATTCCAAAGATGAGAGGTGGTGGGTCGCACTTTGATCTTAAATGGTCCTTATATCGCGGGTCCGCACGTTCTTCCCGCGAATCTCGCAGCCGTATCATCCTTGGGAATTCAAATGGCCTGAGAAGGAAAAAGAAGTATGTTTCCTACTCCAAATTTATGCTTTCGCAACTTTCTTTTTACAATTGCTGAGTTTGTGAAATCTTTCAGATAACCAGATTAAAAGCTAGCTACAAAAAGGATCCGTCGGAGGATACTTTGACATTGCTTCGATCGCTTATGAGTGAAGTAAGAAGCATTCCCCTTACTTCGACATTTTTTTTTTTTTTTTTTTTTTTTTTTTTTTTTTAAAACAATACTATTGCCTCTGCTTTCTCAACTTTACACATTTGCGAAGGTCAATTTGAAAAATTGTTGCCGCGAAGACTAGAAGTAAGGGCAAACTGCCGCCGCAAGGGTAAATCCTCCGCCCTTAACTAAGAAGCGAAAGGTCCAATCCTCTTCTCGCCTTAGCTCAAACTCGAATCTTCCGATGAAGATGACCATGATTCCACCGCTCTCTCGCTACAAGGACCCCGTTAACTAGCTTCTTCTATGGGTCAGCTTGTCTAGTATCTTCTCGATTCTTTCCAAGGAATGGGAGATGCTCCCCTAGCTTCTCTCTTTATGGACTCTCGCAAACGTGTGCAATGCCACTCTACCGGAGGGCAATGATTCTTTCAATGGAGTCTCTAGAACTATGTCTCCGACTTTTAAATGCGCTTGGATCCTTGGTATGTATATAATCATATCTCCCCATTGGCTTTATATTGTTGTATATGTATTAACAAATTTTTCTATCTTCTTTCATAGGTTGGAAGATCTTCTTTTTGTAGTTGCCTCAGATCTTGAGAGAAGACGCAACAATCTTGAGAAGAAGAATTCGCAATTGAGTAAGAAGATTCGAGAATTGGAGATCAAGTCACGTTATCTCGCGATAAAGACGAGACGATTCAAAAGTTAAATACCGAACTTGTCTCTCAAAAAGAGAGGGTATCCACCCTTCAAAATGCTAATCAAAGAACTTTATGGTATAATATTTGCCTTATTTTATTATTTTTATTTCATTGGTCGTGTATTGCCACCTAACTTATCACTTTCGCAGACGTATATAATCTCTCCGATGAAGCTATTCTTCTCCATACATTTCCCGAACCTATGGATAATAATCTTCTTCTAGCTCATCTCAACACTTCTTTAAGTAGTTCTTCGAACAAAATTAACTCTCTTTCATTAGATGAACTTCAAACCAAATATCGTTTTTAGAGATTGAACATAGATCCGGTTTTAAGTGCAGCCAACCAATTTAAACAAATGTTTCTTGAGTCTCGTAAAGAAATCAAAATTTTGAGGAAGAAAATTAGTGATCACATAGATGACAAAGACCGCATTGCTAACAATGGTGCTCAAGCATTAGCAACATTTCAAAATCTCTTCTTGAGCTACAAATTGAGCGAGATGAATTGCTTCGCCTGAATTCCTTACTTAGGAGCGAGAAGATCGATTCGTTCGCTCCTTGTTATAAATAATGATGATGAATTCGCCTGGGGTCGCGAAAGTTTTAGATAACGCCTTTAAATAACCTAGGTGTTGATGTTAGTCTTCACGCCGAGCATACTTCCTTGGTTAAAGATATGATATCCGACAGAGAAGGTTGCTTATTATACCTTATCGCTTCTTATTTCCGTAATATCACTTGTAAATTGTTAACTTGTTGTTTCTTATTTGCAGATTCTCGAGATGAGGCTTCGTGCTAGAATTAGAGAGCTCGAATCTGGAGAAAGAACAACTCACGAATTTTCCAAATGAGAATTGAAGAACTCGAAACCGAAAAAGAACAGCTCGCAAAGAATCTCCTCCTTCGCGAGAATAAATATTCAAAATTGAAGAAACAATTTTTAACGACAAAGTGAGAATTTTAACAATGATGCCGTTCGTTTTCGCAATGGAGGTATGGAGTATGTTTGTAAGGACCGCAATATCCTCTCGCATTCATATCCCCGGCTCCTTGAAAAGGTTCCCGAGAATCACGCCTGTCTCGACACGTTTCGATAGCGAGGCCGGCGAAGAAGAAAATTCTCGGCGATGAGAATAATCGATCAAGAATCGATGAAGAAGAAGAATCACCAAAGAGATAACTTTTTTCGTTTTCTTTCTCTCGCTTGTAATATCTCGTACATTTCTCGATATTTCTTGGATTTTTCTCCTTTGAATTCAATCTTCAATCCCCTTTTTGGTAGTTCTTCCTTGATATTATTGATGTATAATTCTTCCATCGAAGATGAATAGCAATATTTCATCTTTTCCATTCCCATACTTGCCTCTCGTATTCTTCTTCGATGGAAGATTTTAGTTGTCATCAAGTATTTTGTTGGTTATTAATTGTATAGCCGCGACGAGATCGCAGGTATCTTTATGAATCGAGAATTCTATCTCTTTTTCGCTGCGACAAGATCGCAGCCGCCTCTACACTTTCATGTAAAGGCCCATTGACCTTGCCTTATCATTTTGTGTGGTCTTCCGAGTTAGACCTCCCTAATTAGAGGTCCTCCCCGCCACCTTTTCATTGCGACAATATGACAGGACGTCTTTACACTTGCATGTAAAGACCCATTGATCTTGTCTTATCATTTTCCAAGTATTTTTGCCTCTGCAGGATGTTTTAATTGCGACAATATGACAGCCTAAATATCCTTGCGAACATAAAGCCCCATGACATTGCCGTGCGTGCGACGAAATCGCAGGACGTCCGTACACTTTCATGTAAAGACCCATTGATCTCGCCTTACCCTCGCGTTAGTATTATTGCCTCTGCAGATCATTGCACAAATATGACAAGCCTAAGTCTTCTTGCGAAAACAAAGCCTCATGACATTTGCGTCTGCTTTGACACCCCCTAATGGAGAGTGTCGCCCTTATCATCTCCCTGTTGCCCCTTCAAGGAGGCGAAACATCGGCCATACAAGACTAGCTCCTCCCATCCGGTCTTAACAACAACCAAGATTGTTTTCGCAGCCTCTTATCCCTTATACCTATAGCGGTTTATGGTTACGAGACTGCACCCTAAGTGGAGTTTTCTTCGGGCGAGTGCAACGCATGCCAAGACTTGCCAAGAATGGCCAGGGTAGGTTCATCCATCCCGGGGCACTCTGGCTCAACCGTGTACCTCGGCGCCTTGAGCATACACTGACTCCTAGGAAGAGACCCTCGGTCGCCCAACCAGGGTATAACCTACATATATAGTTGGGAATCCAAGGTACCTCTTCCGGATAGGCTTTCATGGGCCCCAAATTTACATGGTTCAAGGCTTCAGGAGCGGTGTAACCTTCCCCCGAACCACGGCGAGAGATACCCCTTATATGACGCACTTTAGGTCTTACATTTGCCTCTTACGAAATGTTATTCGCGAACTAGGGTGTACGCCATAAAGGTTCGTCCCATTCATTTGCGCATTTATATTTGTTAAATCATTCAATCATTCATGTTTCATTATTTGTCGATATTTGTTTGCGAAGTATTCGCACGCTTCTTTTTCACTTGTTGTATTTCACTTTTCTTTCTTAGTCGAATTACTTTTTACTCTTCTCACAGATTCTCGCATATCATTACTTCAACTGCTATTTTTTCTCCTGTTTTTTGTTGCTTATTCATTTCTTATGCCTTTTGCTCCTCATATCCTTTGCTTGTTTGTTACCATAATATTTGCTTGTCTCTAGGCATTCATCTCGCGAGGTATGTTCACCCCTTACTTCTATGGCATCCACCATCAGCTTTTTCCTTTCTCTCGCTCATCTCTCACATGTCGTTTCCACCCTTTTCTTTTGACATTCCTTTCTTCTTCGCAGCTTTCTACATCTACTTCATGACATTGTTGCGACTCCTTCCAATCTCCCTGTATAATACCTATGCCATTTGGATGTGGGAATTTAATACATTGATGATACGTTGACGCGACTCCCAAGATTTCATGAAGCCACGGCCTCCCAATCAGCGCATTGTATGGAGATTCCACGTCAACCACACGAATAAAATACCAGTTGATAATCCTTGTAGAGGTATTCTCATGTGAACCTCTCCCTTTGGTTTGTTTGCGGTGCCGTTAAAGCCATATATTTTGTATGTAGAGGGGATCAAATCCTCATCTTTTCCTCCCATCGTCTTGTAAGTATGGTAGAAGAGGATATTCACCGAACTTCCTGTCGATTAAGATTCGGTTGATCGCCCAAAGAAGCTTCCTCGCCTCATCATCTTCTCCATCGACTGGTTTCGGTTAATCTCTAGTTTCACAACCAACGGGCTATCATGTGTTTCTCTTCCTTTTGGCACTTCATCTCGCAGAGAAAGAAATAGTCTTCAATTGCCACGTTCTAACTGCGTTGATCTCGCTGTACTCATAATTTCTTTATCATTAGCATCTCTCGCAAAGACTCTACTGAGCACGTTGTCATGAAAATCTTCGATGGTGCGATAGGAGTGGACAATGGAGTTGCAGTTCAAATTCTTGGCTTTTGTTCCTACTTCTATCACAAATGTTTCCTTTCCCTTCGCCGACACCGTTCCTGCATCTCTCGGTGGTGGTGGTAATGTCCGACCTGCTTCTTCCCCCTTAGAAAGTGATTCACTTTCCCCGATCAATCATCCCGAGAATAATTCTCTTTATGTTTCTACAATCGTTTGTTTGATGCCCATGGAAACGATGGTAAGAACAAAACTCATGGCTTCTATCTCCTGGCGGTGGTTCCATCCCAACATTCCAAGGTGCTTGGTACATTTTCCATCACAAGTATAGCTTCCCGATCTTTTCAACGCTAGCATTCAGTGGAGGCATCTTAATTTGTTCCCATATTGTTCTATGACTTCTCTGCCCTCCACGGTTATTTTGCCTTCGTCCGCCATAAGTTTCTTGTACATGATCTAGCCTCTGAATCTTATTATTGCTGTTACGATTGTAGTAATTCCTTTCGCGTTCAAACTCTTCTTGATCATGGCTTCCCATGGCTACTACCTTCTGATGTCCCTCATCAGCCCTCCTTGCCTGCTGTCCTTGCGAAGTGCTCGCCACTGTATTGATGAATTGAGGTAACAAACTTGCGTTCGCGGCGTTGGAGTTCGTGTTCGCGACGGGATAAGAATTCATTTCATTTTGTCTTTCTTCTAAGGCAATATATTCTTCCTGTAATTCTCGCAGTTTCGCCATCGTGATTGTATTTTTGATTCTAAAAATTTGAATGTATAACAAGTTAGTCGCGAAGAGAGCATTCACAAATGAGAGTATGAGATATCTCTCCTCAACCCGTCCTGCCATTTCGCTGCACATGGTTCTCCATCTTACTGTCAACTGTCTTAAGCTCTCGCCAATCCTTTGTTTCAGCCCGAATACATCCTCAATACCTGGTCGCGAAGAGTTGTTACTTATGTATGCTCCCAGGAATGTGGCTTGTAAATGGTGAAATGATGTAATTGTATTCCTTGGTAGGCTTTCAAACCACTTTAATGCTTCTCCTATTAAGCTTGACGCAAAATATTTGCACAATATGGTATCATGGTTCTCCCATTGTAACATACATCTCAAGTAAGCCTTAATATGTTGTATCGCGCAGGTTGTTCCATCAAAGATGTTGGTTAATGCAGGTAGATTGCACTTAGGAGGTATTCCTCCCATCTGTATTTCTAGCGTGAAAGGGTTCTTCGCGGCTTCTGCGATGGCTTCGTCCAGTTGTCTCCTTCCTCCTTCCCTTCTATTGTTCAGTAATCCTCTCATTTCAGCTAGCTCTCTTAAGATTTGTTCATTTGCCTCGAGAATTTGATTCTACCGGTCTTTTTAGCTCGCTTCTCTCCTTCTTCGCTCGTGCCTATTTTGACCTTCCTGCTCATTATCTTCTCCTCTTCTTTCTTCGCGACGTTCTTCTTGGCCTCTTTCGTTAATTCGCACGCCATTATATCGGTTGTTCTCTCTTCTTGGCTGCCTATCAGCTCTCATCATTTGCACCCTCTCATACTCTTCATTAATATTTCTATTAGCACGATTTTGTTCCCTCCTTCTCTCGCGGTTGTCATGGTTATTCTCACGGATTGCTTCCTCCATCTCTTGATTTTCCATTTCTTCTCTTAGCCTTTCTCTCTCGCGAGCTAGTCGCGCTTGTTCAATGTAGTGTCTCTCAATGTCATCCTCGATCTCTCGGTTTCTTCTCAATTCTTCTCTCCCGCGTAGGATTATTCTTCCTTCAAGCCACCGGGTCATTTGGCCCTTGGAGTTGCATGTTTTCCGATTTTCCCTATTTCGCTCATTTCGAAGATTTTCGGGCCGAGGAATATAACGATCTTCTATTTCTCCTCTTCTCTCGCCGTGCTCTGCGTCCGGATCTTGTGTCTCTTCCTCAGTATTCTCTCGTTGGTAAAACTCTTCTTCTTTCTTTCTCTGTTCGATCTAGAACTTGATCTCACGCTACTTCTAGATCTCCTACTTTGCAATCTCATATTTTCCATCCTCAATTCATGATTTTGTCTTGTCAAGTTTGCTCGCTTCTTCCGCCTCTAGCCGTCTCTCCTCATGTATTGTTTGTCTCAATCTTTCTAACGCTGCCATTTCTTCGTTTTCTGGGTTCATTTCTCCATTCATTCCTTGTTCTCCTTGTCCATTGTTCATCAATTGCTGCTCCTCTTCTCTCTCGTCTTCTTAATCGATCTCCAAGTATGCACACTTACTCTATCATAATCCACACTGCGTTTGCTCTTTGGGGAGGTTGGTGGCTGGTTTTGACCTTCTTCATCATTTCTCATGTTCATCCTTGATGATTCTCCTGCTTTCATTCCTCCTTTCTCCAAAGAAGTCTCCCACTTCTTCTTACAATCGTTGGTTGCTCTTGTACATTTCTTCTTCTAGCCATCTTTCTTTTCAATGAATTCTTGAATATCTTTTCCAAATCTCTTTCTCGTTAATCCAAATTCTTTCCAATTTCTTCACAATCACTTGCTCGTCCCTCTGTTTCTAGCGCATATGTAGTAGCAGGTTTTCCCACACTACACCCCTCACTATATTTTGGTTAATTAGTCCATTGAAAGATGCATAATTGAGAATGTTTATTGATTGATTTCATGAGTTATCTACACAGGGAAGATGGAATTACACTTAGCAAGTAAAACACTCTTAAACTTTCTCTCTCCTAATGACTTGCGCAACAATTCCAAAAAGATCTCTCCTACAACAGACTCACTCGACCCTTTATATAGGGTAATACATAGTGGATGACAGCTAAGCTATCCTTTATTTTCGGGAATGTCTCGCGAAGTGTCGCCAGTGTACAACTATTCAATCTCGCGACACTTCTTTGCCCTCGCCAGGTTCCATGTCTTTCAGTTGTTTTGTGTGTCGTTTTCCATTGCGTCGTCTATTTTAGTTTCTGCGTCTCCTCGCAGATCGTCGCTTTATTGATCTCGCGAGCCCTATGCATTGCGATATTATGATCCTACAACAAAGTCTTATAGATCCCTTTTAATCACTATCTCTTTCAAAATGTTGGTATAATCACGGGGTTATATATTCTCTAGATATTTGTTCTTTTATTTTGTAATGAAACTAGTTGTTGATATTGCTCTTCATCTCCGCATCTGCGAATTTCTTCATGTCTTTCTTCTGTTACCTTCGCAGATTGGCTTAATAATTTTTCTTTATGGTTCATTGATTCTTCGTTGTTGATAGTCTCCCTTGGGATGAGTTCAATCCATTCTTCGCGGTCCGTTGAGATTTTATCTGGCTAAGTTCCTTGTTTTCTAATGATGTTCTGGCGAAATTTGGTGATTATAATGGCTTCATCAAATTTCTTTGCTCAACTGAGTATCCTTGCCTTCTGTCATCGAGTGGATCAAGTTTCATTGATGTTTGAAGGCTTGAAGTACTACTTCAGCGAATTCAACTCCCATAGTAATCGTATTTTTCTCTCTGGCGATTGACAATAAGAACTAAGCTTTGCTTGACTCATCTTTTCGTCCCTTGTTGCATTTGCAACTTTTCTCTTCATGAAGTGATTTCTTCCGTATATTTAATCAAGTGATTTCTTCAATAATATCCACTGAAGTGACCAACAAGGTATACTAACATCCCCTAGTTGTTTTGTCTTAACTTTTCTTCTTTGTTGCGGTGCTACAGCAATAGATTTGGTTCGTGCTTAGAATTGACAAATTCTTCCAGTACAAAGTTTCACAATTTCTTCCCTTTTCGTTAATCGCTTTGAGATGAGAGCTGGATGTGTTCTTGATAGCGTATTTGCTTCACTCTTCGCAAAAACTTTGCTACCGTGTACTATATCTTAGCCTTTGCCTCAAGCACGTGAGATCTGTTCACCCTTGGAGCTGCGATTTTGACTATCCCTTCGCTGTTGTTAAAAGAAAAACAATACAATCCCAAATAATAAGAGTCAGCACACAGATGGTCTCATAGCCGCTTGATAATGATGATTCTATCGCCTTTGATGAAGTATGTTTTCGCTTTGTTATGCGAAGCCTTTCTTTGTCCTTTGTTATTTTCAACACGTCTTAAATTAACCACGGGAAGACTTGTTCTTTGCTTTGTTCATCTTTGAAATTCATGTGGCCTGTGCGGCTTTGAAGCTTGCCTTTCATGTGCGTTTTGAGTTCACGTCTTCTTTCTTTACTTAGATTTTCGCAGATGCTTTCGTTATTTTTCCATACATGTTGGTGTTTAGAGAAGATTTCAGTCATCCATGCTGCAAAACGATCAAGTAAATTTGATTAGCAGTCTATAGAGCATTAAGATGAGTAATTTCTCCTGCGAAGAATGAAAACTTTCAATGAAATCTACTTGTTTTTGTTCTTACGAAATGTAAATCTCTAATCAACAGAAAATCTCGAAATTTGACATTTTTAGAGATTCATTAAACAGATTTGTAAAACGAGGTTTGGTTACCATAAATTCGTAGCAAAAACATTTTTAGATTCAAGACTTCCGCAATAAATCAAATTTCTACAAAAAGCAAAGTTTAGGTTTTATAAAAAATCTACTTTCCAATTTTTGTTTTGAAATTCCCAGATCCGAAAAATGAAACAAAGAATAAGAAAAGTGAGAAGAAATTTGTCCTTTTTGATGATTTGTTGACATAATTTTGCTGGTCTTTTCTTCAAAACTGCCTCTTAATATATCTCCTTCTATCTATTTGCTTGTATAATCATGAGCTTTCGTTGTAGCTTCCATATTTGATCTTGAAGTTTTTAGATCCAGTGAGATCCAATTCTAATGATAGCCAATTTCTTTAAATCTTCTTCAATTTGACAAGTAGTTTGTCCCTGTTTCTAGCGCCAAAATGTAGTTGCAGGAAATCCCACAACACACCCCTTATCATATCTTGATACTAATTTCTAAATCTAACATATTAATCATCTAAATCTCAAAATATAAGTGCTAGAAATTTAAATAGTCACACAAGATTTTTTACATGGTTCGATCAATGTGATCTACATCCATGGTTCTTCACTATGATTTTTGGAATTACATAAATATTACATTTAGAATCTCCATTAATGAGTATTTGGTGCTTTCTAGATCTAGTTTTTGGGGAAGAAGATGATAAAGAAAAATACATTCTCTCTCTAAAAATATCTCTCTGTAAAATATTTTTATCTCTTACAAAAATTGTCTCCCTCTCTCTCTCTCTTGCTCTTCTCTTTATATAGGTGTTTACATAGTGGATGACAGCTCATATACAAAATCTTCACATCTTTCTCGTGTTTTATGCTGTCGTTGTCTATTACGTCACTTCTGTAATTAATTTGCGACATTTGCCATGTGTGGTAGAAGTTTTCGCAAGAGCGTTATTGTTGCGAGATTCTGCTCCTACAATTATATTGTCTCGATCTTGTATCCATAGTCAAACACACAAGTTATCTTGTTGTTGTATTGTCTCGATTTCAGATCCATGACGATCACACGAAGTGTGAACCGAATTATCATATTGTCTCGACTCAGTCCATAAACGATCACATTCGGTAGAGGACTTATAGGTTGATAAATAAAAGATTGTGGTGTATTTAGGTACCCTCGTATTTTCACTAGCTTCTTTATCTAAGGTATCTCCTTCAAATACGGTTTCTAAGATAACTTAAGCATCTTTAGACCTAGTTCACGATGTCACATGTGTTGAAGATCTTGGAATCTTTAGACCTAGTGCACGGTTTCTAAGGTACGTGTACTCTACCTTGTTCGTGACTATTTTTGTCATGGTACATGTACTGGGTATGTGTACCCTTAAGACAAAAACGAGTTCAGGAACTCACAAAGCTTTTCCAGTTTGCGTACCAGGTAAGGATACCACTCTGGTTCCAAAACTAACCGTTCCTTTTCGGTATGCATACTAGAAATGCGTACCATTCCTGGGTCATGAGCAACATTATTTTTATGGAATGGATACCAGGTATGCGTACCACAAAATTGTTGTCGAACTATAGCTACGCCGGTACGTATACATGGTACATGTACTGCGGCTCTGGACTTATAACAATTCTCCCGAGATGTTAACCGGTATGGATACTTTGTCATGTATCCAGATTAACATTAGTTCTATATCTCTCTAATAATCAATTCGAAACATTCCCGAATAACATCAATGACACATATCATTGTTCTCGGCTATTTTCCAATGATTAAATCTTGAATTGTAATTAGGTTATAAAAAATAAATTGTTTTAAACCAAATTCATCAAGTATGAACAAATGTTCTTAAGATTATTGTCATATTTCGAGAAGATATTCAAGATAAACTTAACTCGAAATTTCTATTATGCATGTATTGTCTAATTTAATCATGCGACAATAGATAATAATGGTGAAAACTTGAGATATATGTGGTTCAGTCTTCACTTACCTTTTTATGTTGAAGTTCTCAAAGCTCCCGTTGATCTTCGCCTTCATACGGTAGAACACAGTGATATCAGAATCTTAACTACACACTTGTATCCTGATCCGAGACCTGACTAAATGTAGACTAGAAATCAATATATAGTTTTGACTACTAAATTTGTCAACAAGCTTGAGATACCAACACTTTTGAGTTTGACCGAACAATGCTCTAAAAATTTCATATACGTGAAGAAAAAAAAAAGTTGAAGTATTAACCATGATGCATGCCTCCATCCTTATTTTTTAAATACATCTACGAATTATAATCCTTACTCCCAAAAACCCTCATCATCCATGTAACCAAATTCACAACTACTAATCTTTCTCCTGCTATTGCTTTCACCACCGCTACTATCCTCCTTCTAAATAAATCAACAAGGTCAACTTTACTCGTCATTCAAAACCATTTCAAGATTAAACTCTTTGGTAACTGGTTTAAAACGATTTTTTATAATCCTAGATTTGATTGAGGCTTGATCAAAATTTTCATCACTAAGTTTATGAATCCATTCAAGTATGATGCTCAGTTAAGCAATTTATTATTGACTAAATAATGGACGATTTATATTTTCCAAGTTTAATCAAATTTATCAAACATATACACACATGTAACCGAAAATTTCCCATTATATTGTCTTTTTCATATTCTCGGTAGTGACTATTTGTGTTATGACATAATTTTTTTAAGGTTTTATATATGTTAGATCTGACGGTTATTATGTTTTGTCAAAACCATTTGTTAACGTATCTCGACCCTTTGTTTATATGCTAGTTACATTTCAATCTATGATCACAATTCACGTTCAAATTATAAAAAAAAAAATTCTTTTATTCTTTCATAAAATAACAACTTTGTTTTGTTTATTCGGGTGGTAAGATTAATTTATACATACACAATAATATGTACAAAGTACAAACCCCAAACATACACTTCTAACAAAGTAAGTACAAGACCCAAGAAATGCTAACTCATGTTATACAGTTGTAGGAGGCCAACGCAACCCTATCCCTAAAAGAGCATTGGAAAAATCCATCCGGACACCTGAACAAATGATCCACTAGACGATTACGAAATCATTTTAGTGTTATATGAATTCTTTTCTTTTCTATGTTGAAAAAATGAGGGTACCCAAATACACCACAATCTTTTTGTTTCAACCTGTAAGTCCTCCTACCAAGTGTGATCGTTTATGGTCAAAGTCGAGACAATACAACAACTTCGGTATTCACACTTTGGGTGATTGTCTATATGGATACGAGATCGAGACAATACGACAAATAAAGTGTGATACTTGATAATAGGTTCGGACTTAACCAAACTCTATAGGATCACTATCAAGTATAACGGAGTTAACGTAAAGTGAAATTTACTCTAACTATAATAAAACTATTATAATGCGGAAAGATAAAGTAAATGGTACATCAAGATTTTTCTAACGAGGAAACTGCAAATGCAGAAAAACCCCTGTACCTAGTCCAGAATTGAATACTCTCATAATTAAGACACTATACAAAATCTACACCAACTTCGTATAGTTGAGACCAAACAACTACCCCTAGTTCTCTAGATATTTGTTCTTTTATTTTGTAATGAAACTAGTTGTTGATATTGCTCTTCATCTCCGCATCTGCGAATTTCTTCATGTCTTTCTTCCTTGTTACCTTCGCAGATTGGCTTAATAATTTTTCTTTATGGTTCATTGATTCTTCGTTGTTGATAGTCTCCCTTGGGATGAGTTCAATCCATTCTTCGCTGGTCTGTTGAGATTTTATCTCGGCTAAGTTCCTTGTTTTCTAATGATGTTCGCGAAATTTGGTGATTATAATGGCTTCATCAAATTTCTTTGCTCAACAGAGTATCCTTGCCTTCGTCATCGAGTGGATCAAGTTTCATTGATGTTTGAAGGCTTGAAGTACTACTTGCCAAATTCAACTCCCATAGTAATCGTATTTTTCTCTCTGGCGATTGACAATAAGAACTAAGCTTTGCTTGACTCATCTTTTCGTCCCTTGTTCGCTAAGAGCAACTTTTCTCTTCATGAAGTGATTTCTTCCGTATATTTAATCAAGTGATTTCTTCAATAATATCCACTGAAGTGACCAACAAGGTATACTAACATCCCCTAGTTGTTTTGTCTTAACTTTTCTTCTTTGTTTGCGGTGCTACATCAGTTTGGTTCGCCGCTTAGAATTGACAAATTCTTCGATTACAAAGTTTCACAATTTCTTCCCTTTTCGTTAACTGCCCAGATGAGAGCTGGATGTGTTCTTGATAGCGTATTTGCTTCACTCTTCGCAAAAACTTTGCTACCGTGTACTATATCTTAGCCTTTGCCTCAAGCACGTGAGATCTGTTCACCCTTGGAGCTGCGATTTTGACTATCCCTTCGCTTTGTTGTTAAAAGAAAAACAATACAATCCCAAATAATAAGAGTCAAGCACACAGATGGTCTCATAGCCGCTTGATAATGATGATTCTATCGCCTTTGATGAAGTATGTTTTCGCCTTGTTATGCGAAGCCTTTCTTTGTCCTTTGTTATTTTCAACACGTCTT
Source organism: Papaver armeniacum (assembly GCA_023531295.1). Taxonomy (NCBI): domain Eukaryota; kingdom Viridiplantae; phylum Streptophyta; class Magnoliopsida; order Ranunculales; family Papaveraceae; genus Papaver; species Papaver armeniacum. The sequence goes on along the minus strand of JAJJWW010008753.1, from coordinate 108,669 downwards.
AAATTAACCACGGGAAGACTTGTTCTTTGCTTTGTTCATCTTTGAAATTCATGTGGCCTCGTGCGCTTTGAAGCTTGCCTTTCATGTGCAGTTTTGAGTTCACGTCTTCTTTCTTTACTTAGATTTTCGAGATGCTTTCGTTATTTTTCCATACATGTTGGTGTTTAGAGAAGATTTGAGTCATCCATCTTTATAAACGATCATAAATTTGATTAGCAGTCTATAGAGCATTAAGATGAGTAATTTCTCCTCGCGAAGAATGAAAACTTTCAATGAAATCTACTTGTTTTTGTTCTTACGAAATGTAAATCTCTAATCACCGAAAATCTCGAAATTTGACATTTTTAGAGATTCATTAAACAGATTTGTAAAACGAGGTTTGGTTACCATAAATTCGTAGCAAAAACATTTTTAGATTCAAGACTTCCGCAATAAATCAAATTTCTACAAAAAGCAAAGTTTAGGTTTTATAAAAAATCTACTTTCCAATTTTTGTTTTGAAATTCCCAGATCCGAAAAATGAAACAAAGAATAAGAAAAGTGAGAAGAAATTTGTCCTTTTTGATGATTTGTTGACATAATTTTGCTGGTCTTTTCTTCAGCTGCCTCTTAATATATCTCCTTCTATCTATTTGCTGTATAATCATGAGCTTTCGTTGTAGCTTCCATATTTGATCTTGAAGTTTTTAGATCCAGTGAGATCCAATTCTAATGATAGCCAATTTCTTTAAATCTTCTTCAATTTGACAAGTAGTTTGTCCTGTTTCTAGCGCCAAAATGTAGTTGCGGAAATCCCACAACACACCCCTTATCATATCTTGATACTAATTTCTAAATCTAACATATTAATCATCTAAATCTCAAAATATAAGTGCTAGAAATTTAAATAGTCACACAAGATTTTTTACATGGTTCGATCAATGTGATCTACATCCATGGTTCTTCACTATGATTTTTGGAATTACATAAATATTACATTTAGAATCTCCATTAATGAGTATTTGGTGCTTTCTAGATCTAGTTTTTGGGGAAGAAGATGATAAAGAAAAATACATTCTCTCTCTAAAAATATCTCTCTGTAAAATATTTTTATCTCTTACAAAAATTGTCTCCCTCTCTCTCTCTCTCTTGCTCTTCTCTTTATATAGGTGTTTACATAGTGGATGACAGCTCATATACAAAATCTTCACATCTTTCTCGTGTTTTATGCTGTCGTTGTCTATTACGTCACTTCTGTAATTAATTTGCGACATTTGCCATGTGTGGTAGAAGTTTTCGCAAGAGCGTTATTGTTGCGAGATTCTGCTCCTACAATTATATTGTCTCGATCTTGTATCCATAGTCAAACACACAAGTTATCTTGTTGTTGTATTGTCTCGATTTCGTATCCATAGACGATCACACGAAGTGTGAACCGAATTATCATATTGTCTCGACTCAGTCCATAAACGATCACATTCGGTAGAGGACTTATAGGTTGATAAATAAAAGATTGTGGTGTATTTAGGTACCCTCGTATTTTCACTAGCTTCTTTATCTAAGGTATCTCCTTCAAATACGGTTTCTAAGATAACTTAAGCATCTTTAGACCTAGTTCACGATGTCACATGTGTTGAAGATCTTGGAATCTTTAGACCTAGTGCACGGTTTCTAAGGTACGTGTACTCTACCTTGTTCGTGACTATTTTTGTCATGGTACATGTACTGGGTATGTGTACCCTTAAGACAAAAACGAGTTCAGGAACTCACAAAGCTTTTCCAGTTTGCGTACCAGGTAAGGATACCACTCTGGTTCCAAAACTAACCGTTCCTTTTCGGTATGCATACTAGAAATGCGTACCATTCCTGGGTCATGAGCAACATTATTTTTATGGAATGGATACCAGGTATGCGTACCACAAAATTGTTGTCGAACTATAGCTACGCCGGTACGTATACATGGTACATGTACTGCGGCTCTGGACTTATAATTCTCCCAAGATGTTAACCGGTATGGATCTTGTCATGTATCCAGTTAACGTTAGTTCTATATCTCTCTAATAATCAATTCGAAACATTCCCGAATAACATCAATGACACATATCATTGTTCTCGGCTATTTTCAATGATTAAATCTTGAATTGTAATTAGGTTATAAAAAATAAATTGTTTTAAACCAAATTCATCAAGTATGAACAAATGTTCTTAAGATTATTGTCATATTTCGAGAAGATATTCAAGATAAACTTAACTCGAAATTTCTATTATGCATGTATTGTCTAATTTAATCATGCGACAATAGATAATAATGGTGAAAACTTGAGATATATGTGGTTCGGTCTTCACTTACCTTTTTATGTTGAAGTTCTCAAAGCTCCCGTTGATCTTCGCCTTCATACGGTAGAACACAGTGATATCAGAATCTTAACTACACACTTGTATCCTGATTCGAGACCTGACTAAATGTAGACTAGAAATCAATATATAGTTTTGACTACTAAATTTGTCAACAAGCTTGAGATACCAACACTTTTGAGTTTGACCGAACAATGCTCTAAAAATTTCATATACGTGAAGGAAAAAAAAAGTTGAAGTATTAACCATGATGCATGCCTCCATCCTTATTTTTTAAATACATCTACGAATTATAATCCTTACTCCCAAAAACCCTCATCATCCATGTAACCAAATTCACAACTACTAATCTTTCTCCTGCTATTGCTTTCACCACCGCTACTATCCTCCTTCTAAATAAATCAACAAGGTCAACTTTACTCGTCATTCAAAACCATTTCAGTATTAAACTCTTTGGTAACTGGTTTAAAACGATTTTTTATAATCCTAGATTTGATTGAGGCTTGATCAAAATTTTCATCACTAAGTTTATGAATCCATTCAAGTATGATGCTCAGTTAAGCAATTTATTATTGACTAAATAATGGACGATTTATATTTTCCAAGTTTAATCAAATTTATCAAACATATACACACATGTAACCGAAAATTTCCCATTATATTGTCTTTTTTATATTCTCGGTAGTGACTATTTGTGTTATGACATAATTTTTTTAAGGTTTTATATATGTTAGATCTGACGGTTATTATGTTTTGTCAAAACCATTTGTTAACGTATCTCGACCCTTTGTTTATATGCTAGTTACATTTCAATCTATGATCACAATTCACGTTCAAATTATAAAAAAAAAAAATTCTTTTATTCTTTCATAAAATAACAACTTTGTTTTGTTTATTCGGGTGGTAAGATTAATTTATACATACACAATAATATGTACAAAGTACAAACCCCAAACATACACTTCTAACAAAGTTAGTACAAGACCCAAGAAATGCTAACTCATGTTATACAGTTGTAGGAGGCCAACGCAACCCTATCCCTAAAAGAGCATTGGAAAAATCCATCCGGACACCTGAACAAATGATCCACTAGACGATTACGAAATCATTTTAGTGTTATATGAATTCTTTTCTTTTTTATGTTGAAAAAATGAGGGTACCCAAATACACCACAATCTTTTTGTTTCAACCTGTAAGTCCTCCTACCAAGTGTGATCGTTTATGGTCAAAGTCGAGACAATACAACAACTTCGGTATTCACACTTTGGGTGATTGTCTATATGGATACGAGATCGAGACAATACGACAAATAAAGTGTGATACTTGATAATTGGTTCGGACTTAACCAAACTCTATAGGATCACTATCAAGTATAACGGAGTTAACGTAAAGTGAAATTTACTCTAACTATAATAAAACTATTATAATGCGGAAAGATAAAGTAAATGGTACATCAAGATTTTTCTAACGAGGAAACTGCAAATGCAGAAAAACCCCTGTACCTAGTCCAGAATTGAATACTCTCATAATTAAGCCACTATACAAAATCTACACCAACTTCGTATAGTTGAGACCAAACAACTACCCCTAGTTCCCTTAGTTTCGTCAGTATCCATATGCTTCCGACTTCAAGAGTCACGCACTGGTACAATTCCTTTGGATCGTATTCCAAACAACAAAGGAACAACGAATCTGTTTGGTAATAACTCTATTGATTCTTTTCAAGATAAATATATCTCAAGTCATACGCAAAGGCTCTTCCGTTTAATCTAAAAAAACACATTTTCCTGGTTAAATCAATCTATCCAATAACTACCAAACTAGTCAAGTTTAGATTCAATCAATCAATATAGATCTCAAAGAGAAACTATAAGGCAATGCCGATCTCACGCAACTAATTAATCGAATAAATACGATTCTAGTTGGATCCCAGCCGATCACGGTTTGTGCAAACAATAAGATAGGAAAACCTATAAGAAATCTTCTTCGTCTTCAAATCTTCTTTAATCTTCAAATAACCTGTACAACACCACTTGAATCTCTTGTGATCAATCACACACAGAACGGAGTCTGTTAACAATGGATTATCACAAGATGTCTTCAGATCTAACAATAGTTCTAAAAATCCCGTCGATACTTCGATCTATTCTGAGTGAATCTTATGTCAGTAGAGATGATTCTCAAGAATAAAAAAAAGGTGCAATCAAAGTTTCGACAACTGTTAGTCAATCAAATCAATCGAAAACTAATAACACTGCAATTATCTAGTTTCCCACCAACGGTACTCGTAGAGCTTCTTGATCCCACAGAAGTCTTTAAACGAGCGGTCGTAAGAGATTTCACCTAATTAGGATACTTTTCCTCTCCGAATAAACGGCTCCACCATATACAACAAGAAATGAAGTTTTCCTGGCTCTTAGGATAGTTTCTAGAAATGTAAACTTAGGTGTTTATGGGCCAAGGATGTTTGGACATTAAGAAATTTCCAAAACCGAAAATATTCTCAAGATATGCAATGAATGGAAAAATTTGGTTTTCCTAATTCCAATAAATGCTTGTACAATATTTCTGAAATCTCTCGATAGAAAATCTCCAATTAGTAAATGCACATTACTAATTTTTATTCTCTAGAGATACGCATTTAATTGCTGATAATTAAAGCATATAAAACCAAAAATCTTAATTAAAATATATTCTTAATTTATCTCGGCACAAGATCTCCTTTAGTAATAAGGAATATCTTTGAACAATAAATGATAAGAATTATTGTACGTGTTGAAAGTATGTTGACATCTTTTCACTGTAATCCTTATTTCATATTCACATGGATTTACATTCTTAGAATCGGTCATAACACACTTCCAAAAAGTTTAGAATTAGTTTCTCTGTATCCCAAGATAACTATGTGATTGATCAAATACCAAATCACATACATGGGTTAAATCGGTTCTACCAATCACTAGGATCGGTTATACCTTATTATGGAAATACTTGTGATCGGTCACACCAGTCACTAGGATCGGTTACACCAGTTACAAGGATCGGTTCCATATTCCCATTGTATTGCTTGTGATTGGTCACACCAGTTACCAGGACCGGTTACACCATTTACCAGGACCAGTTACCAATTACAAGGATCGATTACACAACACTTGTGATCGGTCATACCAATTACTTGGATCGGCCACACCAATTACAAGGATCGATCATACCATCACATGGTGATTACTTAGGATCGGTTACACCAATTAATAAAAACCAGTCATACCAAATCATAAGTCAGGCATTGTGATTAGTTATATCAAGATACATAACCAAGGTTAAGATCGGTTCTACCATCTCACACATATTGGTCATCCAAAGATTTACAATGAATAGCCGGACCAGTAAGCCTAATGATTTCCCTTTCGATTCACGAAACAAGTTCATGAATGTACTTCCTTTAAACGAATACAAAACATTGTTTCCTAGAATGAAATCTTCACCATAACCCATTCACATAATCATAACAGTATATACAAGATTATTGATGTCATATTTACGAAGTTCAAAAGATAAGCGTTATACTTCGTAGTCTAATTCCCTAATATTATGACCATGTCACATCACTAGAGTGCTATACAATATGTACTGTATATACAGCTTCGCAGTTATGTTTTCAATATAGCACGATTTGAAAGATATGTTAGGAATGAAACAGTTCAAGTCAATATTACTATCCTCAAGTGGAAGGATGATGTCATCGTTGTAGTTCTTTATTTCTTCACATTCTTCAGGTCTTCGGAGTAATACTTGTATGTCTCAACATTCCTAGACTTTCTAGTCTAACCTAAACGAAGTTGACTATAGTATTTAATTAAGCAACTTTAGATGAGTTTTGACACACTAAAATATGACAACCAAACTTGACATACCAATGCTTGGTGAGTTCAACCGAGCTATGCTCTAACATATTTATCTCTCGTTTTAGTGGAAGAATTTGGATCTGAATATATAGGATACGAATAGATTAATCTTGGATATTGATTTTTGAGATCGTCCAAGTACTCTTATAGTAATGAGGTTCACGGACTTCATTTTCCAGACTTTGTGATTGAGAAGAGGTAGAGATATAAAATCTATATACATATTATCAAGGATCTTGAAGTTGGTCTACTTGTAATTGTATTAGGTTTTTTCCATAACAAAAAAGTTGGTGGTGTACTTGGTACCCTCTCTTTTTCACTACCTCCAACAATGGTCGCCAAAATGTAGTTATCTAAAAAATGATGAAGGAGTAGAAGTGAGTTTTTAGGGGTTTGAGTTGAGTTGAGGAAGGTTTAGCAAGAACAACCTTTGCCTAAAACAAGCTTATGAACGTTCAAACATTACTTGACCACAGGATGAAGGAATCAAAGTTGTTCTCAGGAAGGAAAGCATAAAATATAGAAAGATCATAGTAATTCAATTTGGTTATATAAGAATGCTCTGTAAGATGTGTTTAGCGAGGTCAATTGATGACCTATTTATAGTTGAAGCCTCTATTATCAAGTTGGTGAAATAAGGATGAGGGATCCGATAAGCCTCTCATTTGTGATCTTCGGAATAACTAAGGATGAGACTAGGTCATCCCTTGATTCATGTTACCTCCTTAGCCGATTATCTCTTTGGCAGTGAGAAATACATCTTGGTATTCGTCACAGTGCTATAAACCACTAGACCAAAACCTTAAAGCTATCCCACTTATGTGTATGAATTAGTCAGCCTTCTCGTATAATGTAGCGCCCCAAAACCTAACAACTTCCTAATGCAAGAGACCAACTACATAATGAGGTACTAAGGATCTAAATCATTAACTTAAACAATCAAATTACAAATTTGCTATAAAAATTAAACCCAAACCTATCTCATACGCTCTGATATTACATAAATGAAAATCTCTCAAGTGATATGAATACAATAATATGTTGTTTTACAGAAAAACAAAACAAAACACTTATAAAGATATGTACAACGTCTCAAAATTTGATAAAACTTTAAGCTACGAAAACAGATCTCTTGACATGCACCATCTCTTCAGATAACCGAAAGACTAAAGTGGAAACGAGTGAGCACATCATCCCAAAGGTGTGGTCAGTGGAAACAAATACAACATCCAGGTAATCACTAACATGCTTCACAGTTCTACTAGAGAAGAATGGTAAAACATCTTTTACACTCAGCGCATAACAGAAGATCACTCCAATATCACTTCCTCGAACAAAAGAACACCTCCAAGGTGTTCTACGAAAATGACATTAGAACAACCTAAAAGCATATGTCATCCTAACCTCGTCTCACTCAATGGAAAATAGGTTCTGGGATAACTCCAGTCTCAAATGATAACACCATCCACACGAAATGCGTACATCTCATGAATCAGGAACCACCATCTGAGTCTAGAACATATAATAAAGGTTTGATTATTATGACCCTACCGCAGATTCAAGATGGGTCCCATCCGACTGTGAATTTGCTAGAATTTCTTCAACGAGTAACGTCATAGTAACCCAGTCATTTTACTAAGACTGATCAATCAAGCGTGATATGCAAACGACCAATCTCCCCAGATAAAAATATGTATATAATTTTGGACACCCCATAATACTTGCATAAAATACATATGAAATAATAATATTCAACCCATAGCTGCCACCGGACAACTAACAGGGTCTAATAAGTTTACAGAAGGCGACCTCGCTGTAGTAATACTGAAAGCCAATACTACAAAATTCCAGTAGTATTGAGTTCCTACTTAATATTGAAATTCAATACTACAAAATTCCAGTAGTATTGAGTTCCTAATCATTTGACACAAAATTCCAGTGTCGATAATAGTGAGAAACCGTGTGGAGAAACACGAGACACTCCTCACGAGGAGACCGGACAATACAAATCGGGCAATATACTCATTCTATCCTAACAAGTTCGGACGTGATGCCATCTCGGTCCCTTTGATGAAAATTATGGATATTAAGTTCACTCATGGTGTTGCGAGAAAGTGATGCTAAAGACCTTGTTCATGAAAATCGTGGAAATTAAGTCCACTCATGGTGTTATAGAAAGTGATGCTAAAGACCTTGTTCATCAGTTTGCTACTGGGAATTTTGATGATGGTCAACATACAAATGTCATTTTTAGAGATGTTTTCTACATTAGTTCGTTTTAGTTGTTTGTAACTTTACTTACGCTACTAATACTTATAACGAAGCTTTTTTCTTTGCAATGTGGTGTGGAGTCATGATTATCCTTGCAAACTGAACTTTTTTCTTTGGCTTCTTTCTCATGATAGGACAATGACGGCGGATAAGCTCTTAAGAAGGGGTATGGATGTTTCTAGTCTATGTTGTTTTTGTGACGAAAATGATGAAACTAGCTCGCATTTGTTCTATGAATGTTGGAGGACCCGGAGAATTTGGGATTACTTTGTTGAAGGATGTCATTTTCGTTGGACTTATGACTCAAATGTCACCACAAATGTGAAGTCTTGGAAGTTTAATTGGGGAGACGAAAGACTTAATCGAATATGGAATAACATCCCGGTCGCAATATGGTGGTGCATATGGAGAGCGAAATGCAAGAGTCTTCGAAAACAAGAAGAAAATTTTGGTTAGCCTCATTAGAAACGTTAAACTACAAGCGTTCTTTTGGGCCGAGTCAAACACAAAAATATTAGGTCTAACGGCGAATATGGTAGTAGCGTTATGGGACTCTTTTTTTCGGCCTTCTTGAGCTCGTTGTTTATTGTCTTGGATTGCCGAATTCATCTTCGATAGTTTATTCTTTTTTGTTTCGGTTTGTATTCATTGGGTTGAGATATCCTCTTAAGTACCTTTTCTTTTTAATGAATTTTCTCTTTGACCGATCAAAAAAAAAAGTACCTATAACCAAGCTGCTCCTGCTTTAGCTCAATGGGATAAAATTAAAACCGCATTCATGTACCGCTTAAAACTTCCTATATGAGTGATATCGATAATCGAGGCTGACTCTAGCCCGTCTCCAAGACCCTTGTAAATCAAAAATAAAAACAAAAAAAATGGTACCTTTTTCTTGTAAATCGAAACTCGATGAATCGGCTTGCTATTCATAGAATCATCACAAAGAAAATTTGGTTCGGTAAAATTGTTAGTCTCCTTTGGCGGATATTACAGTAAAAGGTCAAAGGTTTACTATATCGTGATCAAGACTTGAAAAAACAGTGTGGTCCTCGTTCACCGTACTAAGAGAGATAAGTAGACACTGATAAGTATGGAGATACTCCCTCCGTCCCTATTATATAGGCGGAATATTGGATTTTTCTAGTCCCACTAAATAGGCGGAATTCTAATTTCAAGAAGACTTTTAACATATATGCCCTTATTTATGTTGTAAGGGAAATTGTAGTGAGAATAAGACAAAGGGTAAAAACATGAAAATTTATGAAAACCAAAGAATTTCTTAAATGAAGAGATTTCACCTTCTCCGCCTATATATTAGGGACAGAGGGAGTATAATATTTTTCAAGGACGATCATGACTCGAAAACTGTTTTGGCACATATGTGTGAACCTTATCTAATTGCACTTTGCAAGTCTTAAGAGTCTCTAGACTACCAAGTGATCACGGCCCATGTTAATTGCTATTTTCTTTGTCATCGTTAAATTTCGTAGTTCGGTGAGAACCATGTTAACTAAGGAACACACACATGGGGACTTTCTTCTACGTTCATGAAAAGAGGTGAGGGACTGATCAACTACCGCGTTGAAATAGTTCCTAGAACGGATGTGGAAAATGTACCAAACACCCTCGATATCAGTAATCTACCCCTCTTTTTACCTGAAAAAGTAAAGTTATCCGGGTGGCGTTGCCTGTATGTTGTCTTCATTTTTGCTGGATGCACAAAATGATAAGAGAAGAATGCATTTCGGTTTCAGGTTAGAGTGCAACCTCATCTTTTCGGGTTTTCCTTGCACACGAAAACGCCAAGAGGTCCCCTGGTAACTTGTAAGCACTTGCTAGTTTCCTTCACAGACGCCAAGTTACTTTCTAAGTTTTCCCCTCCAAACCGGCTAAACACCATACGAAAAGAAACAGTTCCATCAGGATAGAGAGGTATAGTTTAGCGGTCGGCAGAGTTGTCATTTAGTTCCAACACCGCCCAAAATCTCATGAACAAGATTCCCCTTGCCCGGGTAACATATTCATATAATTCCATGAATCCATGTCCATGTTTGATAATAAGTCCAAATAAATCTACATAATACAAAACATACAAGTGCTTTTCGTCTTGGATAGTGGGACGTGGTGTAAATTAACAGATAACAAAACCCATTTACCTATTAGGCTATTACCATCTGTAATAGCAAAATGTTGTCAAATACTAGATTATAGCAATTAGAAACCCCATGGCGTAACAGTTTGTTTTGTTTTAGCAATTCTTGCCATATATCCCTAGCTCTAGCAGTGTGGGTATTTTTTAGAAAGAGTTGCATATACATGTATTTAGCACTAGCAGATTGTCACACTAAATGTAAACCAAAAAAAGAAAACTGCAAGCAAATTGATACCACATTTTGGCAAAATTTTGATGTTTCACTGTTTCAGACTCAGTTAATTGGATGACCTCATCCGCACCATATTTTGACTGAAATTTCTGAAATGATAACCCTTTGATGAAATAAATGTCAATCAGTTACAATTTGGTGCGTAAATACGGCACTGGCTATTCCTAGTTGATAAATACATTTCAGCTACCTCAGATCTTCAACAAGACTGGAACAACAATCGCAATTATCAAACAAAAAGTACCAATTTCAAATGCTTCAAAACAAAATAAAAAATCAAATGATTCAATTTCAAACCTCAAATTCCCTTATGTAATGATGAATATCAAACATATTTTTATTTATTATATTATCTGTATATACAATTAGTTATTAATAATTGTAACATCATATATATATTTTCTTCCCTCAAGACGCAGAATACATTAATTCATGTTCTTCTTAAGGATCTGAACCAGGCTTCGCCATCGCAGATTTTTAAACCTAAAGTTATACTTAAACAAACAGAAGAAAATTCAAAGAGTTTTTGAAAAAATTAACAGAGACCATGACATCTCCAATCAACCCTAAACTCCCCACTAAAACTAAGTAATTGTTGTTGATTTGGTTTACGAAACGAAACGATATGACTACTGACCATAAAAGCAGTAACACGTTCAGAAACTCTAATATCTTCCATTCTTAATTCTTTTAATCTCTGGACATATTCAGGAACATGAACTAAATCCCAAACAACACCAACACCACCAGGTTTCAACACCCGTACAACTTCACTTAATCCTTTCATTCTTTCAGCAGCTGCTGCAGCAGTTTTATGCCCAAATTCTTTACCAACTGTATGTAAAAAAACAGCAGAAACAACAACATCAAAGTAATTGTCGCCGAATGGTAAGTGACGAGCATCGCCTTCTTTACACGTTACATATTCTTGAACACCTTCCATTCCTGCCGTTCTTAAAGTCGATACAGTAGTTTTCCGGCGATCAAGTCCGACTACTCTACCGGAACTTCCTTCTTTTTTCAATTGCTGAGCAACAGCATTAAGGAGAATTCCTCTGCCACAACCAACATCAAGTGCAGTTTTGACTGTTGACCAGTCACTGACTGCGTTGACTATTCTTTGAGCCATATCCCAGTGAAGAGAAACAGATGAGTAGAAAATGTTACAGGCGGCGAATAGTAAACAGACCGCTAAGATTGCGGTAACTGAACCAGTAAATCCGGCGATGAATCGAGGAGCTCCGGCAGGAAGTGCAGGGAAGAATGAATCAAAGATCGAACAGATTGGATTGAAGTAGAGAAGAAAGAAAACAGAAAGAAATGAGAAGAAAAAAGCATGGATTAATAAGAACATTAGGGTTTGCCATTCATCCATTCCATAGATCGCGTAGATCTGTGTCCAATCTCTACCAGATTTCCCCATTTCTAATCAAAATTTTGAACTATCTCAACGATTACAATTCCAATTCTACCACTTCAAATCTGCAAATTTCTGGAAAATTGAAGATAAAATCAGTTACAATACTAGATCAAATGAGTAATTTCTCTTGATTTTGTAAGGAAACATATGATAATCTATAAATAGTAAAAAAGCTTACCTTGAGTTAAAAAATGTCAGATCCTTTATCAGTAACAGAGCATTTCAAAGTGAGATCTCAAAGCAAAAGATCTTTGAATGACAGAACAGAGAAAAATTGCATCTGGTTTTGCTTTACTTGTTTCAGTACATATAAAGTTCTTTGAGTACTCAAATCTGGAAATGTCAGGCTTCACGCGCTTTTGTTCATCACTGAATGTTACTACTCACTTGCTGCTATTGGGTGGTATTAGAAACTGCCAATTGTTGCCATTAAAGTAATGGCAGAATAAGTGACAGAAAAAGAGAAATTCTCTCTGATTTCTAGTTCTATACTCCTACAGTAGTTACTGAAGACTCAATACTCGAGATTTTCATATGATGAGTTTAATGAGAATGAGAAAGGGAATAGAAATTTTCTTCATTCTGTATTTATAAACGCTAGGCTGCTTTGGTAGAATCAAGTTCAGTGAATAGATTTTTAACTTTACTCACCTGATAACCTGTTTAACAGGTGACCAAGGTATTTATTTGAAAGCAACTACTGTTTTGTAAATTGACTTTGTGCCAAACTTATTGTTTGTTACACACTCCTTACACCAATGTATTTGTATGACCTAAACTTGCAACTTACACCAATGTATTTGTATGACCTAAACTTGCAAGGTTGCTAAGAGCAAAGTCTTATGGTGGAATCCAACCTATTCCAAGTGTGGAAAAACCATGGATTGTCAAGTCTAGTGGCTTCCAAGTTGGGGTATTCCACAGAAAATCCAAGCAGGGTTCCATGAGTTGATGGAAGGGTCCGTGGAATCCATGGAAACGCTAATCAGAATAGCGCACTAAAGGACGAAAAACGGCAATCAGAATAGCACAAAACGTTAATCAGAATAGCACAATTCCATCCACAATTCCAATCTTTGAGGTGGCGTGGAAGATGGAAGATGAAACTCTTCCACCATAAGACTTGCTTTAATGGGGTATGGACTCTGAGTGTCTTAGAATTTAAGGTAAAACTGGTTTTATCTTCTATGATTTTCTTCTCTTGTCTTGTATGATTTTGGTACGCCTCCTAATTTGGTATCCTCAATTAGTAATTTTGGTTGTGTTTTAAATGAAGCATGTTATTTTCGTAAGAATTTGCCTATCCATATTCAAAAGTTTATAAAGAAAAATATGAACTTAAAAATAAGAGTACAAGTTGCATTTGTAATGGTTTGATTTGCCAATGCAATTATACGCGACTCGTTTATTAGTAATACTAATAAAATTAAAGTTCAAAGTTTTCCTTTTGCAAAATTAAAAAAAGAAAGATGATTTTTTCATCCATCTAGGAAGTTTTTGCATGCCATGTGATGGAAGGTCTTATTAGGATGATGAGGTTGTTGTAGTTGGACTCGATTTGGATGTTTGGTTCCCCTCTTTCTTCCTGTCATTTCATAGCCTCTGTTGTTATTTTGACATCCCTTTTATTACTTTGTGTTTTTTGATCCCTACTTCCATGCACACAACCAAATTGTTTTTAAGTCAGACAAGTAAAAGCAATGTTAGTGTCCTTGTTCACAGTTTTCGTAATATTGATTTTGTTGTTCCATTAGGAGGGATATATAGCCCAGTGTTTTACATATTTGCTTTTAGCCCGGTGTTTTACATATTTGCTTCACATTTATCAATTCACATTTATCATGCGATCGTTTGAGTAATAACGAAATCCCGGACCGAGTTAGGCTCTGAAACCTGGCGACTAACTCGCTTCAAAATTTTCTCGATCTTCACCATTTCTCTTCCTTCATTAATCATTCAATCACTCAATCAATAGTTTCAGTGAATCGTGTTTTTTCTTTCAATAAATCTAATGATGGATCTATATTAGTGAGTTATTATAGATCAACAAAGTTTTAATGAAGATGCTGCAAGGGGTTCTAGGGTTGTTAACATCTCGATCCCAGTTGAGAAATGTCCATCGATTTCTTTAATTGATGGACAGAGTGATTCTAGGTATGATTCATGAAAATTTTCCTTAATTGGTAAATTAGATTTTCTTCGAATTAAATTTGTTGATGCGATGGATATTTTGAAAAACCAAAGGAAGCTAACTGGTTTGGGTAAAGGTTTTTTCACCATAAAGTTGTCTAATGTAGAAGATAAAAACTATATCAAAAACAGTACATGGGATGTGCAGGATCAAGTTTTGAAAACTCGAAGTTGGATTCCAAATTTTCGTCCTGAGAATCAAAGAACATATCATGCTCTAATTTGGGTATCTCTACCAGGATTAAGTCTTGAGTATTGGGATGAGAAACATTATTTAAAATCATGATGCAATTGGAAATCCAGTTAAAGTTGATGATGATACTCTTAAATATTCAAGTGGATATGCTGCAAAAGTTTTGGTTGAAATTGATTTTGCTGAGACAATTCCTAACAAATTATGGATTATCACTAAATATGGTAGTTTCTCACAGGAGATTATTCTGAATAAACCTCCAAAGTTCTGTTCTAAGTGCAAAATTTTTGCGCATGTATTATCTGAATGTAGATTCAATAAGGTTCATCCTACTGAGAAATCAGTTAACAGTGTGAAGAATGTTGGTAGTTCTGAAGAGAATCAATCACTTAACAGTGATGCCGAGAAATCAGTTAACAGTGCTGCTGAGAAAGGAGTTGTTACACCAAAGATAGTTCAAAAGCCATTTGATATATGTCCTCCACCAAGTGGTCAAAGTAGTAAGCATATAAATTAATCTCAATCAAATAATGAGGTACTTATTACAAAAGGAAGATTCAGTTCTTTGCAAGATAATAAAGTTATTTTCAATACATCAAATGAGGAGAAGCAGTCACAAGAGATTCTCACTCCAGCAAAAATACTTCAAGTTGTAGAGGATAACTCTGTTGAGAAAAGTGTGATTAAATTCATTAATGGAATGGATGGTATTGTATCCTCTGAAAGAGTTCTTGTTACTTCTTGGTCTAGAGTTGTACATAAGCCTTCAAATGTGAATTCAAAGATCAACTAGTCTCTAAGTCATTAAGGTAATGGATACTCAAGTTTCTTCTAGCACTCAAATTCCAAGCAAATACAATTTTAGGAAAATGAGGTAGTAAAGGCTTTCATTCCAAACCATGAAAGTCTTATTTTGGAATTTAAGAGGCCTTAGAAGAGCCATGTCTCAAAATAAGTTATGGGCTCTAGCAAGTATGGGTTCTGCGGAACCCAAAGTAGTATGTAATTCTTCATTTTGCAATAAGTTGAATCTACCAGGTATGCAAAGCATGGTAATTCACAATTCAGTATCAAATGAGAAAGGTAATATATAGTTATTTTGGAATAAGAATTTACCCACTCCTTCAGTAGTATCTATGTCAAGTCAGATGATCACGCTTGAAATTGGTGGTGTTACGATATCCTTATTCATGCTCATGTTGGTGTAGTTCAAAAGAAGATTTTTTTGGTCCGAGATGGAGATAATTAGTGGTCTAAATTTACCTTGGCTAGCCATTGGTGACTTCAATGTTATTACTTCATTGAGGAGAAAGTTGGTGGTAAAAATCCAAATAAAAGAGCAATGTTGGATTTTAATAATTGTTTGGACATTTGTGAATTGATGCGAGGCTCCTAAAACAGGTCTTGACATTTTTGGTTCAATTTTCAACATGGGAGTAAGAGAATATTATGTAATCATGATAGAGCAAAGTGTTCAATCAACTATGGCTACAAAAATTTGATGGTTGGGGATATAAAGTTAGTTTGAGAATTGCTTGAGATCATGCCCCATTGCTAGGTGGATGTGCTATTATTCCTAAACCACATAATGCTCCTATGAGGTTTCAAAAATGTGGATATCATCCAACATTTATGGAAGTTGTTGAGAAATGTTGGTCCGAGGAGATAGTGGGAGATCCAGCTATCATCTTTCAACAAAAATTAAAAAAGTTAAAAGAATTCTTAAGGATTGGAATTGGGAAGTGTTTGGAAATATAAATGTACAAATAAAGGAAGAAGTCGAAGTTAAAGTACATGAGGCAATTATCAATTGGACAATAACCCTTTTGATGAAGAATTGCTTAATAATTTGGTAAGTGCTCAAAATTTGTACAACTCAAAAGAAGTACAACTCAAAAGAAGTACAACTGAATACTTTCTTGAAACAAAAATCAAGAATTAAATGGATAAAAGAGGGGGCAGCAAATAATGGTTTTCTACATACAAATTTTAAAATCGGACAAAGAGGAACACTATCGGTGAGTTGGAGGTCAATAATGGAGATATCATATCCGATCAAGAAAAATTTCAAGAATTAGTGAAACATTTTGAGCACAAATTTAAATGTAAAGAAGTGGAAAATGTTGAGCACATGGTAGATGGCATCCCCGAAGTGATAACTAGTGATGATCAAGATATGTTAGAGGCTACCCCGGATGAGAATGAAATTCCGGATAGTGCACCCGGACCTAATGGTTTTTCAGTTGTTTTTATAAAGCTTGTTGGCACATCATCCATAAAGATGTTGTCAATGCAATCCAATTTCTTTGAAAAGAAAGTTCATTCCCAAGGGGGCTTAATTCAAACTTTTTAGTTCTTCTTCCAAAACTCAAGGAGCAAGAAGTCCAAATCAGTTTAGACCAATTGGTCCGAGCAATGTGAGTTTCAAAATTTTCACCAAAATCATGGCTACAAGAATGGGACACCTTATGCACAAGTTAGTTTCTCCTCTACAAGATGCTTATGTCAAAGGCGATGTATTCAAGATCAGATTATGATGGCTTCAAAATGATAAATGAAATGGCGAAGAAGAGAGATGTGGTAATGTGGGACTTAAGCGTGACATATCTCAAGCATATGATTCAGTTAGCTGGGAATTTTTGTTTATAGTACTTCAGAAATTTGGTTTTTCAAAGAAATGGTGTGAATGGATTCATATTTTATTACAATCTGCAAGAATCTCTGTGATGGTTAATGGGGGTCCCCGTGGTTTCTTTTCAGTTGGTAGGGGATTGAGACAACGAGATCCCCTGTCTCACATTTTATTTATATTAATGGAAGAAGCATTAAGCAGAAGATTAACTCAGATGGTGAATGAAGGCTTAATCTATATCCAATGGTTGAAAGAAAAGGTATGCATCCAACTCACTTACTATTTGCAGATGATGTTTTCATTTTCTGTAATGGTGCTAAGAAAAGTATTTTAAACTTGATGAAGTTGCTTGAAGATTATCAAAAGTGTTCAGTCGGATTATAAATAAACGAGAAAAGTAAAATGTTCATTGATGGTGCATCGAATTGAGGAAAAGTCGACTTAAAGAAATGATTCAAATGGAGAGAAGTGTATTTATAGATAAATACCTTGGAGTTATTCTTTGTGTTGGAAGGGTTAAAGTCTCAACAATATGGCCTATGGTAGAACTGTTGCAAAAGAAACTAGCAACATGAAAGGGTAAATTGTTATCCTTTCAGGAAAGGGTGGTGTTAATTAGATCAGTCCTTTGCAGCATTCCAGTCTACAGTATGGCAATTTACAAATGGCCAGTATCAATTATTAAAAATTGTGAAAAGATCATAAGGAACTTCCTTTGGTCTGGTGATGGAGACACAAGGAAATTCATCAAGTTTTCATGGAAAAAAGTATGTACACCACTAAAAGATGGTGGCTTGGGTATTCCAAGACTTGAGGTTTTGAACAAGGTTTTTCTCATGAAGATGATGTGGAAGATTAATAACTCTAAAGAAGACTGGGCACTGTTTTTTCATGTTAAATATAAAGATAAAAATGGGCAATGGAGCTCAAAGTGGCAAATTTATCTTCGGTGTGGCAGTGTCTGAAATGGGCTTGGGAAACTCTTAAATAAGATATTAGATGGAGAATTGGTGATGGTAAACAAATATCTGTCTGGTTTGATAACTGGATTGATGGGTGCACATTAATAGATAAAATTGGCTATACTTCATTTGTGAAAGACAATATTCACTTGAAGGTTTCTGATATCATAAGTGATGGAGTTTGGTCTGTGCCTACTGATCTTCAACAGATAATTCAGAATGTGGAATTACCTGAAATTTGTGGTGGAGCAGATGTCTTAATATGGACAGGGAACTTAAAAGGTAAATTTTCCGTGCCTGAGGCTTTAAACAAGATTAGACATAAAGAACAAGAAGTAAATTGGTCTAAGTACATATGTAATTCTTTTCTTCATCCTTCTACTGCTAGTAATGTATGGAAGCTCATTCAAGGTGTTTATACTGATGATACTACAATGATTAGAAATGAGTATGAAATTGTATCAAGATGTTGTATTTGTGAGTCTGAACAAGATAGTATGCAACATTTACTGTGGGAATGTAGTTTCAGTATTGATATATGGAGGTGGATTTGCTTAATATTCAAATTTGTCCAGCCTAAATCTCTTGATGATATCTGGAGAAGTGCTTCAAACCGCAGCTCACTAATTAAACAGGTATGGATAACTGCTGCTTGCACCATTCTTAAGGAATTATGGTTCCAGAAGAACAAGAAATTGTTTGAAAATATCAAGCCAAATGCTCATGCTTTTAAATGCAGAATTCTCAAGTTGTTGAATGAAGGGGGATTTAGGATTACAGGGACCAAATGGAATCAAGCTTATGATAATGAAATAATAACAAGATTTGATTTGGGAGCTAGATACTCTAAATTTCAGTTCATTAAAAGATGCCAATGGAGTCCACTGAAGTTGGTTTTGTTATGTTTTGTTGTGATGGATCTTCTTTTGGAAATCCACAGTGCTGCGAGGTTTTGGAGTGGTGGTAAGGGATTCAGATTGTCAGGTAGTTGCAACTCTATCTGGAGGTATTGGGATTGCTTCAAATTATTTGGCAGAAACTTATGGATTCATGTGTGCAATGAAATTAGCAGTTCAATGGCATATGCAGAACATCATAATTGTGTCGACTCAAAAACAGTAATTGCATAATTTGTTCAAGGTAATATTCTGGTTTATTAAAGGAAGATGGTTGAAAGCTATAAGGCAGATCACACAAATAAGGTATATGCATTGTTACGAGGAGGTTGATAGGTATTGTATACACCTTGTTATTTATGTATTGTTTATGCTTTCTTTGTTACTTTTAAATGTGAATTATGTATCTTATTTTTACTTTTGAGTTTATTAGGTGCAATGGAGTCATTTGGAGCGAAAGAAGGAGAAATCATCCATTTTGAGCATAAAGAGTGGACTCGTTATTTCGCAGGAGAGTGACATGGGAGTCGAGCCAAGTCAATTTTAGGGCTGCCATTTGGTTGGCACTTATCCTATTCATGGGTGCCCAGAGTCATTCTGGGTACCCCCTATATACTTCACCTGAGTTGGTATAGCCAGTCTCATTCCTACACAAAACCCTCAAATGGAGAGAAGTTAATCATTTTCATTTGAAAATTAGAAAAGAAATAAAATATCGGATGTTGTTGACTGATTGAGATCGACAGATTGAAAGAGAGATTTACGAGCTGATGTGAGTCTGTTGAAATTGAAGGATGGGTTTCTCTTGATTTCAAGGAACATGTGTGGGAGAAGAACTAGATTCAGGTGAAGAGAGGGTTTTGAGTTTAATAATTGATGTTGTTGCATGTGAATTAACGGAGGTTATGGAGAAGAAATAGGGTTCTATAATGAGTAAGAGAAGATGGGTTCAACTCGGTTTGAGTTTGAACCGAGATTTGAAGACGGGTTCAAATGATTCGATGGATGGAGTTGTATTGGGTTCTTGGAATGAAGAAGATGAACAACATCCGTTGTTCTTTGAAATGGAGGTTTGCTTTCGATTCATGAAGAATAATAGATGGGTTCAAGCTACTGTTGTTGTGTATGATTGCCATAAAGAAGATTGAAGATCGATGGAGGAATTGGAGTCTTTGTCATGGTGGAGATTCGAAATGAAGAAAGAAGGGAATGTTGATTTTCAAGGGTTTCTTGAGACTTGAGAATGTTGCGGAGTTGTTTTGGTGATTGTCATGGGTTTGAGTATGTGGCGAGTGAATGAATGAATGCAACTTAGATGAATGCTTAGTTTACAGGGCTGTTGTTACTCAGGATGTGGTGGATGAAGAGTAAGATGGTGAATGAAGGTGAGCAGCTGGAGTTGAAGAAATGGCATGGATTTGGTGGCGTTTGGAGCAGTTCTGCCAAGAAGAGTTAGGAACAGCCTGTAATGGTAGCAGCTGCGATTGCAAGTAGATGAGCAGCTGGAGTTGAAGCAATGGCATGGATTTGGTGGTTACTGTGATTAAATAATGCATGAGTAGATTGGCAGCTTAGATTGTAAGTGGAGAAGGAACCAATGGGTTGTGCAGGTTTGTTGTGTCGAATGGGGTTTGCTGGTGGTGCTCAAGTCCGATGTCCAGAAAATGGTATTGAAGCTACGGGGAATTGGTTGTGTTGTTGAAGTTGGTAGAATGCAAGAAGTTGCTACAAATTGCGGTCAAGTCGGGTTCGATTGTAGAGCGGACTAGCGAGAAGTGGATCAAGGAAGTGGTGATTGTTACCGAGAAGATGCAAATGGGGCCGAATGAGTGCGATCAGATTAGTACTTGCTTTGTGTTTGAGATTGTGTCTTTGTTGCAAACAACAAATGGAGTTCTGAGGGATTGTGTTATGGTTTGTAGGTGCAGCTGGAGATAAATGGGTCTTGGTTAGTTGGATGGAATTCAGTTCAGTGGTAGTGATGGGTGAACTAAAATTGCAGGAGGTCGTTAACTAAGAGCAAGGAGATGTTGAACCTGATTGCGTATGCTGCAGGAAATGAGTTCTGGTGGTGTGCTAATGAGAAACTATTGGTGGTATTCAGGTTATGCTTTGAAGCCAAGACTTGATGTTACTAGCCATGGGTCAGAACATGTGAAGGATCAAATGTGCAGAATGTATATGAGTTGTGGATTCAAAAAATGCAGGGTAGATGCTGAGCTATGTCGTGTGTTGTTGTGTGGATTGAAGGCTAGAATACACAGAGAACTGACAGGTGAACATGAAAGCAATTAGGTTGTCGGTTCTTTGGAACTGACAAGCTAAACCTTTAATGAGCTAATGGGCTTGTGGGCTGTTCTGAGACAGAAGTGAGTATGGGTTGGAGTGCGTGCCATTGGTTATGCTTAGGTAGATATTTGGAAGTCTAATATTTTGGGAAAACCTATTCACACAACAGAAAGATATATAAGCCTATTCACACCACAACAAGGAGGGATCTCTTCTTCTACTTTTGGTCTAGGGTTTAGACATGGAAACTCTTCTCTTTATTCTTATTATGAACTCCATGAGCATGAGTACTTAACTTTCTTTTGGTTATGGATTAGTTGGATTTCACATAACAAGTTTCTTATTCAATAAATTAGTTTTGTCTCCATGCTTTATAGTTTATGATTCACCATTAATATTGTCATATGAGTTGAATGCTTGTTTAGTCGAAATCAAAATCGATTGAGTTTACTTTCATCTCTATTGCTAGATTAGAGTTTATTATACGCAAAAGTGATAAATTTACTGATTGCAAGTAGCATAATTGTGGGTAGTGCTTGTAATGATATATTCTACTAGTCACAAGTGAGTCATAACCTTTGTTAAATCGGATTAGTGCTTTTACACGTTCGATTGCTTTGATTGGCCGATTTCATAGAACTTAACGCATCTAGGAATTAAACTTGATTAGTGCTTTTACACGTTAGGTTGTTCTCTAAGATAGAATTCATATTCACATCTTTTAATGTGTTTGTTGATGACAAGAGGAGATTTGCGGGATAAACTTGCGATCAAGGTATCCTAGGGCCTTTGATAAAAGTTGAGATTAAAATATCAATTCTACTTATTGTTAAAAAGCATGTTTGTGAATGAAGATGAATCCTTAACCAATATCTCTTCTATTTGATTTGTTTGCTTATTTCTTTATTTGCTTTTATTTTAGTTTGCTTTTATAAAAATCAGAAAAATCCTCCAGTGTTTTACATAAGAAACCACAACATATTGACAACCTAAGTCCTCTCTGTGTGAACGATCCTTTCTTGCCCTTGCTATATTTTATATTCTGAGTAGTGAGAAAATAATATTATTTTTGACGCATACGACAGCGATCAGAGGTCAATTTCTTTGCTGATAATATTGTTAAAAGAGGTGCTTCACTAGCTGCAGGTGAAAGGAAAATTCACATTGGTATGCCTCAATTTTTGCCTAGAATTGAGATGCCCAATGTTGATTACTACAGATTCTGTTGATTAACAGTATGTTGTCTTGAATTTTATTTTCTGTCTATTTGATTGAACAATGAGCTCTGTTATTTGAGTTGTAAAAATATTTCCATTGATAAATGAAATTATGTGATTGAGAGAAATACAAAAATCAATTCAGGATTATTTGGCTATTTCGAAAATGGATTCGAGTTTTGGTTGATTCTCTGAATAATTTTTCGCATCTTGCGTTCGAAATGTGCCACATGATTACACATATAAAGCTTCACATGGTCCTCTGCCTTTCTGCCATCCAGTTCGATTTACATTCCACTTATTGATCCCTTGCTCCATATAGGGATTGGTGAAAATCAGACAGTTCCATAGAAAGAAAAATTACAACATAAATTTTCTATGTTTTTACTTTCTTGGGAGCATAGAGAACATACATTAACTATCTCTATAAATCTTGATAAGGTAATTGTCGTTGGTACCAAATTTTTGCATGCACTTGTATATAAACAAGTTTATTTTTGGAGAAGTTTTAATAATATTCCATATTTTGTACCATTATAATCTCAATACGATCAAAACCTTCAATTTGTAAAGGGATTGAGTTGAGAGCATACCTCTAGGATATGTTATCAGGTGAGTAAACCTCTAGGGATTGAGGTTTAATATAAATCATCGAGATGGTGTTTGCAATTATAGTACCAAAGATGTTTGTAACAAGGTACATGGTCTGAGAGTTACTCTATAAATGTATCAATCGACACACCAAGTTGATTTGGGTTGGCTATTCTAAGATTGGTAGAGTATTGATTGAAGAAATCCAATTATCAACACAAATGTGTGTTGTTTTACCATATCTTGTATCACAGTTACAGTAAGAGCATGATAGATACGAACCTTTTAGGATGCATCTCCAATATAAGAACCAATTTTTGTATCTTATGTGTCTACTAGATGCCTACAGTTCTTGTGGTATTTTGCTTTAGTCTTTGGAATCAGATCGCATCTGAGTGTGTTATTAGGTTTTGGGTCAATCTACCTAGGTAAGAAAGATTATTTATTCCCAAATATCTAAGGTTTAGTCCTCTTAGGTTAGTTGGTTACTAAGCGTAAGCCATGCTTTCAAGTAAAGGGCTATACCACCCGCACATAAAGCATTCATACCCCAAATTAACGCTTCCAAGTTCCAAGGTAAATGAGCTTTTATACGCCAAATTAACTATTAATCATATGTGATCTTGAGAATAATTAGACGACTCAATAAAGAAAGGGTCGTGATCCATCAACAAAAGGATTTGACAAAACCATTTGACAAAATATTATAACCGCCGGATTTAATATATTATCTAACAGTTAAGATTTTTGATGACATGACATAAAATATGGTTTTAAGATGTGTTTGGCTTGTCACTATCAATGAAACCATACGGTAATGATGGAGACTTTCCTGTTAACTATGTGGTATATGTTTGATCAAACTTGGAAATATGATTTGCCAATTATTTAGAATTTTTCTATTAATCAGATCCTAAGATACCGGATGAATTAAAATCGGTTTAAGGATCGAATGGATTCATACTAAATATCGGTGGTGAAATTTTTGCAAGCCTTAATCAAATCTAGGGTTACAAAAATAGTTTTAAAGAAGGTACCGATGAAATTGATACATAAAATGGTGATGAATGACAAACAAAAATGGTCCGTGAGTTGACTTATTTGGGAGGACGCGGGGTAGTGTCGGTGGCTATGGCAATGGAAGGGTTATTGCTTGGTAGCATAGATGGTGGATTCATGATGATTTTTCGAGAATAGGGGTTAATGGTTGAAGCTGTTGTTGTATTTAAGATTAAGGATGCGGGCTTCATGTTTAGTACTTGAGCCATTCTTCTTCATGTTTAACGAATAATCCGGAAAGTAGAGACGCAGACGGAAAACGAGTGGCAACCAAACACAAACCTACAGTAATTAATATGCCATGTCATCAAATGGTTGAACCGTCATATATTAAAGATCGTATGACCATTCTGTTTTGTCAAAAGGTTTTGTTGAAACCTTTTGTTAGTCGATCCCGTTCGATAAAGAAACCCAAGAAATAGTTTAAACATCCCAAAATCAAGGGCCGATACACTAATATGTCACGTTACATTCAATATTAACATAGCTATCCCATTCCAAAAATAACTTTATCATCTAGGAAATACGTTTAAATTGTCCTAACTACCATTATACTCACGTAAGATAAGTATTGAAAACCATTTCAAGATCATCGAATCATTGGACCCCAAAAGTGTTATATGGTCTTCCGACCTTGGGTTCACCGGTCATGAACAAGTCTTTAGGGTTTTTAAATATGAGCTAGGGTTCATGTAAAAATAAATACTTGTCATGGATGCATCCCCACTAATTCTATTTCATCATGACCACCGAACTCGGTCAATGAGATCTCCCTACATGTTAGAAACTAAACCATGCATGAGTAGGTTTAACTCAAGCCAGGAAAAAACATGTATGGGATTGTTTTATCATTTACATTAATAGTGATACCAAAACTTTAAACTTAATTTCGTTGATTAGAGCTCCATTGTATTTCAGAAGCGTCAAACTATTGGCTAAAATAACCATGAAGATCCTCAAAGTCATAAGTACAACAATGTTTATCACCATATTTTCTATGCACTTTCAAGTAAGCGCCAACACCATATATTTTTTCAAGATAGAGAATTTAAAGTTCTTTGTGAAGAATTTGAGTTTGATGTAGTATGGCTTTGTGAAAAAAGATTTTTTTAAAAAAAAAAAAAACTCTTAACTGAGAAAATTGGTGAGCGGATGAATGTTTCAGAAGAATCTGAGGCTCTTTAAACTCAACAGCAAAGTGAAAGATTACAATTTATGTTGAAGCTAAAATCCATAGAGGTAAATGTAAGAAAGAAAATGGCAGTTAAGAGCTAAATGAATGGTTTCGAATGGGGTGGCTCTAGCACTTGATATTTTCATAAAATTGCCGGTGCAAAAGAAAAGAAACACCATTATTACATAGAAGATAGGTGGTATGGATTGTTTTGAGTAGGGCATTATAAGAAGACCTTAAAAAATTTATGTTAAGCTTTTCTACGAGCGGTCAAATGTGCATTCTTCTATGGAATATTTTAACATTTCTAAAATCAAGAATGAAGAAATACAATGGATTAAAAGGATTCCGGTGAAGAAGAAGAAGTATGAAATGTCATCAAGACTATGGTCTCTAACAAGTCACTAGGTCGAGATGGCGCTTAATTCTACAAAAGTTGTTGGAGTGTAATAAAACATGACCTGATGATCTTTCATGTTGTCTAACTTTCATTTATATGGATCTGTGGATTTGAGATTGAAATGCTATTTTATTACTCTGATTCCAAAAAAAAATGAAGACTCTTATACTCTTAGAGATTTTAGACCTTTTAAGTCTCACTGGCAGTGTATACAAAAAATTTTCCAAGGTTTTGGCGGAGGAACTGAATAAGGTAATTCCATATCTTATATCTGACCTACAATGAGCTTTCATACATGACAACTAAATACTTGGTAGGGTGTTAATAGTATGTGTGGATCGTAGATTAAAGGCTAAGAAAGGCATGAATTTTATGTAAACTAGATATGGAGAAATCCTTTGACAATGTCAATCAGGAAGTTCTCTTCTCTGTTGTGCATAATCATGGATTTGAGTCTGAATGGATTTCCTAGATAAGTTGGTGTTTTATTTCCTCTTATTTGTCTGTGATGGTGAATGGTACATCAACTGAAAAGTTTAAGCCTTCTAAAGGTTTGAGGCAAGGAGATTCTTTTTTCTCCATTCTTGTTTTTGTTGATGGTGGAAGTTCTTTCAAAACTATTAAATGATGTTGTGCATAACTTCCAACTTATCGGCATTAGAGTGACAGAAAATTAAATAATAATCTCATGTATACATTTCCATATAATATTCTCATATTTATAGACGCAAGTGTTGAGGAAGTTAGAAGATCGCTTATCGTTCTTTCCATTTTGAGAATATGACTGGTTTGTAGCTGAATCTGAATAAGAGTACGATGATTAGTGTTGGTGCATATGATGATATATATGAGTTGTCTAGAAAGTTGGGTTGTAGAGCTGAGAAACTTCCAATAACATATTTGGGTTTGCCAATTGGAGCATATTGGATGAGGAGTTCTGTTTGGGATTCAGTGATAGAAAGGTTGGAGTAAAAACTTGCAAGATGAAAAAAGAAGTTTCTCTCTAGGGCAGGAAGACTGGTCTTGATCAGAAGTGTATTAGCAATTCTTCCTGTATACTACCTCTCTGTATTTCATTTGCTTGTTAGTGTTAAAAAAATGGTAAAATTGATGAGAAACTTCTTGCCGAAGAAAGAACAAAAAGCGCTAAATTATGCACTTCTAAAGCAAATCGAGGTTTGGGGTTAGAAACTTTAATATTGTGAATAAATCACCAGTGGCTAAGTGGGTGTGCAGATACTCCAAGAACAAGAATGTTCTTTGGATCCTTTGAGGAAGATTGTTCAAAAGGTTTAGAAGGTTCTTATGCCAACAATTGATAATACTGTTCAATGTAGAATTGTAGAATGTGGTGAATATGATCCATGTATTGCAGCAATATTCAGAATTTAAATTGTGCGACGAAAAGCAATAAGGTTTTGGCAAGACATATGGGTACATATATATATATACAAGCAAAATAAGGACGAACATGCAACATTAGCTGATATGGTAGAAGACGGACGGTGGAAGGAGAATTCAAACATCGGTTGAATGCTCTTTGAAAGACTAGATAAAGAGGAAGATGAAATCAAAATTTTGGGACATTTCGGTCTTAAGAAGAATTATGAAGCTCTTATAGGAGAATTTCCCCCGTGTTTTGATAAGTATCTCAGGGAAAAGAGTATACCCATAAGTAAGCTTCATGTTGTGGCGGTGTTTTAGAACTCTCTTCCTATCGAGAGATATGCTAAGAAAATGGGGTATTAACTTGTATACCGATACTTGTATCTTCTCAAGTAGCCGTGATATTGAATATTCTTAAATTGCACTTACTTCTTGAAATCTCGAGATTATTTCATAAAATCTTTCAATTTTTTTATGCTTGGGAGATAAATGTACTTACAAGACGAAGAAAAAGAATTACGAAGGATAATCCATTGTGTTGTGATTTGGATCATATAAAATGAGAGGAACTATAGAGTGTTTGGAAAGGGCGTAGTTTTAATTAAACAAGCAATTGTTCTTTGGAGATGTGACTTGGACACTTTCAAAAACTCAAATCCGATTTTGAGTAACTAGGAGACGCTAATGAAACATGTAATAGTTCCTCTGCTGATGTTTTTGGTATTTTCTTTAGTATAACTTTGTATTTCAAAAACTAAAAAATAAAGAGGAGGGATCCCTTGACAGGGCCTATTTTGACAAGGTTTAACAACCTCATTTGGTAGTTAGATGACGAGATAGGGGAGGTATATAGATGGTTCAGATTGCTCTAAATAATATTGGTTACCCGGGTAAATGGATGACCCGTAGGAGTTATCAGATGTTTTTGATGCTTTGTCTTTTCTCATTCTTTTCTCTGTTCTTCCTTCTTCAATTTACTGGATCATGATTTAAACGGAATAGATCATGAGTTTAATCTTTATAATCCTTAGATTTAAGCATTAGGTTATATTCTTAACTCTTAAGGTTGAAATCATGCATAGACATTTCTAAGTGATCATAAATAGACCCCGAATTAATCAACGTGCTCTCAAACCATAGAAATCACAACCGGATCGTTGAAATCATCCATAGAAATTTCTAACTAATCATAAATAGACCATAGCTTAATCAACTCTTAAACCATAAAAATCACAATCAGGATCGTTTTAGTTGGGCGATGTTTGATGTTTTTGGTTTTCAATCTTTCATAATCAAAGTTTAGGTTCTAAAACCCTATCTTTCATAATCTTTTCTTTCATGTTCAATACATAATGTAGTGAAATGAATAATTACTTCATCAGATTTTTGTTTGAATTAAGAAACAACACCGAGTCAAGCAATCTTGTGTTATACAGGAACTTGCAAGATTGATTCTCAATAAGCAATAACTTATCTCTGGATTTCGATTTTCAAGCAATTTAGATATCGATAAATTATTTGAGGATTTTTTTCTTTTTTTGAATGGAGTGAGAAATGCAATAGAAATTAGAGAAGGGAAAAGACGTCAAACAGTTTTTAAAACCGGATAACCCATATTATCTAGAGCAATGTGAGCCGTCCATATATTTCCCTATTTCGTTATCTAACGGCTCAAATAGGGCTGTTAAACTTTGTCAAAAGAGGCCCTGTCAAGGGATCCCTCCTCAAAAATAAATATCTATCACCATTTTCATCTTCTTACCTACTTGGAAGATTAGAAGAAGAAAAAACGAACACAAAGGTCAATCAGCAAAAATTGTCGTGTAAATATTCCTCCACAAAGAATTATTTCATTTCCACAACTTTGATGGTTTAACCGTTTAAGTTCAATCTTGCAACAGTTACTTGTCGGGCATTGGTTTCACCACAAAGTTGTAGACAAATGATGACTTTGCTTTTTATGTCCCGCCGGGAGTTTTCTAATGTAAAGTTGGTAAGAAATAAGAATCATACTTTGAGCTACCTAATCACCGCCGATACATATGTCTAAGTATCTTCATTTTCTTTAATTTTGATGATCAAAGTCAAATCAGTTTCCCCCACAAATTGCGGGAAAATGGAAAACCCTGTTTGTAAGTGGGTCCTCGATTTTGATACCATGACTATCCCATATCCAAAGCCCATTTTCCAGTAGCACGTATCAGGTTGGGCAGAGATAAACCGCATAACGATCTTAGCTCCAAGATATGGTTAAGTTTCTCAGCCAGCTCACCGCTGGACAACCCGTCGGGGACAGAGTAAGTCCTTGGCACTTTCCGTGTCGCGGGTGGAACAGGGAGCGGTCACACCATTTTAGTAGCGTTTACGTATTCGCGACCGTTAAAATAGCATGCCCACTTTATCCCTGCCCAGAGAAAGCAGGGCTACAGGGAGGAGTCCCCGTTTCACGATCCTGCTGCTTTGCATGCCACAGGAGAGAGTCTCTCCTTTCACATATGCTAGGATGGTTTCACATGTTCACTGTTGTAAGGGACAATAGTCGATAACTTTTCGACAGCTAAGCACAGGGGACCAAACTATTTTTGATACCATGATTATCATCCTAATTAATTGAATAAAGACAAATGTTGACTTGTATACCAGACATATGTTAAAATTATTAAATAATTAATACTCCATTCGTTTTTGGAAAAGAGATACTTTCACTTTTTCAATTTGACCAAATTGAAAAAGTTATGGAACCAAATTGTTGCAGGTTATTGGTGATTCAATTGTTGCAGGTTATTGGTGAACCAAATTTTAGCTTGTCTGATGATAGTTTATTGCCAGATAACAGATGTTGGAGTTATGGGTACGGAAAAGGCTTTTCAGTTTCTACTGCTTATTCGGCACTGGAAACTGATGGTTTTCTTTCGTTTCCGGATAAGCAGTTATGGAACCCTAAGGTACCACTGAAAGTTTGCTTCTTGGTTTGGACGCTGTGCTACAATGGTGCACCAACGTTGGATTACTTATACAATGCAGGAATAGTCCAGAATGCTGATTGTCTACTTTGTAACCAACACACAGAAAGCAATCCCCATTTATTCATTCATTGCAGGGTTACTTCTGAGGTTTGGTCGTACTTTCTGCATAGCTTTGGTTTTACTTGAGTGTTTGGTAGTGATGTAAAGCGAACCTTATGGGAATGGAATAATAAAAAGAGCAAGAATAGAGTTAAAAGGATATGGGGGTACGTACCGTTTGCTATTTGGTGGTGTAGTAGCAGGATTTCCCACACTACACCCCTTACTCGATTTTGCTTAATTAATCCATTAGAAGATGTAAGATCAAGAAAATTTATTGATTGAATTCATAAAGTGTTTACACAGGAAAATAGAAGCTCTTAAACTTTCTCTCTCCTAATGACTTGCCTAACAATTCTAAAAAGATCTCTCCCCTTTTTTGGCTGGACTCACTCGACCCTTTATATAGGGTAATACATAGTGGATGACAGCTAAGCTATCCTTTATTTTCGGGAATGTCTCGCGAAGTGTCGCGTCTGTACAACTATTCAATCTCGCGACACTTCTTAACCCTCGCCAGTTCCATGTCTTTCGGTTGTTTTGTGTGTCGTTTCTCTTCTCGTCGTTTATTTTAGTTTCTGCGACTCCATCGCGGTACTGTCGTTTATTGATCCCGCGAGCCCTATGCGTTGCGATATTATGATCCTACATCTTGCCTCTTTTTCCTTGAATATTGCTTGAAGAGCGATCTTGAAGGAAAAATTTGTTGTTGTAGTGATCCTTGGTTTTTGTTGATGAGGGAATGAGCAGAAGAATATTGTACTTGAAAAGTACGTACTTGCCTCTATTCTTTTGCGAAGTTAAAGCTCCTATATTCAAGTGTCATTTCTTGCCTCATGTGTTACAGAGAATAATTGAGTTCGCAATCTCTTCTCGCCTATTAGGAAATATGTCGTATATTTGAATTCTGCTAAAGTTCTTTTCGTCAAGCTTCCTTGGATTTAGGTAGTGACCGTTTACACGTGTCTATATTTACCTCTTTTACCGGTGCATTTAATGTTATCCGGTCATAATATTTTTCTCATCTATTTATAGGAGTATCCCCTGTGAAGAATTTTCCTTTTCCTTTTCATCTTCTTCATCGTCTGCAAGTGCTCTTCTTCTTCATCGTTCTGCAAGTGTTTGCTTATTGCTGTCTCTTACCGTCTTCTTCACCACTTTAGCTATGACGTCCAGGTTTGTTAATTTTGCCATATCTGGCTGATTTTGTTGTTGATCAGATTTGAGATTAACTTTCTTTGTTGAAATCACACTGGTATGATTAACTTTGTAGTTCTTTTTCTGCCATTGTTGTTTAGCAAGAACCAACCCAGAACTAGGTTTATCGTGAAGGATCCTCTTCTTTCTTTGGGCTCGCCATCGAAATCTACTTTGCAACAAGAACCCCTCGCACAACCAAAGTCCACTTCGCGAGCAAAATCTATGGCTTCAAAAAGACAGTCTGCGAGCGACAAGGTATTCAAGAAACATTTATATATATATATATATATTTTTTTTTTTTTTTTTTTTTATCAACAATACATTGTTGCCTCTGCTTTTTATTTAATTTGTCATTCGCAGGATGATAAAACTACTGGTCATATTCCCAAAAAGCCTCGCTACTCCAAACCTGTTACTCCCAACGTTCCATTTCCTTCATTCACACCTTCATCTCCTGCTGCGAAATCTTCGCAAGATAACTTTGTGCCCCCTTCCTCTGGTACTACTTCCAACGACAATATTTCTATGCCTCAACTCCTCATAGATCAAGTTCCTTATAACCTGTCCTACTACAAACGATCTTATACCTCCTCCTCACGCTATCAATGTCCCTCGCTATTTCTCCAATCACTTCTCTCCCCGAAACCTCTTCTTCTCCTGCGGCCCCTTTGACAAAGGGTCACTCGTCTCCTTTGATTGAGCAAATTCCTCTAACGGCAGAAAATTTGGAGGGGATAGATGTGGCCTTTAAGGTTCTTTCAGATCTCGTGAATTATGCCAAAAAGACTTCTGCTGATCCTGTCAAATCCAACGTCTGCGAGATTTTAAGCAAACACCTTGGTTACGATACTTCTCGCAAGCATCTTTAGTTCAAGAGATTAATAAGTTGAAGGATGATCTCCAAGTTATGACCGCAAGTGCAATAGTTTTCACCTTGAAAATCGTAAAATTTCACAACCTCTCGCTGGTTCGTGACAATCTTTTCAGAAAAAATGAGGAGTTAAAAGGTATAGTCTCGCAACTCCCTCCCCTTTTTTTTTTTTTTTTTTTTTTTTTTACAACTCAAACTCTTGTTCGCCCTCCAAGCATTAAACCGAAACGAATAATGGAGATATATCAGATGGAGTCCATTGTTGAAGAAGTTCGAGTTGAGAGAGATGGTTGGATGGAGCAATATAATCTCCTAGATAATCTTCATACTTATGCAGTGATCAAATAAATAATTTGTCGAAAGAGAATTTTGATTTATCGCAAAAGCAAGACTTGTTAAGTAATGATTTATCTCGCCTCTCTTATGCTTTGACTAAATCGATTTGGAGTTGCAAACTTTATCAGATGAGAATCGAACTCTTTCGCAAGAGAAACGTTCTTTGTTGAATAAGGTGGCGAACTATTCGCAGCAGTATGATGCTTGTCAAAAGTTATGTGAAGAACACGAACAAGTTAAACATACTTTGAAAAACCAACTTGAAGAAATTACTGCGAGAGAGATAAACTTATTCAAGGTAGAATAACATTGAGTGTAAAAAAGCGAAGCAATTCCAAGAACAATGTATCAATTTAGAAAAATCCAACTCTCTACTGGCGAATGAAAACTCCATACTTGTTTCCAATGAAAAGAATTTGCGATCTCGACTGAAAGGTTTAGTGGGAGATTCATTTGATGATGTTATGGACCGCTTGGGGAATAATTTCGCAGCATTAATTCAACATCTTTCTTCTCAAAAGGAAGGTAGTCAAATCATTTGACTATCTTAATTTATGTGTTTATTCCATGAATGCTTTACTATCCTGAAAATGCCAATAATGTTCGATAAGAAATTTCTAAATCTTGTGTATTTGTTATGCGGACTACGAGAAAGCTTCGCTCCACCATTTCCACCTCGAGTCCGATTATTCTAAAATTCGCAAGGAAAATGGACTACTCTCCTCGCATCTTGCTCGTTCTCGCGACCAGTGCGGAGCGAAGATTTGATTATATGTCTTACCGTAAAGACATAGATAGTAAGAATCATCAAAAGGCGTTGCTTCGTCAATTCTCTCTCAAGGTCAAGTCCTTGTGAATGACATTTTGTTGTCTAACTCCCTTGCTCCTATACATGTTGATCCTTTGGAAGTAAGTGATGATGAAGTCCCCGATTCTCCCGATAGTGATTATGACTATGAAAGCGGCGAAGATGTCGCTAATATCAAGTTATCGACAAAGATCTGATCGAAAAGTTTTAGATGAGAATCCACCAATCAAGCGAGAATAAAGATGTTGAAAATATTTCAAGAACGTCCATTGACTTGCGAAGGTGAAGGTGAAAAGTAATTGGTGAAGACGATAAAATTGATGTAGAGAATTAACTGTTTGATAACTCTTGCTACAAATCGTATCTGTTTGTTTTGAAAGATTAAATCCCTTGTTGGATAATCCTCTTATTTTCTTCTTCTTAATTATGATTATAATCTCGCAAGGTTATTAAACACATTTTTATGAAATGATTTTTACTCGATCATCATCATCTTTGCATTGTATTCTTCACTCGATGTTGAATTTTGTATTGCGACGAGGTCGCAGCATCTCCATGAGTGAAGAAACCTACTTTTCTCGTCTTATCATTTCGGTAGTCTTTATTTTATCTCTTCTTGTGGCGACAAGGTCGCAGACCGCCTTTTACATTTTCATGCAATGGCTCATTGACCTTGCCTTATCAATTTTGTGTAGTCTTCCGAGTTAGACCTCCCTAATTAGAGGTCTTTCCCTGCCACCTTTTATGGCGACAAAATCGCAGACGTCCTTACACTTGCATGTAAAGACCCATTGATCTTGTCTTATCATTTTCCAAGTATTTTTGCCTCTGCGCAGGATGTTTTAGTTGCGACAATATGACAGCCTAGATATCCTTGCGAACATAAAGTCCCATGACATTGCCGTCGTGCGACGAAATCGCAGACGTCCGTACACTTTCGTGTAAAGACCCATTGATCTCGCCTTACCCTCGCGTTAGTATTATTGCCTCTGATCATTGCACAAATATGACAAGCCTAAGTCTCCTTACGAAAACAAAGCCTCATGACATTTGCGTCTGTTTTGACACCCCCTAATGGAGAGCGTCGCCCTTATCATCTCCCGGTTGCCCCTTCAAGGAGGCGAAACATCTACCATACAAGACTAGCTCCTCCCATCCGGTCTTAACAACAACCGATTGTTTTCATGCACCTCTTATCCCTTATACCTATAGGGTTTATGGTTACGAGATGCACCTAAGTGGAGTTTTCTTGGGCGGAGTGCAACGCATGCCAAGACTTGCCAAGAATGGCCAGGGTAGGTTCATCCATCCCGGCACTCGCTCAACCGTGTACTACCTCGGCGCCTTGAGCATACACTGACTCTAAGAAGAGACCCTCGGTCGCCCAACCAGGTATAACCTACATATATAGTTGGGAATCCAAGGTACCTCTTCCGATAGGCTTTCATGGGCCCCAAATTTCCATGACTCAGGCTTCAGGAGCGGTGTAACCTTCCCCCTGAGCCATGTCGAGAGATACCCCCTTATATGACGCACTTTAGGTCTTACATTTGCCTCTTACGAAATGTTATTCGCGAACTAGGGTGTACGCCATAAAGGTTCGTCCCATTCATTCATTCTTTTTAATCATTCTTCATCATTTGCTATTTTGTCTGCGAGATACTCGCCAATTTATTCATTTAATCATTCCTTATCTCTTGTTATTTTGTTAAGTCATGCATGACTTTTTTGTTATTCTTTTCGCGAGATCTTCGCGGATTCTTTCTGTATTTTACTGAATGTCGCAAATATCTGGCGAAGAATTACTTCATCTTGATTCCTTTCTCCTCTCCCATTATTACGGGTAATATTTCTTTAGATATAACCTATTCCATGGTCTATCCAATTTTTGTCCCACATTTCTTCCTTCAGGGTCCATCAATCTATATGCCCCCGTACCAACTACCTCTTTGATGATATAAGGTCCATCCCATTTTCTCGCTTGACTTTGCCTCCGTTTTCACGTTGATATATTGGGGTTTCTCGAACACCAAGTCGCCGGTTGGAACTCACGTATTTTTACACGCTTGTTATATTCTCTAGCCGCCTCTTGATAATTCTCCATGTGTCGCAAGGCTTTTTCTCGTTTTTCTTCCAATTCATCCAACTTGATTAGAATATTGCTGCGCTAAGATTTTTCTCCTGCACCTCTTTTTGGTTGTCGGAACCACGACCTCTCGTTGGGAGTACTTGCTTCAACTCCATAAGTTAGGCAAAAAGGGGACATTCCTGTGCTTCTCTTCTAGTTGTATTATAGGCCCATCTTGCATTGGGTACTTGTTCGCACCATCCTTTGTTGTGTCCTTCCAACTTTTCTTCAATATATCGGCAATTGTTTTGTTTGTTGCCTCCGCTTGGCCATTAGCTTGTGGATATAATGGAGTCGATTTTCCACATTTTATCTCGAAATGCATTGAGCAAAGAACTCTATATTTTGCCCTTCAAATCGCTTCCCATTATCGGATACCAATTGCGCAGGGGATCCCAAATCGCATATGATATTTTCGAATATGAAAGTAAAAACATCCTTATCACGAATGTCTTTGGACCGCTTTCACCTCTGCCCATTTTGTGAAATAATCCGTTGCGACAATTAAGTATCTCCTTTGTCCAGTTCTCGGTAAAAATGGTCCCACAATATCTAAACCCCATTTTCCAAAAGGCCACACACTTTTTGAAGAATTTAACTGTGCTCTGGTGCATGTATCTTCTTCCCGTGTCTTTGACAATCTTCGCAGCGTCGGCTATTGCTCTCGCGTCCTCATGCATATATGGCCAATAATATCCTTGCGTCTTTGCTTTATATGCCAAAGATCTTCCGCCGCTATGATTTCCTAAGCATCTCCACTATGCAAAGCATCTTCAATATGGTTTCTCCTTCTTTTCTTGTTAGACATCGAGCGAAGGTCCATCAAAAGAACGCCGATAAAGCACGCCATCTCGCAATTCATAATTTGTTGCCCGCTCTTTAACTTGTGTGCTTCCAATCTATTTCTTGGTACCTCGCCTTTCATTAAGTACGCGTGAAGTTCTACTCTCCAATCTTCCTCGCGGCCTTGCATTTCATCTACCACCATCATTATATCTCGCTTCTTGTCCCTCCTCTTTATTAATTGATGGCGCTAGTAGCGTCTGTATTTTGATATTCCTCGCAGTTGGGTCTATCATCATACTTGATATAAAGGCAAAAGCGTCTGCGAGCCTATTATCTCTCCTTGATATGTGTCTCCATTTTATTTTCGGTATCTGTCATCTTGTGACACACTTCTACAAGCTTCCCGTATTTACTAGGGATGGATCATTTGTAGCATACTTCTACATTATCGACGATTGCCAATTGCGAGTCACCGGTAATCCTCACATTCTCCAATTTCATTTCTATTGCAAATCTTAAAGCATGTATTATAGCTTCATACTCCGTTTCATTATTAGTAGACTCAAATTCCAATCTAAAAGCAAAAGCTAATTTATTGCCTTTTCCTCGAAATCACAACAATTCCCACTCCTTTACCTTCTCCGTTGGATGATCCATCCACTAATATTTCCCACCGATTTGGCTCGATTAACAAATCTTTTGGATCTCCATGCTCTTCTTCTACATCCATCATTTCATCTACTTGCTTCCTCTTCTTCCAAAGGAAATTCCGCGAAAAGTCTGCGACAACCTTGTGATTTGGTTGAAGATAATATTTCATATTTGAGTTTATAATGGCTTATTTGAGCGTTCCATCTTTCAACTCTTCCCGATCTTTTTGAATTTTTCATTACCGACTCGATTGGTACCTTCGTCACCACTCTAATAATATGTGCTTGAAAATATATCACGAAGTTTAAACGACGCATAGACTAACGCCAGGATTAACTTTTCAATCTTCGAATAATTTCTTTCTGCGAGCGTTAAAAGTTTTGCTGATATAATAAATTGGTTTTTCTACTCCCCTGCGTCCACTCGCGGTAAACCGCACTTAAGGCATGCGATGTCGTCGCGAGGTATATTAATAATTCCTCTCCACGGTTACGCATACGCATAATAGATATATCCATTAAATGCTCTTTGATCCCTTGTAAAGCCTTTTCGCATTCATCCGTCCATTTAAATTTCGATCCTTTTTCGAGAACACCGAAAAAGTGTTTACATTTATCGATGACCGCGAAATGAACCTTCCTAGCGATGCTAGTAACCCATTCGACTTTTTGAACATCCTTTCTTGTCAGCGAGGTGCTCGGCATATCGCGAATAGCTTTTACTTTCTCCGGTCAACATGTATTCCTTCTTTTGATATAATGTAACCCAAGAACTTCCCGACGCAACTCCGAAGGTACATTTTTCCTGATTGACTTTGATGTTGAAACGCCTCATTTGTTCAAAAATTTCTCTCAAGTCTTGCACGTGATCTTCTCGCCTTTTTACTTTTCACTAGCATGTCATCTACGTATACCTCTAGTGTCTTGTGTATCCACTCTGCGAATACATTTTCTACCATCCTTTGATACGTTGCTCCAAAGATTTTAAACCGAACGGCATTTTAGTATAACAAGTATAATCCTCTTGGAGCGAAGAAAGATGTGTTCTTGGTCTTCCTCGGCGAGAGGAATTTGATTGTAACCTTTGTATCCGTCCAGCGATGATACTCTTTCATTCCCCGCCGATTCGACTAGTCAGTGGAATGTCCGGTAATGGAAAACTGTCTTTAGGGCAAGCTTTATTTAAATCGGTGAAATCAATGCAAATCCTTATTCCCTTGTTCTTCTTTGGAACTATAACCATATTCGCTATCCACTCGGGGTATTTTGCTTGTCTAATAATTCCTGCGTCCCAAAGATCTTCTGCAGCTTCTTCTTCTATCTCGAGGGTGATATGTTTTTTGCTATCTTTCTAATTCTTTGCTTAAATGGCTTCACATTTTTATCAATTTCTAACTTGTGACAAAGCGATCGACGGATCTATACTGCATTTCATCCATATCCCACGCGAAGATGTCTTTATAATCTCGCAACAGATCGACGCTTCTTTTCTCTTCATCTCGCACATGCTAGTTCCAATCTTTAGCATCTTGGGATTTTCCTTAGTTCCAATATTCACTTCTTTGGTTTGTTCTGCCGCGACGTAACTGGCCTTCGGTTCTCCCATAGGGGTTGGTCCTTTTGGTTCTTTCAAGATCATCTTCTTCTCCCGAGATTTCGCTGTGTATGCCTTTTCCTTCCTTTGCTCTTATCATGTAAACTCGAATTCTTCTTCTTTCTTAGTTACCTTCGCCATCTTTTTGCGGTATTTTGATATGTTCTTTCGCTTGTTTATTTGTTCCTCGTAACATTTTACTTCATTTTGATAATATATTCTTCCTTTGGCAGCGTCCCCTCCGATCTCGCGATTCCGCTTGGTGTAGGGAATTTGATACGTTGATGAAGCGTCGACGCCACGCCTTTTATTGCATGTACCCATGGTCTTCCTAGCAACATGTTGTATGGTGATTCCATATCCACCACACTCAATGTCACCTCGTGTTTCAATTCCTCCTAACTGAATACGTATTTTTATCTCCCCTTTAACTTTTGTTATGGATTTACCAAAACCTTGAATATTATATGCCGCGAAAATCATATCTTCATCTTTATATCCCATCTTTTGTAAGCGTGATAGAACATGATGTTTACCCGGACTCCCGTATCGATTAAAACTCCATTCATCACCCATGTTTTCATCGTATTCTCCGATTTCTCTCCTTCCTTATACACGTTTATTGCAATCACCAGTGGAGACATGTGATCCAAGTCTTCTTTTGATATTTCCTCCGCCGTGAATGTTATCTCTTGCTTTTCCCAATCTTTCAAAGGTGACGTTATTTCTCGATCCTTAATCTTCTTTCCTTCAAAATCTCGTTTGTGTATCCTTCCTCCGATATTTTCATGAAATTCGTTAACCATTACTCTCATACCGTGTTGTATGCCATATCTTTTCTCCTCGCTTCATCCGTTCTAAGAGTTTCCTTTTTCATTTTCTTGATCTAAACAACTTTAGTTGCGATTTTCTTTCCCAAACCAACAAGATTAGGTCCTGTTTTACGCATATGTAGTAGCAGGATTTCCCACACTACACCCCTTACTCGATTTTGCTTAATTAATCCATTAGAAGATGTAAGATCAAGAACATTTATTGATTGAATTCATAAAGTGTTTACACAGGAAAATAGAAGCTCTTA
This sequence comes from Papaver armeniacum, assembly GCA_023531295.1. NCBI lineage: Eukaryota > Viridiplantae > Streptophyta > Magnoliopsida > Ranunculales > Papaveraceae > Papaver > Papaver armeniacum. The sequence continues at coordinate 68,847 of JAJJWW010008753.1, read as the reverse complement.
AACTTTCTCTCTCCTAATGACTTGCCTAACAATTCTAAAAGATCTCTCCCCTTTTTTTACAGACTCACTCGACCCTTTATATAGGGTAATACATAGTGGATGACAAATGCCTAAGCTATCCTTTATTTTTGGAATGTCTCGCGAAGTGTCGCTGGTAACAACTATTCAATCTCGCGACACTTCTTAACCCTCGCCAGGTTCCATGTCTTTCAGTTGTTTTGTGTGTCGTTTCTCTTCTCGTCGTTTATTTTAGTTTCCTGCGACTCCATCGCGGTACCGTCGTTTATTGATCCCGCGAGCCCTATGCGTTGCGATATTATGATCCTACAGGTGGAGTGTGTGGAACGAAAGAAATAACAGGCTTCATAATAATATTCACAGGAGTGCGAAGCAACTGATCAAGGAAGTCAAAGCGGTGTTATTTAACTGGACAAGAAACACAGATATTTTTACGGGTTTTTCTTTATCCACTGTTCTTTGTAATTGGGATGCTATCTTTGATACATCTATGTAATCTCAGAACTTAGTCACTTTTCTAGTGACTATGCCTCTCTTCTTTTATAAATTTTGCCCTTTTTTGTCAAAAAAAAAAAAAAGTGAAAGTATCTCTTTTCCAAAAACGGAGGGAGTATCTTGTATCGATTTTCACATTTTCCTCCAGATTTTCACATTTTCCTCCAGATACTATACATATCTTAGGGAATCTAATTTATTATATCTAGGAGTGAATATATGACATTACTACCGATTTTACCCTCACAAATACTTAGCTTTAATTAAATTATGACTTATGAGTGTTATGAACAAGTTAACATAGGCAAGAGCCACGAGCCGCGTCATGAGTAGTACGTCAATTAAACTTTCATGTTAGTATATTCCTAACCTACCTAAATACTTTACCTACTAGATGAAGTCCATCCATTAATATGGTATTTCTAAATTGTCATGATTCAAACTCAAGGAAATATTGTACAAAATGCTAAGCACATGTCACTATTTTGTAAAGTGGGAATGTTATTTATGCCCCTACTATCCATGGGTCATGCACAAATACCCTTATGAGTCTTTACAAATACCCCTAATGGCAGAAGTGAAATTATTAACAGAAAAATAAATAACATAATTCCATTTTTAACCTTTACATTTTATATTTCAGATTTTTCTGTTTTCTCACACGAGAAAAGTCGATGGATCTCTCCACCACCTCCATCACTGCCACCACCATCTTCATCTCCATATCCGTCGCCACCACAACTAACGCCACCAACACCAACACCAACTGCGAATCGTGTCCATCACCATCATCTTGTAACGATTAATTTCAAAACCTTCTTCTTGTAAAGATTAATATCAAAACAATCGAAATTTCAAAGAAGAAGAAAAGAGAATTTCGTTTCTACCAAAAGTAAGAATTTCAACCAACAACACAACAGAGATCATCCGCATGTAAGCATCTCCTGCTGTTTCCTCTTCTTCTTCTTGTTCATACTCTCAGATCTTGAAATTCTTATAGATTTTTTCAGTTTTTTTTCTTGATTTTTTGGGTTTTTGTGGTAAAACTTCGATTATTTATGGTATATATTGAGTTTTTTCATTTGTATCTGATGAGAATTAGTGAATTAATATGATCTAAGGGTTTAGAACTGTGCGAATTGGACTGAAGTTAGGTTTTCTTATTATGGATCTGAAAATTGCGTTTATTATCGGGGATTTTTGATTTGCTTGATTAGTATAGAAAGACTTTTTATGGAAGAGATGTGTGTTGATTTGATATGTTTAGGATCTCTTATTTGTTCTGGATGTTGAATTTGAGTTTCTTTTGTGTCTAATTTGTGCAGGATAATGTAAATTAGGTGAAAAATGTCTTCACCTCAGGATCCTTTTTACATTGTTAAGGAAGAAATTTAAGATTCTGTAAGTGCTTCTACTTTTGTTACTCTTATGGTGAAGTTTTCAAGATCCTTTTTAGGCTACCTTTCTAGTGAGAATGAGCCTGGTTCTGATATTGCTGCACCAGGAGAACTTTCGTTGCATGCTTTGTTGCTAGTAGTGGAAGAAAAAGAGAGCACTTTGTTGATACCTTTTAGGCTAATAGAATATCTTAGAGATTGGCATCAGTCTAACATATTTTGCATGTTCTCCCTTCCACTCCAGGAATCTTCAGGCTGCACTAGTGCAAGGTGCGGAGAAAGATGCGGCTGAGCATTTACAGCAATGGTATGCGATATTGCTTTTACCGTCGATGTTGTATTAGAGTATTTTCTTAATGTGAGTCATTATTCCCCATTCTTAATGTTAAGTTTCAGCATCTTAGGATTTGTGTGCAAACCATACAACTGAATATTTGTGCTAGCATAGTTAAGTGCGAAACAAGCAAATTCATGTATAAGCCTTAATGTATTCTTTCGCATTTGCATCGTGCATTATTTTGTTCGGATATTGAAGTGAATTTGTAAATGATTAGATGGCTTGCGGATTCTTGTAGTTGCTTTGGAATTGACTTGATTTTGTGTTTTTCTGTTATAGTCATCGAAGAAAGGTTGCTATCAAGACCTGGGAAGGTGAGGTCTAGCTAGGTATGTTGAATTACATTTGTGGTGCTTGATATGTCTGCTATGTAGTTATAGATAGGTTTCACTTTTTGGGGACCACTTATGCTAGTTGCTTCCTTTTTCCTCGGAGACAACTATGCTTGTAAGTATGTAATGTGTATGCCACCGTTAGCATCATGGTAGTGGATGTTGTGTTAGCGGTAGTGGTGATGGTAGTGGATGTTGTGTTACTTGACCAAGAAAACTTGGGCTAGTTACTTTCACCTATCAAGAAAACTTGACCAAGTTGCTTCTAATATTTGGAGACAACTTGTGCTAGTTGCTTCCAACTTTGAAGACAACTTGACCAAGTTGCTTTCACTTTGGAGGCAACTTGAGCTAGTTGATTCCATATTGGAGGCAACTTGAGCTAGTTGATTCGATTCGAGGCAACCTGGTTATGTTTTTGGGTCCATTTATTCATCTCGAAATTATCTTATATATATATATGTATATATATATATATATATATATCTTAGAGTATTTGTGACAAATTTGTGGTGCAATGGTAACACGGGGTTGTGTTGAGTTGCTTGACGATGGTTGTCTTTGCGGTGCTCATGCTTTAAAGTCAAGAGAGTAGATGAATGCTTAAGAAGATGAGAAGGATCTCAATATGAATCCAGGGCATTGAAGTTATTACTTTGCTTGTGTGTTGCCGATGGTGTTTGAGTAGGGGCATGGAAGTGACTGCAGTTGATTGGCTCATGTTATGGATGGTGTGGTGTTGCTCAATGGTGTTTGGAGTTGCGTAGTAAAGATAGATGGTGTGGTGTTGTATGGTGGTCGTTTGAATTGTTGGTTGAACACCGATGGGGTGGCGAACTCGTGGTGCAATGGTAGCACAACCGACTATATGTCGAGATGATGTGTGTTCGGTTCACACTAGGTTCACTTATTTGTGTATAATTTTTATTTTTTTTGGAGACAACTTGTGCTAGTTGCCTCTATATATGGAGACAACTTAGGCTAGTTGATTTCACTTTTGAAGACAACTTTGTGCTGAGTTGCCTTTACCGTTGAAGACAACTTGAGCTAGTTGCCTCGATATGGACACAACTTCAAAGAAGTTGACTCCACATGGTGGTGGTGGTTGGCGCGGCGATGGTGGTTGGCGCGGCGGTGGGTGCTCGGTTGTTGGCGGCGCGGTGGTAGTGGATGTGGTGGTCTTCGTTAGCGGCGGCGGTGGTTTGGTGGTGGTGGTGGACAGTGGTGGCGGTGGTGGTGGTCGGTGGTGGTGGTGGTCGGTGGTGGTGGTCAGTGGTGGTGGTCGGTGGTGGTGGTCGGTGGTGGTGGTCGTCGGTGGTGGTTGTTAGTTGTGGTGGTGGTCGGTGGTGGTGGTTGGTGGTGGTGGTGGTCGTCGGTGGTGGTGGTAGGCGGTGGGCGGTGGTGGTGGTTGGCGGTGGACAGGTGGTGTGGGCATTAAAAATATATATATATATATATTTTTTTTGAATAGTGGTTGTGGTGGTTTTGTATATTCACTATATAAAAGAGGGTATTTTAGTAATGTATTAGGCTTAGGGGTATTTGTAAAGTTGATAAGGGTATATTTCAAAGTGCCTCATAGTAGGGGTATTTAGATAATGTTCCCTTTTGTAAAATTGGTTAATCAATGTCCGTCGTCTGTGCCCAAAAAAGAACCAAAATTATACAAACATAACGCATAAATGAAGATGGTCACATGCAAGACCTGACAATTATAGGGTTTTAATTATGATGATATATATTCCAATGTACAATACCAAAATAATCAGAAGAAAAATATGGTAACTAAGAAAATTAGAATCCACGGATATTAGTATATTACTGGACCATTGGATTAGACACAAACTAAAAAAAACATTTAAAGTTTAGATTTTTTTTTTCACATTCATAACTATAGCCTATAGGAATAGGAGGAATTCTATTTGTATTTTTCGCATGAGAAAAATTAGGTTATTTGACTGCTTTCAAATTACAAAATCCTTCCTTCAAAAGAGAAGAATTACCAAATCCATCTCAAAATGACAAAATCCCTGGTAAGCTACTTACTTTATGGGGTAAATACTCAACAGTGATACACATCTCGCAGGCCCAATCCCACAAGTTGTCCCGCAATAGAGAAAGAAGATGGGGACCTTGTGACCGGCGGCTTAGAGAGATTAGGTTTAGTGTGGGTTCCATCCCTTGTGTCACATCGGTACAATTCACGGGATTGGGTTGGATGTAAATTATTTTCCATCGATACTCCTTCTGTCTAAAAATTCAAATAAACTTGTCCAATTAGATAGTCGAGACTCAAATACTTAGATGGTAGTTTCTTTATAAGATTGTTTTTGTGAACGTTGGTAGTTGAGTGATTACACGAGGGGAAAGTGATACTGAACGACAATTAATTAAAGCCATGAGCTAATCTCATGAGGTGTCCAATAATTTATATGCATGCGACAGTAAAATGTTATTAACTATTGATTTGAGATGCAAACTGCAAAGTACACTATTTGTTTAGACTTTTCATCAAGTATGGTCCATGAGCTTGATTGATTCCCGTTACTTAACTCCTTTGTTTACTTACTGTCCTCTTTGATAATAATAGAGGTAATATTTTACTTACTGTTTTGGTAATTGTCAACAGTATACTTAAAGGGGAGTTCCGGTCATCGAGGCAAGAGCGTATGGTTAAAGGACAATCCCAAAAAGATCTTTAACCTCTGGTCTTTGTTTCTTTGTATTTTGTTTCTTTGCCCCTCTAGTCTAGGATTTGGATAACGTTTTCACACTGATTTATCAAGAACGCGCATAGAGGATCAATTGGGCTCGAGTGTCCGACAGTTAGGAAAAAGGGAGTAGGAATATTAGGGCTGATGGTGGTGTGGTGGTCCACATCTGAAAAACGCGGTAATGACAGAAAGCAACTTGTTAGATAGATAGACTAAGACTAAGTCTTATGAGCTAGATTGGAGGTGCTAGATTAGCACTTAAGTGTTGCAATTCAAAAAAAAAACAGTAGAAAAAAGTTAACACTAGTTCTCTCTCCTAATTCTGCTAGCATGTGAAGTAAGATGCTTTTAGATAATTCTGTTTGATTCATTATTGGCAAACTACCTTTTCGCGGAATGGTTCAAATGACGAGGGTTTATTTTTGATATGATCTATTGAGATTTGAAGCGCCGAATGGTTCAACACAGTCGACGTGGATTTCTAATCTAGTCGCTAGATTAGCACTCCCATAAAACTTAGGAGGTATTTACGATTTCTTAATCTGGTCTTTGTAGACTAGCACCCCATAAGACTTAGTCTTAGCTGAAAAGAAAATAAGGAAGAACGCCCAAACAGAAAAGAGATATGAACAACTTGTCTTATGATCCCCACCTCATGCATTCTTCTCCTGACCTACCTACCCCTCATCCCTTTGAATCCATGGACCAAAAGGTCAATGACCACAATAAATGTTTCGAGAAACCAGCGTCATGGCCCGGTGATCAGTTTCCAGGAAATATGGTCTTTAAATTTAAACCGATTTGGGTAGTAGAAAGTGTTTCACGTTCCGTAATGCCAAGCACTATGTTGCCCCTTTTTTCTTCACTATTCCTCATATGTATAGAAAAATTCGATTTGCCAACTATTATGCCTGGCATTTTTAGGGGCGACCCCAAAAAAATTAGGGGCGACACTAAAAGACAAAAAAAGTCGCCCAAACGTAAATCTAAACTACCCATTATCTTCGATTTTTCAAAATGTCCAATATGCCCTTATATAATCGGGAGCCTACACCATAATCGTAGGTTAAAGGTGAATCGGTAGGTTAAATTGAAACTATACCTACCGATTATTGTGTAGATACTTTGACTAATAATCCCTTTCATAATCAAAGTAGCTTATCCAACTTGTAAACTATCGATTATAAGGAGCCCCATATTCAACTTTGGCCAAATTCCATAGGTTTTGAGGGGTGCGAGAGCCAACCATAACCACTTGGCTTGAGTCATGGATGTAGCCATAATCTAAGCCTAATAGGTTACATACACTACCGATTATAAGTTGCCCCCAAAATGAGTTTTTTCTAAAATCCTTCACGTAATGAATTTTGAAATCTACCATAATCGGTAGGGTATATAATTATATACCCTACCGATTATAACGAGCCTCAGATCCAACCTTTGCCAAATTTCATAGGTTTTGAGTGTACACAACCAGCCATAACCACTTGGTTCGTGTTTTTGATGCAGCGTTAATCGGGATTTAAATATATTACCAAACCATCCGATTATGGGTTGCCCCAAAATGAGTTTTTTTTAAAATCCTTCATGTAAGGGTATTTGAAATATACCATAATCGGTAGAGTTAACAACTTAACAACCTACCGATTATAAGAAGCCCCGGTCGAACCCTTGCCAAATTCCATAGGTTTTGAGTGTACAGAGCCGTGGCATAACCATGTGGTTCGTGATTTGGATGTAGCCATAATCGTAAGCCAAATAGGTTCCACAACCTACCGATTATAGGTTTCCCAAAATGAGTTTTTTCTAAAATCCTTCATGTGATGAATTTTGAAATCTACCATAATCGGTAGAGTTTATTACTTAGCATCAACTCGATTATACGAAGCCCCAAATCCAACATGTGCCAAAATCCATAGGTTTAGAGGGTACAGAGCCGAGGCATAACCATGTGGTTCGTGATTTGGATATAGCCATAATCGTAAGCCAAATTGGTTCCAAAACCTACCGACATAGGAGGTTGCCCCAAAATGAGTTTTTTCTAAAATCCTTTTTTTTTTTTGAAATTTTGAAAGCTACCATAATCGGTAGATATTCTAACTTAAATACCTACCAATGATTGGTTTCCCAAGATTCAACCTACGTCAAATTAGTCGTTGCAGTTTAAACCAAATTTAAGAAATAGCCGTTGGACCCTAAACCTATATAAAGAAACTCATATCTATCAACCCAATTGCACCAAACTCTTTCCTCTCTTGATTTAACTTTGAAAACAAAAACATGGATATTGCTTTTGCCAAGAAGAAGATTGTGCTATTTATAGAGCGTACGTTGTGGTAATCGCTCATGATCGTGTTCACAAGCTCCACAAATCTAATCCCAAGAGCAGCTATGGAACCTTATTTTAATGGTATTTGAGGCGTTAGATGGTAATCGAATCCGAAAATCATCCGATGACATTAAGATGAGGTTAAAGGCGCTCGAGAAGGAGATTGACAAACTTGAAGATGAGGAACGATTTGTTAGGGGACGCTTTTCCTTGGTGGACGTATGAAAAATGAGTAAGTATCTCTGTAACTCCGGCTCACATTAACATAAGTGAGTACTAACTTGTAATGTAGTGAACAATAGACAAGGAGAACAAGGACGAATGGAGAAATCAATCCGGAAACGAAAGAAATCGCGGCATTAGAAAGATTGAGACAAACAATACACGAAGAGAGACGGCTAGAAGCAGAAGAACGAGCAAACTTGACAAGACAGAATCATGAATTAAGGATGGAAAATATGAGGTTACAAAATAGGAGATCAAGAAGTAGCGCGAGATCAAGTTCAAGATCGAATAGGGAAGAAATAAGGAGAGTTTTACCAACAGAAAATACTGAGGAAGAAACACAAAATCCAAGCACGAGCATGGCGAAAGAAGAGGGGAAATAGAAGATCGTTATGTTCCTCGGCCCGAAAATCTTCAAAATGAGCGGAATAGGGGAAAATCAAGGAAACATGCAACTCCAAGGGCCAAATGACTCAAATTCTTGAAGGAAGAATAATCTTGCAGGAGAGAAAGAATTGAGAAGAAACCGAGAGATCGAGGATGACATTGAGAGACACTACATTGAACAAGCGCGACTAGCTCGCGAGAGAAAGAATAAGAGCAGAAATGGAAAATCAAGAGATGGAAGAAGCAATCCTGAATAATAACCACAACCGCGAGAGAAGGAGGGGAACAAAATCGTACCAATAGAAATATTAACGAAGAGTATGAGAGGTGCGAGATGATGAGAGGTGAGAGCAACCAAGAAGAGAGAACAACCGATATAATGGCGTGCGGAATAACGAAAGAGACGAAGAAGAGCGTCGCGAGGAAAGAAAGAGGAGAAAATAATGAGCGGGAAGGTCAAAATAGGCACGAGCGAAGAAGGAGAGAAGCGAGCTAAAAAGACCGGTAGAAACAAATTACGAGGCAAATGAACAAATCTTAAGAGAACTAGCTGAAATGAGAGGATTACCGAACAATAGAAGGGAAGGAGGAAGGAGACAACTGGACGAAGCCGTCGCGAGAAGCGCGAAGAATCCCTTCACGCTAGAAGTACAAATGGGAGGAATACCTCTAAGTGCAATCTACTGCATTAACCAACATCTTTGATGGAACAACCCGTGCGATACAACATATTAAGGCTTATATGAGATGTATGTTACAATGGGAGAATCATGATGCCATATTGTGCAAATATTTCGCGTCAAGCTTAATAGGAGAAGCTAAAATGGTTTGAAGGTCTCGCCAAGGAACACAATCACATCATTTAACCATTTACAAGCCACATTCACAGGAGCATACATAAGTAATAACACTTCGCGACTGTGCATTGAAGATGTATTCGGGTTGAAACAAAGGGTTGGCGAGAGCTTAAGAGCGATTGATGTAAGATGGAGGACCATGTGTAAGCGAAATGGCGGGGCGGGTTGAGGAGAGATATCTCATACTCTCATTTGTGAATGCTCTCTTCGCGACTAACTTGTTATACATTCAAATTTTTAGAATCAAAAATACAATCACGATGGCGAAGCTGCAGAATTACGGAAGAATATATTGCCTTAGAAGAGAGACAAATGAAATGAATTCTTACCCAATCGCGAACACAAACTCGAATGCTGCGAACGCAAGCTTGTTACCTCAATTCATAAATACTGATGGCGAGCACTTCGCAAGGACAAGAAAGGAGAGCTGATGAGGGACAATGAGAAGATAGTAGCCATGGGAAGCCACGATCAAGAAGAGTTTGAACATGAAAGGAACTACTACAACCGTAACAACAATAATAAGATTCAGAGGCTAGATCATGTGCAAGAAACTTATGGTGGACGAAGGCAAAATAACCGTGGAGGGCAGAGAAGTCATAGAATAGTATGGGAACAGTTAAGATGCCTCCATTGAATGCTAGCGTTGAAAAGATCCGGAAGCTATACTTGTGATGGAAAATGTACCAAAGACCTTGGAACGTGGGAATGGAACCACCTCCGGCGATAGAAGTCATGAGTTTTGTTTTTACCATCGCTTCCATGGGCATCAAACAAAAGATTGTAGAAACATAAAGAGAATTATTCTGAGGATGATTGATCAGGGGAAGCTGAATAACTTTCTAAAGGGAGAGAAAAACAGTCGACATTACCACCACCACCAGAGATGCATAGAAGTGTCGGTGAAAGGAAAGGAAACATTTGTGATAGAAGTAGGAACAAAAGCTAAGAATTTGAACTGCAACTCTATCGTCCCCCCTCTATCGCACCATCGAAGATTTCCATGACAACGTACTCGGAGAGTCTTTGCGAGAGATGCTAATGATAAAGAAATAATGAGTGCAGCAGAACGACGCAGCGATTAGAAAAGTGGCGATTGAAGACTATTTCTTTCTCTGAGATGAAGTACCAAAAGGAAGAGAAACACACGATAGCCCGTTGGTTGTGAAACTAGAGATTAACCCGAAAACCAGTCGATGGAGAAGATGATGAGCGAAGCTTGCTGTCAGGCGATCAACCGAATTCTAATCGACACCGGAAGTTCTGAATATTCTCTTCTACCATACTTACAAGACGATGGGCGGAAAAAGATGAGGATTTGATTCCCTCGACATACAAGATATATGGCTTTAATGGCACCCAAACAAACCAAAGGGAGAAGTTCACATGGGCATACCTCTACAAGGATTATCAAATCGATATTTTATTACGTGGTTGATGTGGAATCCCGTATAATGCACTAATTGGGAGGCCATGGCTTCATGAAATCTTGGGGTCGCCTCAACATACCATCAATGCATAAAATTTCCACACCCAAGTGGCATTGGTATCATACAGGAGATTGGAAGGAATCGCAACAATGTCATGAGGTCGATATAGAAAGTCACGAAGAAAGAAATGCCAAAAGAAAGGGTTGGAAGCAACATGTGAGAAATGAACAGAAAAGGAAAAAACGATGGTAGATCTTTATGGGAAGGGCTGAACATATCTCATGAGGTGAATGCCCGGAGATGACCAATATTATGACAATGAAGAAACAAAAGATATGAGGAACAAAAGGCATAAGAAGTGAATAATCAATAAAAGCGAGGATGCAAAGTAATGAAGTGAAGTAATGATGTGCGAGAATCTCAACTAAGAGTAAAATGAGAATTCGACTAAGAAAGAAAAGTGAAATACAACAAGTGAAAGCAGAATCTTGCGAATACTTCGCAAACAAATATCACAAATAATGAAACATGAATGATTGAATGATTTAACAAATATGAATGCGCAAAAAGAATGGGACGAACCTTTATGGCGTACACCCTAGTTCGCGAATAACATTTCGTAAGAGGCAAATGTAAGACCTAAAGTGCGTCATATAAGGGGGTATCTCTCTCCATGGTTCGGGGAAAGGTTACACCGCTCTGAAGGCCGAACCATGAAAATTTGGGGCCCATGAAAGCCTATCCTAAGAGGTACCTTGGATTCCCAACTATATATGCGGGTTATACCCCGGTTGGGCGACCGGGTCTCTTCCTAGGAGCCGGTGTATGCTCAAGGCGCCGAGGTACACGGTTGAGCCGAGTGCCCGGATGGATGAACCTACCCGGCCATTCTTGGCAAGTCTTGGCATGCGTTGCACTCGCCCGAAGAAAACTCCACTTAGGGTGTAGTCTCGTAACCATAAACCATATAGGTATAAGGGATAAGAGGCTGCGAAAACAATCGGTTGTTGTTAAGACCGGATGGGAGGAGCTAGTCTTGTATGGCCGATGTTTCGCCTCCTTGAAGGCAACCGGAGATGATAAGGGCGACGCTCTCCATTAGGGGGAGTGTCAAAACAGACGCAAATGTCATAAGGCTATGTTTTCGCAAGAGAATTTAGGCTTGTCATATTTGTGCAATGATCCTATGAGAGGCAATAATACTAACGCGAGGGTAAGGCGAGATCAATGGGTCTTTACACGAAAGTGTACGGACGTCTGCGATTTACGCATACACGGGGCAATGTCATGGGGCTTTATGTTGAGGAGGATATCTAGGCCTGTCATATTGTCGCAACTAAAACATCCTGGCAGAGGCAAAAATACTTGGAAAATGATAAGACAAGATCAATGGGTCTTTACATGCAAGTGTAAGGACGTCCTGCGATTTTGTCGCCATAAAAGGTGGCGAGGGGAGGACCTCTAATTAGGGAGGTCTAACTCGGAAGACCACACAAAAATGATAAGGCAAGGTCAATGAGCCATCACATGAAAATGTAAAGGCGGTCTGCGACCTTGTCGCAACAAAAAGAGATAGAATTCTCAATTCATGAAGATACCCGCGATTTCGTCGCGATGATCCATTTTAATTAACAATAAGATTATTATCAAATACAAGAAGACAACTAAAATCTTCCATCCAAGATAAATAATGAGGCAAGTATGGGAATGGAAAAGATGGAACATTGTTATTCATCTTCCGACGAAAGAGTTATACATCAATAATGTTAGCCAATTATATTACAAGGAAGAACTACCAAAAAAGGGGAGTGAAGATTGAATTCATGAAAAAAAAAAAAGAGTTCACTATAACAAAGATACAAAGAATGTACGGATATTACACCAAGAAAAAGAAAACAAAAAGAATTATATCTTTGGTGATTCTTCTTCTTCATCTGATTCTTCAGTTTTATTATTCTCATCGCCAGAATTTTCTTCTTCCGCGACTTCACTGCTCATCGGAAACATCGGAGACAGTAGATTCTCGGGAACCTTTTCAAGAAGCCAAGGATATGAAATGAAGAGGGATTTTGTGGTCTTTACAAACGTACTCCATGGCTCCATTGCGAAACGAATCGCATCATTATTAAAATTCGCCAGATGTTTCAAATTGTTTCTTCAACTTGGAATACTTGTTATTGCGAAGGAGAGACTCTGCCTTGAGTTATTGTTTCGATTCAAGTTCTTCAATTCTCATTGGAAAATTCTGGCGAGTTGTTCTTTTCTCAGATTCAAGCTCTTTAATTCTAATCAAGTCTCTTCTCAGGATTCTCGCAAATAAGTAACAACAAGTTAATAATTTACAAGCAATACTTCTGACTAAGTAAACGGTAGGTATAATAAGTAACCTTCTCTATCGTATATCATATCTTTAATCAAGGAAGTATGCCGAAGATGAAGACTAACATCAACACCTAGGTTATTCTGGCATTATCTAAAACTTTCGCAGACCGGGCGAATTCATCATCACTATTAATAACTAGAAGAGAAACGAACTTGCTCTTCTCACGCTTTAAGCATAGTGTTTTGATGAAGGAGTTCATCTCGTTCAATTTGCACACCAAGAAGAGATTTGTGGAATTCTGCTAATGCCTGTGCACCTCTGTTAGTAATGCGATCGTTCTCATCTATGAGATCACTAATTTTCTTCCTTAAAGTCTTGATTTTCTTCTCGGAATCAAGGTACATTCGTTTAAAGCGGTTAGTTAAATTTAAACTAGATCTGTGTTCGATTTCTAGAAGCTGATATTTGGATCGAAGATCCTTTAATGAAAGAAGGTTAGTTTTATCTGAGGAGCTACTTAGAGATTGATTGAGGTGGCGAGAAGAAGGTCATTATCCATAGGTTCAGAAATGTATGGAGAAGAATTGCTTCATCGGAGAGATTATATACATCTGCGAAGGTAATAAGTTAGGTGGCAATATGCGATCGATAAAATAGAAATAATAAAAAGGAAAAATCTTATACCATAAAGTTGCTGATTCGCGTTCTGAAGAGTGGACACCCTATCCCTTTGAGAGTCAAGTTCGGTGTTTAACTTTTGAATTCTCTCATCTTTATCGCGAGAGGACGACTTCAATCTCTAATTCTCGAATCTTCTTGCTCAATTGCGAATTCTTCTTCTCAAGATTGTTGCGTCTTCTCTCAAGATCTGAGGCAACTACAAAGGAAGTTCTTCCAACCTATAAAAGAAGATAAGAATCATTAATATACATATATTTAAAAATGTAAAAAGGAAATGTGGTGCATACGTACAGGATCCAAGTGCATTCAACAAGTCGGAGACACGACTCTAGAAGCTCCATTGAAAGAATCATTGCCTTCTAGTAAAGCGACATTACAAACATTTGCGAGAGTCCCGCAAAGAGAAGCTAGGGGAGCATCTCCCATTCCTTGGAAAGAGTCGGAGAAGATGCTAGATAACCGATCCATAGGAGAACCGGCCAATGGAGTTTCTTTAGCAAGAGAGCGATTCGAATCATGATCATTCTCATCGAAAGATTCGGAGTTTGAGTAAAGGCGAAAGAAGATTGAATCTTTCGCTTTTAGTTAATGGAGCGAGAAGATTTATTCTTGCGAGCAACAGTTTGCCCTTACTTTTACCTTCTTGACTCTGACTTCTTCAACCCCAACCTTCATACGGCGTGAAGGTAAGAAACAGAGGCAACAATATTGTTTTAAATAAAAAGAAAGGAAGTGTTTCTTACTTCACTCGTAAGCGATCGAAGCAATGTCGAGTATCCTCCGACGGATCCTTTTTGTAGTTTCTTCTCAACCTTGGTTATCCGAAAGATTTCACAAACTCAAGTAATTATAGAAAGAAAGTTGCGAAAGCAAAAATTTGAAACAAAAACATACCTCTTTCTTCTTCTCGGGCCATTTGAATTCCCAAGGATGATATCTGCGAGATTCGCGGGAAGAATATGCGAGCCCGCGATGTAAGGGCCGTTTAAGATCGAAATACAACCCACCATTTCTCATCTTTGGAATGACGAGGAGAAGTATTATTGCACTGGTGCCAATCGATGTCTTGCATGAGTAATTTGTCTTCGGGGACATTATCCTTTTTCTTGAGCGAATGCTTGTGAGATCTCACATTCACCATAGTTATCAATGAGTAATTTTCAAAAAGTTTTCTACGCAGTGTACTTCTCAAGCAACTATTTCTAAGTCTGCGAATTTGGGATTTAAGACAGAATTAGAGTATAAAGATCCTTTGCCAGGCTCCGCGGTTCGCGAACTCCGGATCGGGCGAATGCAATCGCCACTCAATTGATAAATAGCCCGAGAGAATTTTTCATGGGCCAAGATTTCATAAAATAGAGGCAGTGGATCGTATAAGGGAATGGGAAGTCCCGCGAGAAGCTGACCTAGCGAGACTATAATCCTTTGATCATCACATTGATGATCGAAAAATAACTTTGCAGAAAGAATGGATGAAGGTTCTTGATCGGAATGGTCGATAGAGTGAAACCCTTCTCGAGCAACTTCATTGAACTTCATCAAAAGAAGCTTTGTATGCACGACTAATGGCAGCCATTATCGGTATGGGAATGGATGAGAGGTTAAAGGTTAAGATCGATGCTAGAAAGGACGAAGAGAAGATTTGCGTAGCAGAGCGCAAATTGCGGAAGGAGAAAATCAAAGAAGTTGCGAGAGAAACTAAAAAATGAAAAGGAGGGGGAAAAGAAAACTATATATAGGAAAAAAAGATCCTCGAGAAAAACGAGGTCATTTAATGCGAGAAGAGACATGAACGGTCAAGAATAAACGGTTGGAAGAGACGTGTCGAAAAAGGGCTTTAATGGTTAAAAATCGTATGCGGAGTGAAATGAGATAAAGATAAGCGATCGCGGCAAATCAAAAGAATCGCTCTCATGATATTCTTCCCTTCGCAAGAAAAGCATGGGGAGAGACAGGAGATGCAAAACTTGAACATCGCAAAAAGAATAGAGGCAAGTACGTACTTTTCAAGTACGGTATTCTTACCGCTCGTTCCTTTCATCAACAAAGACCAAAGATTACTACAACAACAGATTTTCCTTAAAAATCGCTCTTTCAAGCAATATTCAAGGAAAAAGAGGCAAGATGTAGGATCATAATATCGCAACGCGGCAGGCTCGCGGGGTTAATAAACAACGACGTCGCGAGGCGATGCAGACGGCTAAAATAAACGACGCGATGAATAACGACACACAAAACAGCTGACATGGAACACAGCGAGGTTAAGAAGTGTCGCGAGAGTGAATAGTCACACACTGGCGACACTTCGCGAGACATTCCCGAAAATAAAGGACGGCTTAGCTGTCATCCACTATGTATTACCCTATATAAAGGGATGAGTAGGTCTGTTGTAAAGAGAGAGATCTTTTTGGAATTGTTGGGCAAGTCATTAGGAGAGAGAAAGTTTAAGAGTGTTTTACTTGCTAAGTGTAATTCTATTTTTCCTGTGTAGACAATTCATGAAATTAATCAATAAACATTCTCAATTATACAACTTTCTATGAACTAATTAAGCAAAATCGAGTAAGGGGTGTAGTGTGGGAAAACCTGCTACTACAAGTTTTTTCTAAAATCCTTCATGTGATGAATTTTGAAATCTACCATAATCGGTAGAGTTTATTACTTCGTACCGTCCGATTATACGAAGCCCAAAATCCAACATGTGCCAAAATCCATAGGTTTAGAGGGTACAGAGCCAGGCATAACCATGTGGTTCGTGATTTGGATATAGCCATAATCGTAAGCCAAATTGGTTCCAAAACCTACCGATTATAGGAGGTTGCCCCAAAATGAGTTTTTCTAAAATCCTTTTTTTTTGAAATTTTGAAAGCTACCATAATCGGTAGATATTCTAACTTAAATACCTACCAATGATTGGTTTCCCAAGATTCAACCTACGTCAAATTAGCCGTTGCAGTTTAAACCAAATTTAAGAAATAGCCGTTGGAGTTTTTGGGAAAAAAAAAAGAGCCGTTGGACCCTAAACCTATATAAAGAAACTCATATCTATCAACCCAATTGCACCAAACTCTTTCCTCTCTTGATTCTAACTTTGAAAACAAAAACATGGATATTGCTTTTGCTTAGAAGAAGAAGATTGTGCTATTTATAGAGCGTACGTTGGTAATCTTGCTCATGATCGTGTTCACAAGCTCCACAAATCGGAATCCCAAGAGCAGCTATGGAACCTTATTTTAATGGTATTTGAGGCGTTAGATGGTAATCGAATCCGAAAATCATCCGATGACATTAAGATGAGGTTAAAGGCGCTCGATAAGGAGATTGACAAACTTGAAGATGAGGAACGATTTGTTAGGGACGCTTTTCCTTGGTGGACGTATGAAAAATGAGTAAGTATCTCTGTAACTCCGGCTCACATTAACATAAGTGAGTACTAACTTGTTACTCATTCGTAATTTCAGAGAAATCTTGCGGATCGCCGGTATGTGGACCTTTACGGGAAACGATTTGAACATGAAGGATGCTACAAAATCAAGAGGGACAATTTCTATGGTCACTGGAAGTTATGATCTGTTTTAATACTTTTAAGTGATTGTAAGAGTGGTTTTAAAGTGATTGTAACGTTAAGGTCTTTATGTAATGGCTACAATCGGAATATTATTAATATAACATCCTACCAATTATTTATACGCGGTAGTTTATTTGGTTAAATAAGCAACCGATTATCACAATCGGATACTTTATGAGTTAATTTAATTTTCGAATGTTACGTTGTTTGGATACAGAAAACAAAGTTTTCTTCACGTAGTCATAATCGAAGGAAACATATAAAGTAAACCTACCGAATACTATAATCGGAAGTTCACCTCGTTACCGAATATGGTGTTGTTTGGTTACAGATCACAAAGGACTTTCGGTGTCATAATCGGAGGCTAAGTAATCATGTTAGTTCCGATTATGGTGTTGTTTGGATACAGAAAACAAAATTTTCTTCACATGGAATAATCGTAGGAATAATATAAACTAACACTACTGATGATAATAATCGGAAGTGTAATAAGACATTAGTTCCCGAATATGGTGTGGTTTGGTTACAAAACAAAAATTATTTGTTCACAAAGCATAATCGGTAGGCAAGGAAATTCATAATCTTCCGAATCTGATATTTTTTTGCAAAATCCCCAGATTCGGTAGGTGCATAATATAAATAGCTCCCGATTCTGACAATAAAATTGCAAATATCCTTAGAATCGGGAGCTATGTATATAAAGTAACCTTCCGATTGTTTGGATAAAATTCAACAGTTTCATATCTCTGCATGTGATTAAACTGCGAGTCATCGTTAAATGCATAAAGATAGCAATAAAACCATTCATAATTCATAAAACGAACCATTCACAAACCATAAACATAACGTACCAACTTATAATCCGACACAAACGACATAATCCGACATAAACAAAGTTAAATCCGACATAAACAAAGTTATTCATAAAGTTAACAAAACACCGAGAGTTTAGTTTTTCCTATTTGCTTTGACTTTGAGATTTACTACCTCTACGACTTGGACCAACATCATCATTGGTTTCATCAACTTGAGTGCTCGATGACCCCGAGTTCTTTGTTCACCTTGGTTGTAGGTTTCTTTTGCAATTTTCCCAACCGAGATGCATACTCTTCATTGTCAACGTTATCAATCAACTCTTAGTGCTTTTTATCTTCTCAATTGACACAGGCTCTCCGGACTTTATGTAATCAGTGCACCATTTGGACAAACGTTTGAACCTGCTCATCTGTTTTAAAACATAGCATACCATCAAACGGTTATTACTCTATTTGACCCATAATATTAAACTAAATTAATTAAACAATACGTACCAATCTATCAAAACCCACAGGTTTCTCTTTGAGGATACTCTTGTACGAATCGGGCTTTGCTTTAAGATCACGGATTACACGAAGATGAGAAACATTCCTGTACCAATCCATATAGTTGGGAGCATTTTCAAAACCTTGGTTGGCTGCCCTTCCTTGGTTGATCAAGTAGCGCCCTTCTATCCCAATGGAATTTACAAGATGGTGAACCCTTGTAAACCACCGTGATAGAATCTTTATCAGACTTGCAGTGCTCCAGCTCCAAAGTGAAATTGTCATGGATTTGGTCCTTTGGTATACCTTGTACAAAACCGTGTTGTCGCATCACCCTTGAGGCATTATACATCACATATCCCGTGGGGTGCCAGAACGGTCCAAAATAAAGTGCCAAATCGGACCGACCCGCGATATGTCCATCAGCTCGGTCTTCCTTGTATGGATCAAATCATACGTCTTGGGCATTAAGTGAGTCCAAAATCTCCCTCAAACGAATCGGCTGCTGCTCCTTCATTCTAGAATGGTTGTCATCGAAGACGTACTTTGTTCCTCTAGGGTCACCTTTCGCCCACGCCGGCTTTTCAATGGCCAATCCCAAGATAAGGAAGTGGTCGTAGATCCATGTCTATATTGTCATTTTTGCAAGTATTAGGAAATTGATTCTTCAATGGTAGAAAAATAAAAAAAAATAACCAAGTATGTAGAGTTAATAAAAATACCTTAGTAGACTCACGTTCCCTACCACTTGGCTAATTCCAAGCCTCGACGCCTTTCTCAACTCTTCCATCAACCACGCATGGCATGCCGTGCCCCAAGAGTACTCATGCACTTTATTGAGAGGATCCAGAAATTGTAAAAGGTTGGCGTCGACTTGATTGCCACTGGTATTGGGGAAAATGACACATCCCAATACACATAGGAGATATGCGGTGGCCGCGTGGTTGACTTGATCGTCCGTTAAAGTTCCTTTATCTTCTTTTTCCTTGGTGCCCTTGAACATATCCATCAGAGTACTCATGTTGAACTGTCTAGTTCTATACTTCATGCATCTTTTGAACTCAGTTGTTGATGTTTCTTCATCCCAACCCAAACACTTTTTAGTTAGAGCATAAAGTTTGGTCCATTCCAACTGCTTTGTGAACTCAAACCCCTAACACCTTTGCCATGGACAGGAGTCTAACAATATTCACAACATCATCTCTGGGGTAATCGTCATCTCCCCAAATGGCATATGGAAGGTGTCGGTCTCGGGATAAAGTCTCTCCACAAACGCCGATATAGCCACCCTTGGTCATGTTCCAATATAGAGTTCTCAAAGACATCCAACCCAGAATTTGCAATAATTCTCTTGAACCTTTCACATTCATCCTTCAAAGGCCAATCCAAAGATTTTTGTTGGTGCGACGGACGGTTTGAGTATACGAACCGCATCGGAATGGTACTATTAAACACACGACAAGTTAAAAAAAAATTAATATAACACTTAAAACTATTACGAAGAAAAATATAATAGGTAAATAAAACCTATGAAAACGATTATTACCTCGGTTTCATATATTTCTTTGGCCCAAGAGTCTTTGTATCCAAATAAAAATTGTCCTCCATCCTCCGGCAGCCCAAGGATTACGCCTTCTGGAATATCCCTTATCTCCAGTCTTTGTGGGACAAGGTGTTTCGCTTTCTTTCGAGGAGGATTTTTCTTTTCGCTTCTCCTTCTTCTTGCGCACCACTACCTTGTCCTACTTCGAGCACTATATCTTCGGGTGCTTCTAGTTGAATTCTGGTTGTGATTGTGGAGCATTTGGTTGAACACCTTCTTGAAACTGGTTTGTGATTGAGAGGCACTTGGTTGAACACCTTCTTGAACTGGTTGTGATTGAGAGGCACTTGGTTGAACACCTTCTTGAACCGGTTCTCATTGAGGGGCACTTGGTTGAACACCTTCTTAACTTTCTTGTTAAGTTCCATCTTGAGCACTTGAAGCGGCTTTAGCAGTCCTAGCTCTCCTTGCACTAGTTTGTCGGGTTACACGCCTTTCCTTCCTTGCCCTAGCTGAGACAATTGTATTTTCGATTTTTTTACCTCGCATATCCCTAACAACAAAAGAAAGTACAACATGTTAGTAAACTATATAATCGGAAGTTAATGTAAAACAAACATTCCCGAATATACATATTCGGTTGGTTGATTTAACCAATTGCCTCCGATGACGCTCAATCGTAAATATCAGTTCACCTAAAGCTACCGAATACGTATAATCAGAAACAAAAGAAAATTTTTGGTGTTCGAATATGTTTATCTACACACAATAATCGGAAGCTAAATTTCAACATAACCCTCCGAATACCAATAATCGAAAGTCATAAAAAGTCCACCCTTCCGAATGCATCACAATCAGAAGCCTCACAAAACTAATTTCTACCGAATATGCATCACTTTGTGTCCGAAATTACTCAAGTGGTTCACCTAAACAATCGGAAGGAAATTACAAAATATAGCACCCGATTATTGCGTCTCTAATACTTGTTCTTCCCTAGTATATTCGGAAGGCAAAAACACAATTAACTTTCGATTATGATCGATTTAGGCCTCAATAATGAAAAACGTTCTATAATCGGTAGGCAACCTAAATATTTACCACCCGAATATGACAAATGTTCTCGTGAAATGAAGAATTCGACCACAATCGAAGTTTAAAAAATAACTAACCTACCGAATCTGGGTAATAACCGAAAACCCTAAAAAAAACATGGATTCGTCGAATTGAAACAATATAAACCAAATTAATGGTAGAATCTTACCTAATCGGCGCCATTTCAAGTTGCACGAGAGTTTGGCTATCGATACGCCTACATCACGGACTTCATCTTCTTCGTGTTCTTCGGGTTCGTGAGTTAAAACCTCTTTATTACGGGCATGCAATCCAATATTCGGATCCTCACCGCGCACTACGTTTTTGGTTCGAGCTTTCTTACGTTCCTTTTCTTTCATCTTTATAGAGAATAATCGACGATGATTCGATTCGACGATGAACGATGTATAGCGAGGAGAGGGGGAGAGTTTTCCTCTCTGCAATCGGAAGGAAAGAGGAGAAGAGGAGTTGAAGTTGAAGTTGAAAAGAAAATGAAATGAAATGAATTTAGGTTGACTTTGGTTTTATCTGTCAAACGATTATTAATCGGTAGGTAATACCACCTCATTAGCTACCGATTGTTGAGTAGCCCAAAATCGGTAGAGGGTTACTTATAACCTACCGATTATTGGAAGCCCCAAATTGAACCTTTGCCAAATTCCATAGATTCGAAGGTACAGAGCTGACCATAACCATATGGTTCGTGTTTTGGATGTAGCCATAATCGGAAGATTAATAGATTACCCAACCTCCCGATTATAGGTTGCCCCAAAATGAATTTTTTCTAAAATCCTTCATTGTAGGAAATTTGAAATCTACCATAATCGGTAGGATTTGTTACTTTTACCATCCCGATTATGGGAAGCCCTAAATCGTTAGCTTAGACTTTTTTTTATTCGTCCAATTATATAGGCGCCCCAAATTTCACCATTGCAAAATTCTAAAGATTTCTTATTTCTATACTTTAACAATCGGTGGTCTAGTGAGGTTTTTGTTCCTTCCGATTGTTATAGAATCCGTCTGAGTTTGGCACAAAATCGATATTAATCGATAGTATAATATCGTTACTAAGCTTCCGATTGCTTTATTATAATCGGGCACAAAATAGCTTCCAATTATGTAAGGGCATTAACGTATTCTACGCGTTTTTGGACATCTCTTAACGGTGTATATGGGTTGGGAATAAAAAAGTCTCCCCTAATTCTTTTGGGGTCGCCCCTAAAAATGCCAGGATATTATGGTCTCTCATATCCTATTTGTGTAGGAATTTTCCTTCCCTACTATTCAAAGTGGATCAAATCTGATCCAGGTAATAGGGTTGGGAAATCACACGGAAATTAAAATTTTGCTTTACGGATACTCAGTTTCTGTTTTTTAGTTGGAACGGATACTCAGTATTCGTGAGTTTTTACACGGAAACTAAGCATTTGTTTCTGGATTTTTTAAGTTTTACCTTAAGACTTTTCATTTTCACTCTTTTTTTTTCTACTAAAACTCCTTTTTTTATCTATTACTGTATATATCTTTTTTACCTACTACTCCCTCCTCCCTATTATATAGGCGGTGTTTTGAAAAGTTCTTGTCCCATTAGATACACAGAAATCTAATTCCAAGAAGGTTTTTTCCACCTATACCCTTAATTAAATAGCATGGGTATTATCACAATCAAGTTTATATCTCTAGCATTGGAAATTGGACAAAGGGTAAAACAAGAAAGTGATGGATATTCGTAAAATAAAAAAAAAAAAAATATTCTTATTCTAAGAGAAATGTACTTCTCCGCCTATATATAGGGGAAGGAGGGAGTATTTCTCTTCTTTTTTTTTACTTTAAATATCTTTTTTTACCAATACAAATATATTCCTTACGGGAAAAAAAATTGGGAAAAAAAACGGATACTCAATTTTCATTTGACACTATTCACACGGAAACTGAGTTTTCCTATCATGTATGGAACGGATAAAAGCAAATCATAGTGAGGCTGCCTTGTGACCCATATCCCTTCCATGTATACGGATAGGGAAGGGATGCCCTCTCCCATAGTGTTTGGCCTAACAAAACTCATTTACAGGGACAAATACAACCATTTTATCATTATATTACTGCGAATAAAAAACGGCAATGCTATTTGGCTCCCTAATCTCCACCTCCCTATTATCCTCCCTACAATCTAAACCCCACATTAGGGGAATGGTGAACCACCGAACCCCGTTGATACATGAAAAATAATACCCCTTAATGGTACAAGGGTGCCCTTAGGAGGAGAGGAAAGCCCAAAGATGACGAGAGATGGGGACTTAGAGAGACTAAGCCCAAGTCCAACAAGAAAAAGACCAATGAATAAGGAAGGACAAGGAAGGGATTAATGAATAAGGAGGAGGTTATGTTAAGAAATGACATTAGAGGTAATTAAGAAATCTTAGGACATGTGTCATGATGACATAAAAATAGGGAATTTTAGGAAAGTCTATATAAGGAAGGACAAGGTACAACTCTCTCTCTTACTATTCCTAGAAAAGTGAGGTCACTTGGTGTAGCTAGGACGGGTAGGACCAGAACTAAATTCACCCCTCAACATTTGGCGACCATATCCCGGAGGCTCGTGCTTAGCTCACCATGACACACCTAGGAGGCGCTGGGGTTCCAAGCGCGGTGGGAAACCAAGCGACCAATCAACCTATCAACCTTGATGAGGTGACAATGGAGGACGATGGCAACGAAGAAGAAATGCCGCCCAGGATGCTATCAAACAAGCGACGGGACATGGGTCCCAAAACAAAGAGATAGTAATGACACAAGAGAAAAACACGTGAGTGATCCAACTACCAAAACCCATATCACCGGCTATCTTTGACATGCAAAAGGAACTAGACGAGCACTCACGAAGAAGACGGAGAGCTCGAAGTCCGGATAGCACAAGCAGTATTGGAAGGACAAAACACATCCAAAGAAGTGACAAAAGGCGACGAGTACCAAAGTGACAAGATAGCGACGATGTCACAGGAAGAAATGGCGAAATACTTGGAGCAAAATTATCACGTGGTAAAACAAGACAATCACTGTCGCGTAAGCAGTCCATACCCGGCGAACATCCGAGAATACCAATACCCCGAGGATTACATGTCTCCGAAATTCAAGAATATGATGGACAGGGGAACGCGCAGGAGCATCTCAACCGATTCCTATCAGCAATGAATGATAGAGCTTCCGATGGAAAATTATGCATAAAGGAATTTCCCAAGTCGCTCACAGGTACAACATTCACCTGGTATGACAACTTGAAAATAGAAAGCGTGGATTCCTGGTCAGCTATGTCCACACTTTTTCTCGGTAATTTCTATTCATCCAAGAGGAAAATCACGACAATAGACTTGAGCAAGAGCGGACAAAGGATGGGAGAAGAAATAGGAAAGTACATCTTACGGTTTCGGCGTTTGGCGCTAGATTGTCATGAAGACATCAACGAGAGAACACTTGTTGAAATTTGTGTGCGAGAATGATTCCGGCTTTCAAGGGAAGCTTGATCAATTTCGGTTCCAGGTCTTCGTTGAGCTAAAAGAAGCGGCTAAGAGGATCGCCGACACTGCGTAGAAGAAACACTTGTAGACTCTTCTTGGCGCTACACAGTTAATACATATCTGAGGCACCACGCAACGTAAGACCCAATATTAGGGAGAAAAGGGACCAATTCCAAACCGTCAACGTGAGCCAGGGAATAAATGGATGGGCTAGGCGAGACTCAAACCCACCACCACCACTGCCTTGCAGCGGGGAACGCGCAATCGAATTACTGAATCAATGGGTTATGGGAAAGGAAGTCCAATTGCCCCCGACAGTGGTAGACGTCAACAAGATGGATAAGAACGCGACCAAATATTGTCACTATCATCGAAGGTTGGGACACCCGTCAGAAGAATGTTTCGCTATAAGGAGAATATTCGAACGAAGCGCGCCTCTCTGAGAGCTCGAGGTAAATGGGCAAGCGATCGCGTGACCCTTTTCCTCGTCACTAAAGCAAAGGGAGGAGACGTAGAGTATGGAAAATAAAATATAAATTGTAAACAATCCTCCCCTCTTTTTCTACGGTGAGAATAATTTTTTTTTTTTTGGAATCTGTATGCAATGTGATGAAAAAGTTCACAGGAATGCGAAAGGCGCCTGATCGACTGACAAATTTATAAAAGGCTACGGGTATGCCAAAGGCGCCCGGTCGGCTGAAAAATCTACAAAAGGTCACAGAAATGCCAAAGGCGCCTGATCGACTGACAAATTTACAAAAGGCTACGGGTATGCCAAGGGCGCCCGATTGGCTGACAAATCTACAAAAGGTCACAGGAACGCCAAAGGCGCCTGATCGCTTGACAAATATACAAAAGGCTACGGGTATGCCAAGGGCGCTCGATTGGCTGAAAAATCTACAAAAGGTCACAGGAATGCCAAAGGCGCCTGATCGACTGACAAATCTACAAAAGGCTACGGGAATTCCAAAGGCGCCCAGTTAGCTGACAAATTTACAAAAGGTCACGAGAATGCCAAAGGCGCCTGATCGACTAACAAATCTACAAAAGGCTATGGGAATGCCAAAGGCACCCAGTCGGCTGACAGATTTACAGAAGGTCACAGGAATGCCAAAGGCGCTTGATCGACTAACAAATCTACAAAAGGCTATGGGAATTCCAAAGGCATCCAATCGGCTGACATATTTACAGAAGGTCACAGGAATGCCAAAGGCGCTTGATCAACTGACAAATCTACAAAAGGCTATGGGAATACCAAAGGCACCCAGTCGGATGACAAATTTACAAAAGGGCATAGGAATGTCAAAGGCGCCTGATCGACTGACAAATCTACTAAAGGCTATGGGAATGCTAAAGGCGCCCAGTTGACTGACAAATTTACAAGTCACAAGAATTCCAAAGGTGCCTGATCAGCTGACAAGTTTATAAAAGGTTACGAGACCGCTGAAGGCAGTCAATCGGCTAAACAACTCTATAGAGGGCCGTAGGAATAGCAGGAATAACAAAAGGGGAAGCAGGCGCGTTCATCAAACCACTTCATTCGGATAAAAAGAAAGGGGGAGTAGGCGCGCTCATCCAACGCCCGCCCACCATACCGCTTCCTTTTGATAAAAAGAAAGGGGGAGTAGGCGCCTTTATCCAACGCCCGCCCACCCCCACCGCTTCCTTCTGATAAAAAGAAAGGGGGAGTAGGCGCGTTCTACAAATACCCGCCCACCCCACCGCTTCCTTTTGATAAAAACAAAGGGGGAGTAGGCGCGTTCATCCAACGCCCGCCCACTGATAGGTGTCTAAAACACCTTAATATTTATCTATTGTTTATGCTTTCTTTGCTCATTTTTCTTGTAAAATATGTATCTTATGTTTGTTTTTGAGTGTTTAGGTACTCTGAGTCATTTGGAATAAAAGAAGAAGAAACGGCGCAAAAGTCTCATCTCATGTGCAATCTGCTATTGGAGGCGGATTATTTCTCATTATTTGCTTTTATTTCTTCATCTCTCGTCTGAAAAGTATGTCGACTTTATTGATGCGAATTTAAATCGAAAATCACGATTTGCTTTAGTGATGAAGTGACATTGAAGATGAGAAGTGAATCTGAGTAATAAGAGACGGTTGCTGTTGTTGGAGGAACTCGAAATAAGGAAAAAGTGTTTAATTGGAGCATAAGGGTGCAAGCGAGTGAAATGGGAGTTGAGCAAAGTCAACATAAGGGTTGCTATTTAGTTGGCCTATATTAGAATTGTAGGATCGAGAATATCGCGACATCAATACTTGCGAGATTAATAAAGAACGACATTGCGAGAGAGTCACAGAAAGTAAAATAAATGACGCAATGAATGACGACAAACTTAACAAGAGAAGAATGTGAAGACTCAAATGAGATTTAGGAGTGTCGCGAGAATTGGTATATGTACACTGCGATATTTCGCAAGACATTCCCGAAAATAAAGGACAACTTAGTCATCATCCATCGTGTACTACCCTATATAAAGGGTTGAGTAAATCTGTTGTAGAGAGTTCTTTTGAATTGTTAAGCAAGTCTTGAGGAGAGAGAAAGTTTTAGAGTGATTGTTAATTCTTTAACTCATTTCTATTTCTTATTGTAAAGATTCAAGTATTCAATCAATAGAAATCATAATCATTCATCTTAAAATGACTTAATTGTGTAAAATCTAGTGAGGGGTGTAGTGTAGGATTTCCTGCAACTACATAATGGCGCTAGAAACAGGGATTGAGTAGAGATCAACCTTGTGAATTGAAAGATTCAGGAGTAACAAGAAAGAAATTTCGTATAATTTTCAACAACTTACTAAAATTGAGAAATGGCTAGAAGAAGGAATGCATCAGAACAACCAACAATTGTAAGGAGAAGCGGGAGATTAGCCGGAGAAAGGAGAAATGAAGTAGGTGAACCATCAAGAATAAACGCAAGAGATAGAGAAGAAGGTCAAATTCAACCACCAATTCAACCAAGACCGAATAGAGTAATAGATTATGATAGGGTGAGTGTGCATACATGGAGATCAGATTCTATGGAAGAAAGATAAGAAGTGCAACAATTGATAAATAATGGACAAGAGGAGAGAAATCGAGAAGAGATGGGAGAAACAACTCATAGAAATGAAGAAGTCGCAGATTAGAAGCATTGAGGCAAACAATACATGAAGAAAGGCGATTAGAAGCGGAAGAACGTGCAAATTTAACAAGGCAAAACCATGAGTTAAGAATGGAAAATATGAGGTTGCAGAATAGGAGGTCGAGAAGTAATACCAGTTCAAGATCAGGATTGGTTAGAGATGATAGGAGGAGAATATTACCTGTAGAAAATGTTAATGAAGAAAATCTAGAAAAAGAGCCAAATCTCGATGAAGGATGTTGCGAAAGAAGGGAAATGGTGTGTATTCCACGTCCTGAGATTTTACAGAATGTCCAAAATGACGGAAATCAAGGAAATAGGCAGCAGAATGGTCCAATCGATGAAGAAAATCAGGAAGAAGGAAGAAGAATACTGCATGGGAGAGAAACATAGAGGAAACAAAAAGAGATTGAAGATGACATCGAAAAGCATTATATTGAACAAGCGCGTTTAGCTTGCGAAAGGGAAAGATTAAGAGTAGAAATGGAAGAACGGGAATTGGAGGAAGCAATTCGGCAGAACAATCATGACAATCGAGAAAGAAGGCGCGAGCAAAATCGCAACAATGGAAATATCAATCAATATGAAAGAATACAAAGGAGAACTGATAGACAACCAAGAAGAGAAAATGATAGATACAATGGTGTGCGAATTCGTGAACGAGATGAAGGAGAAAGTCGCAGAGAAAGAAGAGAAGAAAATGCTGAACAAGAAAATCAAAGTAGACTTGAACGCAGAAGGAGAGAGGCGGATCTAAAAAGACCAATAAATTCGAATCCACGATGTAAACGAACAAATCTTAAGAGAGTTGGCGAAATGAGGGGAATGCTTTGAACAATAGAAGGGGAGGAGGAAGAAGACAATTGGATGAGGCCATCGAAGAAGCTGCGAAAACCCCTTTACACTAGAGGTGCAGTTAGGAGGAATACCCCCAAAGTGCAATTTACCCGCATTAACCAAAGATTTTGATGGAACAACTTGCGCAATACAACACATCAAAGCGTATGTGAGATGTATGCTGCAATGGGAAAATCATGATGCCATATTATGCAAATATTTTTCATCAAGTTTAACAGAGAAGCGCTGAAATGGTTTGAGGGTTTACCAAGAAACACAATCACGTCATTCAATCATTTACAAGCTATATTCTTAGGGGCATATATAAGTAATAATTCCCGCGACCAGAATTGAAGATGTATTTGGGCTGAAACAAAGAGTTGGCAAAAGTTTGAGACACTTAACTGTGAGGTGGAAGATAATGTGTAGCGAAATGGCTAGACGAGTGGATGAAAGATATCTTATTCTATCATTCATAAACGCTATGTTCACAACCAATTTGTTATACATTCAAATTTTTAGAGTCAAGAATACAATTACAATGACTGAGTTGCGAGAACTTCAGAGGAATATATTGCTCTAGAGGAAAGACAAAATGAGATGGAATCATACCCGATTGCGAATACAAATCCAAATGTTTGCGAATGCAAGCTTATTACCCAAATTGATAAATACAGTAGCGAGTACTTAGCAAGGGCAACAAGAAAGGATAATAGATGATGGACAGCCAAAGATAGTAGCTATGGGAAGTCGTGATCAGGAAGAATATGAAAGAGAAAGGAACTATTACAACAAAGGCGGCAATAACAAAATTCAAAGACTTGATCATCCGCAAGAAACTTATGGAGGTCGAAGGCAGAATTATCATGGAGGGCAGCGAAGTCACGGAGTAGTATGGGAGGAAATCAAAATGCCACCATTAAATACTAGCGTGGAAAAAATATGGGAAGCTATACTCTTGATGGAAAACATACCCGCACCATGGAATATGGGGAATGAGCCACCACCAAGTGATAGAAGTCACGAGTTCTTCTTCTTACCACCGCTTTCATGGACACCTAACAAATGACTGAGAAATATAAAAAGAATCATCCTCGAATGATTGACCAAGGAAAGTCGAATCATTTTCTAAAAAGTGAAGAGAAGGTTCAACCGTTACCACCACCGCCGTAAATGCAGAGGACAAATTCAAGAAAGGGAAAGAAACATTCATTAATAGAAGTTGGAACGAAAGCCAAAAATTTGTTTTGCAACTCTATTATACATTCATACCGAGCAATTGAAGATTTTCATGATAATGTTCTCGGTAGGGTTTTTGCGAGGATGCTTTGATGATAGAGAAGTGATGAACATCGCGAAGGCGTCGCGATTAAAAGAATGGCAAATGCAAATTATTTCTTTCACTGCAGAAGAGATTCCCGAAGGCGAGAGGCGCATGATAACCCATTGGTCGTAAAATTGGAAATTAATCCAAAACCTATAGATGGCGAAGATGATGAAGCGAGAAATTTCTAGGCGATCAATAGAATATTAATTGATACGGGAGCTCGGAAACATTCTTTTTTACCATACTTACAAGACTATGGGTGGGAAGGATGAAGAGTTGATACCTTCGACATACAAAATATACGGTTTCAATGGAACAAATGAATAAGCCTAAAGGAGAAGTTCATATGAGAATACCCTTGCAAGGATTATCAACTTAAATTTTGTTGTGTAGTCGATGTGGAGTCCCCTTATAATGCATTGATCGGAAGGCCATGGTTGCACGAAATTCTGGGTGTAGCGCCGACTTATCATCAATGTATAAAGTTTCCTCATCCTAGCGGTGTTGGAGTTATAAAGGAGATTGGATGGAAGGACAAAAATGCTATGAGATTGATGTGAAAAGTTGCGAGGAAAGAGCCGCAAAAGAAAGAAAATGGAAGCAAAATATAAAAGATGAACAAAGAAGAGAAAGGTTGATGGTGGATACCATAGATACAAGAGGTGAAGATATATCGCGAAAGCAAGTGCATGAAAACATTGGAAAATCATGATGGAAAGGAATCATTAAAAGGTTTGAATGGTACAGAGGCGAGAGAGCAAACAGGAGCAAAAAGTGTAAGAAATGAATAATCATCAAAAAACAATGACAAAAGCATATTAAGGGTAAGAGGAAGAAACAATAATTGAAGAAGAAATACGCGAGAATCTCGCCATCAAGAATGTATGATAATTTGATTGAAGAATTGAAAAACAAAAATGAATAAACAATGTAAGATTGTGCGATAGCTTCGCAAACAAAATGAATGATTGGATGAATTAACAAAAATGAAAGAGTGAGTGAATGGGACGAACCTTTATGGCGTACACCCTAGTTCGCGAATGATATTTCGCAAGAGGCAAATGTAAGACCTAAAGTGCGTCATATAAGGGGTATCACTTGAAATGGCTCAGGTGAAAAGGTTACACCGCTCCCGGAACTGAGTCATGGAGATTTGGGGCCCATGAAAGCCTATCCGGGAGAGATACCTTGGATTTCCAACTATATATATAAGGTTATACCCTGGTTGGACGCCCGAGGGTCTCTTCCAAGGAGTCGATGTATGCTCAAGGCGTCGGGGTACACGGTTGAGCCAAGAGTGCCTCAGGGCATTTGAAGTGTCTCGGCCATTCTTGGCAAGTCTTGGCATATGTTGCACTCGGCCCGAAGAAAACTCCACTTAGGGTGCGCTCGTAACCATAAACCCTATAGGTATAAGGGATAAGAGGCTGCAAAAACAGCTTGGTTGTTGTTAAGACCGGATGGGAGGATCTAGTCTTGTATGGCGATGTACGCCTCCTTGAAGGGGAAACCAGGGAGATGATAAGGGCGGCACCCTCCATTAGGGAGGCGATAAGTGTCACAAGACGACAATGTCATGGGGCTTTATATTCGCAAGAACATTTAGGCTGTCATATTGTCGCAATGAAAATGAAATATCTGAGGCAAAAATACTAAAGAAATGATAAGACAAGATCAATGGGTCATTACATGAAAGTGTAAAGATGTCCTGCGATCTTGTCGCAAGACGTCAATGTCATGGGATTTTATGTTCGCAAGAATATTTAGACTGTCATATTGATGCAAAATGAGGGGTGGCAGAATAAGACCTTTAACTAGGAAGGTAAAATAAGACCACACAAAAACAATGATAAGACAAGATCAATGGGTTATTACATGAAAATGTAAAGACGTCCTGCGATTTTTGTCGCAATGATGAATTTCAACATAAATGATGATAAAATAACACAAGAAATCGGGTAAGCAAACAAGCTTGCGAGTATGATTATATCTCTTCATTTATCTGTGAAGAATCAGCAACAGCAGTTGCGAAATTAAGAAGTATCATTACTTAAAGATTATCGACTTGATTTATCTCATGTGAAAATAAGTAATAGAGGCAAGTATGGGAATGATTAGAATAAAAATTTGTTATTTATTTTCACATGATAAATTTACAATAAGAGATTACAAATGGAAGGTTAAAAGGATAAATATACAAATATCACAAGAAGAGAAAGGAAAATGGAACAATCTAGCAACTTATTCTTCTTTATCAGATTCTTCTTCTTCACTCACATCACTATCAGAGACATCTGAGCAAGGCATATTATCAGGAATTTCATCGAGAAGACAAGGATATGAAGAAAGAGGAATGTTGTGATCATTGCAAATCTGCTCAATAGTTTGGTTGCGAAAACGAACAACATCATTATTGAAATTCGCCACAGTAGTTTGTAGTTGCTTCTTCATCTTAGAATATTTGTCATTGCGAAGAGAGAAGTCTTTTGCAAGTTGGTCTTTCTCAGATTCAAGTTCCTTGATTCTAGTTTGAAACCTCTTCTCAGATTCTACGAACAAATGACAATGAGTTAGCAGTTTAATAACATTTTCGTAAAAAAGAAGTGGAAAAATAATGAAGAATAGTAAAACAACCTTCTCTGTCAGAAATCATATCTTTAACCAAGGCATTATGCTCGAAGATGAAGACCGACGTTAACACCTAAGTTATTTCGGCATTATCTAGAACCTTCGCAGCCCGTGCGAATTCATCATCATTATTTATGACAAGAAGTGAACGAATTTGATTTTCTCGCTCATTAAGTATGGCATTTTGGCGAAGAGATTCATCTCGTTCAATTTGGACTTCAAGAAGGGTTTTTGGAATTTTGCTAATGCTTGTGCACCTTGATTAGCAATGCGATCCTTATCATCTATGAGGTCGCTAATTTTCTTCCTTAGAATATTATTACTCTCTGGGAGTCAAGATATAACCGTTTAAATCGATTGGCTAAACCTAAACTAGATCTATGTTCAATTTCTAGAAGATGAAATTTGGTTCGAAGTTCACTTAACGAGAGAGAATTAGTCTTGTTTGAAGAACTACTTAAAGATTCATTGAGATGAGCGAGAAGAGCATCATCATCCATAGGTTCGGGGAATGAATGGAGAAGGATGGCTTCGTCGAAAGATTATAAATGTCTGCGAAAATGATAAGTCGGGCAAAGAAAAATAAATGGCAAAGTAGAAATGGAGAAAAAGGAGGGTGTTATACCGTAAAGTTCTTTGATTAGCACTTTGAAGTGTAGATATTTTGTCTTTCCGAGAAGAAGATTCAACTCCCAATTGTTGAATTATTTCATCTTTCTTGCGAGATGTCGCAACTTCAATTTCTAGTTCTTTGATCTTCTCTTTAAGTTGAAGATTTTTCTTTTCAAGATTGTTGCGTCTTTTCTCAAGGTCTGAGGCAACGACAAAGGAAGCTCTCCTAGACTATAAGGAAAGTAAAGAAATTGTTAAGATAAAGTTTATAATCGAAATCGCAAAGAAATAACGAAATATGAACATACCAAAGCATTGAGTGCATTTAAGAGACTGGGAGTCATTGTTCGGAAACTCCGCGAAAAGATTCATTATCCTCTAACAGAGGGCATCACAAATTTTAGCGAGAGCTTCGCAAGTAGCGTATAAATGATCATCCCCCAATCCTTGCATAGAATCGGAGAAGACACTAGACAATTGCGCCATAGCGAAGCGGCCGAGTGATTCTCCTTTGCGAGAGAAGTTCCAACCTCATTTTCATCTTCGTGGAGAGCTCTCGCTGGTTTGGGAACTAGAACGAGAAGAGGGATGGATTTTCCATTTGTTAGAAGATGGAGCAGAAGATTTATCCTTGCGAAGAGTGATTTTATTCTTGCCCTTAACCTTCGCAGCTTCGGGAATGTCTATTTCTTCAACAACCTTCGCACACGAATGAAGATAAGAAACAGAGGCAACAATATTGTTAAAAATAACAAAAGAAAGTATTTCTTACTTCATCCGTGATCGATCGGAGTATCGCGAGTACTCGCCTTGGACGTCTACTATAACTCTTTTTCAATTTGGTAATCTGAAAATTTTGCAAGTCTAGTAAATATAAGAGGAAGGAAATATCATAAAGCAAGCCTGAAATAGGAAGTATACCTCTTTTGCCTTCTCGGGCCACTTAAATTCCCAAGGATGATAGTTTGCGAGATGCGCAGGGAGTGTATGAGAACCTGCAATATAAGGTCCACTCAAAAACAGAGGAACAACCCACCACTTCTCATCCTTGGAGTATCGAGGAACATTATTTTTGCCCGAGTGCCAGTCAATATCTTGCATAAGCAGCTTATCATTGGAAATATTATCTTTTCTCTTCAATCGAGCACCCCAACGAGATTTATCATTTCTCATATTTATTACTTCATAATTTTCAAAAAAGTTTTCTACAAGATATTTCTCAAATATCTATTTCTAAACCCGCGAATCTAGGATCTTTGACATCATCAGGATATAAAGATCCCTTACCGGCGCCACGATTGGCAAATTCAAGCATTAGACGGATGCAATCGCCACTTAGTTGATAAATAGCTCGCGAGAACTTCTCATGAGCAAGAATTTCATAGAATAAAGGTATCTCGGGATTGTAGAGAGGAATGGGAAGGCCTCTGAGGATTTGACCTAGCGAGATTATGATCTTCTCGATCATTACATTGATGATCGAAAAACAACTTTTGCAGAAAGTATAAATGAAGATTCTTGATCAGGAATGGTTGATAGGATGAAGCCCTTCTCTTACAAATTCTTTTGAGTTTCATTAAAAAGGGGTTTATATGTACGACCAAGTGAAGCCATTTTTAGGGTATGGGAATGATTAGAAAATTGAAGATCAAGAGAAAGAAAGAAGGGAAGATTTACAAGAAAAAGAAAACGCAGATGCGGAGGAAAAGAAGTTGCAGAGGGAAAATAAAAGAGAAGAAGAAAAGGGTGAGAAAACTATATATAGAGGGAAGAATACTCGAGAAAACAAATGCATTTAATGCGATATGGGACGTGAATGGTCAAGAATAAACGGTTGAAAGAGACGTGTCAAGAAAAGAGTGGAAGAAGAAACACCTGTAATAAATTCCGTACGGGAGTGAAACAGATAAAGATGAACAATTGCGAGATAAAGATGAGCAATTGCGGTATTTTAAAATATTGATTCTCATGACATTCTCTCCTTCGCAGAGAAGACATGAGAAGAGGCAAGATGTAGGATCAGAATATCGCGACATCAATACTTCGCGAGATTAATAAAGAACGACATTGCGAGAGAGTCACAGAGAAGTAAAATAAATGACGCAATGAATGACGACAGCCATAACAAGAGAAGAATGTGAAGACTCAGCGAGATTTAGGAGTGTCGCGAGAATTGGTATATGTACACCTGCGATATTTCGCAAGACATTCCCGAAAATAAAGGACATCTTAGCTTTCATCCACTGTGTACTACCCTATATAAAGGGTTGAGTAAATATGTTGTAGAGAGAGTTCTTTTGAATTGTTAAGCAAGTCTTGAGGAGAGAGAAAGTTTTAGAGTGATTGTAATTCTTTAACTCATTTCTATTTCTTATTGTAAAGATTCAAGTATTCAATCAATAGAAATCATAATCATTCATCTTAAAATGACTTAATTGTGTAAAATCTAGTGAGGGGTGTAGTGTAGGATTTCCTACAACTACAAGAATCATTTTGGGTACCCCCTATCTACTTCACTTGAGTGGGATTCCTACACAAAACCTAAATATATCAGACAATAATCATTTCATCATAAATTTGTCGGCCTTTACTCCACCTGAAATCGAGAGAGAAAGTGGAGGCGCCTGAGAGTTGTAGATGCCGGGAAATTCAGAGAGAAATTGAGAAGAAGAAGCTGTTCTGAATTGAGATCGAGTAGGGAAATGGGAATTGTAAGATTCTTGATGTGATTCTGCGTTTGAATCGTGAAGAACAGACAGAAACTGATTGTTTTCGTTGATGATGGTTGAACTGGTCAACAAGTATAGATTCATGAAGAACTAGGGTTTATAATGACCAAAGGAGATGGGGGTTTCGGTCGAAATTACGTTTAAGATTAAGAAATGAAGATATCAAGAAGAATCTTTGATGAGTTGGAAGTTAGGGTTTGAAGTGTAGTTTCTGGTGATACTGAATCATGGTTCTCTGGCAGTTTTAATGAAATGAGTTTGATGAATTTACAGAGAAAAAGGGTGCAAGACGTGAGTCTCTGGTGGGATGATTGTTGTAGACTGAACTGGTTTGGTTTGGAGGTAATCTGCAAGTTGTTGAGCTGAACTTCGGCTGTAGAACATGTGTTGTTATGGGTTTATGTGGTTGAAGATTTCAGGCAGAGAAAGGAAGGAGAGGTATCCTGAATTGGTGATGGATTGAATTAGTGAATGAATGGGTCAGTGCAGGGAAAGAGAGTTACGTGTGTCCGTTGGCTGTGACCTGAGAAGAATTGAGATGGAGTTGAATCTAATTATTACAGCTGAGCAGTGAATTGGTGCAGCTACAGATTATGCCAGACTATGAGCTGGTGTTGCTGATGGAACTGAAGGCGAAAAGTATTGAATTCATGGAGGAGATGCAGATTAGCACCAATTGGTTGTTGCCGTTGCAGTCAATGAGAATGAAACAGAAGTGGAGAATGCAGTTACATGGTTGAATGCAGGAGTGTACTGGAAATGATATAGTGTAGTATGGAGCTGTTTGAGTTGATGATGGTGAGAGCTAGAATATTGCAGGCATGAATCCAATGGTTATGTGCAAGAGTAAGTGGCAGTTGAGCAGGGTCGTAGCTGGTGTCAAGTTGCATATGGTGGTTGCAGTTGGTAAGTGTTAGGCATTGAAACTGGTAGAATGAGGATGATGTTGCTGCCACGGATTTAGGATGGATGCGGAAACGGCCGTTGCTGCAGGATTTGATATGCCTATGAACAAGGAGTTGTGCAGTTGGACAATAACAACAGTTGTGTAGAGCGGTGAGAAGAATTGAAGCACTGGTGGTGATTCTGTTGAACGCAGAAAAGAGTTGCTGTTGTGCAATTGCGTAGAACTGATGATGTTGTCGATACAGTGTGGCTTGGATCTGAAATGGGTTTGGTGTTGGTTTTGAAGCCGAGCCGTGTTGAATTGCGCTTGGAGCTAGTGATTGCAGCTCGGATGGTTCCGATTGATTCTGTGGGAAAGTCTTGGTGTTGTCTTTGGTGCATGAGAAATTGCAGCTGACGCAATGAATGCAAGGAAGGTTTCGCTGCTAATGAAATGATGGTTCCAGTTAATGCAGGTGGTATGACTGAGATGGAGAAGATGGAATTCTATGGATGTAACAGATGTTTAAGCTAAAAGTAGCGAAGAAGGTGGTTTAGTATTCTTTGCAGCTTGCGGGATGAAGTAGGGCCATCATGGTCGGCGGTGAAGCGAAGAAGCGCAATGATGGTGCAACACAACATAAAGCCCGTGCACATCGCAAAATGGCCTAGGCCAAGGTGACTCAGATCTGACTCGTTCCTGACTCAACCTCTGACTCGGACGCCGTTAGTGACCGTTAGTCATCTGTCAGTTTTAACGGTGGACTGTTAGTTTGACCCCGGATACCTGAGCTGTTTGCCGGTCACCTGAAGTTGATTCCCGGTAACTTTCCGGCCAATTTCCGGCACTATACCAGTTTTCCGACGACTACCTTTGGGGCAGATTTTCATATGGGTTTTTTCTCACACACGGGCTTGGTGGACTCTTATCTATTGGACCTTTGAAGACTAGATCTAATTTTGGAACAAGAGGAGCTATAAAAGATAGGTCTTTCTACAACTTTGAGAGATCACGTATTTTTACTTGGAGTTTTTGGGAGAGAGCCGCAGCTAGGGTTTGATTTCGTTTTTGTATTTTGATCCTCTTTATTTCAATTATTATTATGATGATGAACTCCAAAACTATGAGTAACTAAACTATTTTTTGATTAAGGGTGATTTCAAAGCCCAAAATATGAACCTATAATTGATATGCAATAGCTCGTTTTCTCGCAAGTTTAGTTATTTTTTGATTTCTACCATGCTAATAATGCTTATGGATTGTTCCTTAATTGTTTAAGTTCGAAATTAAATAGTTATGTCACAATCTTATTGCTAGTTTAGATTTTCTTCGATCCGTAATTGTCTAGAGAATTAAACACAAGTAGCGATATGTGGGTATTGATGATGGGATTTTGTTAAATGCCCATATGTAGAAATTGACACTAGTAGGTGATTCATGCTTTTGAATTCATCACTAGGAGCAACCCTATCTCACAAAACTTAGAGCATTTGTTTAAGTCACACCTAGAGAGCGTACTTCTAGGAAACTTGGCAAGTAGAATCCGGTAGTCGAGCGCTTCCATATCCGGTGAGCCTAGGGGATAATAACGGGATAGTTGAGCGTACTAATTATCCTAGGGTTGTTAGTAACAAGATAATGCGAAGAACGTGCTATATATCGATTTGTTTATGTTTCGTGGTCGAGAATGATTCCTTAATCAATTCCATCTCATATTTGAATATAACTTTACAATTTTCAGAATTTCTATAAAAAAAATCTTCTTTGCTAAGAGTATTTGCATAACAACTATTATTTCATACCTCCCTTGGGACGAATCTGCTTTCATATATTACTTGCTAGTGTAAAGAGAAGTAGAAAATATTATTTGCGAGTTCGACACCTCGTCAAAATTGGCGCCGCTGCCGGGGAGGCCGTGGCAAGTTTAGTTGTTATTTTTATTCTTAGTTGTTACTTTTGCTTTTATTTTCAATTTCAGTTTACTTATTCAACCTCTTAGAATCTGATTTTCAGGTACTATTTCTTTGGTGAATGCGTGGAGAGGGCAGACCAAGTCCAATTGGTGTACGTCTTCGTTCGGGCACTTTACTTAAAGACTTCATTCGAGCAGTGAACACTCCACTACCTCCTAGTTCTTCACCTAACGAATTCTCGGATTCAGACAAAGAGGAAGACAACACAATGGGAGATCGACCACCTGCTCCAAGAACACTGAAGGAGCTCACTTCTCCAAACATTGACCAGCAGCCTTTATGTATTCAGCTGAATGGAACCATTGAGTTGAAGCCGCAATTGATTCACTTGCTGCCCAAATTCAGAGGTTTAGCTGGAGAGGATCCTAATCGTCACTTACAACAATTTCATCATGTTGTGACTAGTTTGAAGCAAGCAATTGCAGATGCCGATATGGCTATGATGATAGCTTTTCCTTTCTCCCTTATAGATGCTGCAGGAGAGTGGTTCTTTTGCTTACCTCCTGGGAGTATAACCACATGGAATGGGATGAATAAATTATTCCTTGAGAAGTATTTCCCGGCATCAAAAGCAGTTGTGATTCGCAAGGAGATTTGTGGCATTAGACAAGTATCGGGGGAGACTCTCTATGAGTATTGGGAGCGCTACAAGAAGCTTTTAGCTAGCTGTCCACACCACCAAATCAGCGATCAACTCATTATTCAATACTTCTACGAGGGGCTGCTTTCTAATGATAGAAATTTGATCGATGCCGCAAGTGGTGGTGCACTCACCAACAAAACCATTGCTGAATCTACAAGCTTGTTAGAGAATATGGCTGCAAACACTCAACAATTCTACACTAGGGGTGAACAAATGGTAAGGAAAGTAAATGAAGTTGGCGATTCTCCACACATGAAATAGAGGATGGGTAACATGGAGAGGATGATGCAACAAATAGCAGCCATGATCATACCATCATCACACACCGAAGATGTTGAGCAAGCAAGTGCTATGTACCAAAATCAGCAAAGGCCGAGGTATGATCCGTACTCCAACACATATAATCCAGGTTGGCGTGATCATCCCAATTTTAGCTATGCCAACAAGCAAGCTGCAGCAAATCCTACTTTCAATCAACAAGGAGGGTACCAATTCATGCAAAGACCACAACAAGAAACTCAAGGTACAAGTGTGGATGACAAGTTTACTTTTATGATGCAAAGTATGCAAGAGATTTCAAAGACAATGCAAGGGTTCAATCAATTCCATCAGAAATCCGAGATGGCTATGAGAGATGTGCAAAACCAAGTTAGTCAATTGGCTAATGATATGAATCAACTCAAGGCACAAGGATCTGGAAACTCCATTCGCAATCACTGAATCATAAAGAGAATGCCAATGCTATTGAGCTGCGAAGTGGGAAGCAAGTAGAGAAACCAGTAACATCACTGGTGTCCCATGAATCTGATTTGGAGAAAGAAGAGGGTTAAACATCCCCTAAATAGGCTGACCCGGTAATAAATTCTAACTCTAAAACTCGTGTTTCTACTTATGCTACTCCTCCGCCTTTTCCTAGCAGGTTTGCAAAGTAGAACAAGGAGACACTGTACCAAGAGATTTGGGAGATCTTTAAGAAGATTGAAGTGAACATTCCACTCATTGAGGCGATAAGGCAGGTTCCTCGCTATGCAAATTTCTTGAAGGAATTGTGCACTAACAAGCACAAATTGACCGGTAATGAGGTATGAGTGTGGGGAGAATGCTTCAAGATATCTTCAAAAGAAACTCCCACCTAAGTTGAAAGATCCCTATAGTTTCATCATACCATGTACTATTGGTAAAATCGATTTGAACGTGCTTTGCTAGATTTAGGAGCATCCATTAATGTCATGCCCGCTTAGTTTATGAATCCTTGAAACTTGGTCCTCTTAAGAACACCGGTATTGTTATACAACTTGTTGATAGATCTAATACTTACCCGAAAGGGGTCATTGAAGATGTTTTGGTGCAGGTTAATCAACTCATTTTTCTGGCAGATTTCTATGTTCTTGACATGATG
Organism: Papaver armeniacum; assembly: GCA_023531295.1. Taxonomy (NCBI): domain Eukaryota; kingdom Viridiplantae; phylum Streptophyta; class Magnoliopsida; order Ranunculales; family Papaveraceae; genus Papaver; species Papaver armeniacum. Next base: position 28,130 of record JAJJWW010008753.1, on the reverse strand, counting down.
GATGAAGATTCACCATCGTCTACTCCCTTGTTGTTGGGTAGACCATTCATGAGAACCGTTAGAACGAAGATAGACGTTTTCAAAGGCGCCTTAAATATGGAATTTGATGATGAGATCATAAGTTTCAATATCTTTGAGGCTATGAGATATCCTAGTGATGTGCATTCATGTTTTTCTATTGATATTATTGATTCTCTAGCTCAACAGATTTTTGAATTGAATGGTGATGATGCTTTAGAAAATACCATAGTGGAAGGTTTAGGTTATGGAAAATACAAAGACCTTGAAAGTGAAGTGTCTATTTGTGATGAGCTTAAAGAGGTTGTTTTAGCTCTTAACTCATTAAAATAAGTTCCACAAAAGTATAATGCGTCTTATGTTTCTTTGCCGCTTACTAATGAGAAACTTTTACCATCGATTGTGCAAGCACCTATTCTTGAGTTGAAACCTCTTCCGGACCACCTCAAATACGTATATTTGGGTGATAAGGAAGAGTTGCCGGTGATCATTGCCAAAGGCCTTACCAAGGTGCAAGAGGAGAAACTTGTTCGAGTGCTAAGAGAGTACAAGTCAGCAATTGGGTGGACCATTGCCGATATCAAAGGAATCAGTCCTTCCACATGTATGCACCGAATACTTCTTGAGGATGGGGCAAAACCAACAAGAGAAGCTCAACGTCGCTTGAACCCTCCGATGATGGAAGTAGTCAAGAAAGAAATCCTGAAGTTGTTGGATGTCGGGGTTATCTATCCCATATCCGATAACAAATGGGTGAGCCCGGTTCAAGTCGTTCCAAAGAAGTCCGGAATCAAGGTTGTGAAAAACGATGATAATAACTTGGTTCCAACAAGAATTCAGACCGGTTGGAGAGTTTGCATTGACTACCGAAAGCTCAACTCTACCACCTGAAAGGACCATTTTCCCTTACCATTCATTGATCAAATGCTGGAAAGGTTAGCTGGACACTCTCATTATTGCTTTCTTGACGGTTTTTCAGGTTATAACCAGATTGTAATAGCTTCGGAAGATCAAGAAAAGACGACGTTTACTTGTCCTTTTGGCACTTTTGCGTATAGACGTATGCCATTTGGCTTGTGCAATGCTCCAGCCACTTTTCAACGTTGTATGGTAAGTATATTTTTAGATTATGTGGAAAGCATCATAGAAGTGTTTATGGATGATTTTAGCGTGTATGGTGATTCTTTTGACAAGTGCTTAGATAACCTTACACTTATTCTTAAACGATGCGTAGAAACTAATCTTGTGCTTAATTGGGAAAAGTGTCACTTTATGGTGAATCATGGGATTGTACTAGGCCATGTTATATCCTCTAAGGGGTTAGAAGTGGATAAGGCTAAGATAGATTTGATTCGAAACTTACAATACCCCACAACTATGAGGGAGGTTCGCTCTTTTCTTGGTCATGCAGGTTTTTATAGGAGATTCATCAAGGATTTCTCCAAGATTGCAATGCCCCTGTGTAGACTTTTTCAGAAAGATGTGGCCTTTGATTGTGATAAGGAATGCAAGGAATCTTTTGACACCTTGAAAGAGTTGTTGACTACCGCACCAATCATCAAACCACCGGACTGGAGCAAGCCATTTGAGTTGATGTGCGATGCAAGTGATTATGCCGTTGGAGCCATGTTGGGACAACGAGATGGTAAAGTTCCATATGCCATTTATTATGCTTTTAGAACTCTTAACGGTGCACAAATCAACTACTCCAATACAGAAAAGGAGCTATTGCCATAGTGTTTGCACTAGAGAAGTTTAGATCTTACTTGGTGGGTACAAAGGTGGTGGTTTTCTCTGACCATGCTGCACTTCGATACTTGCTCACAAAGAAGGATGCTAAGCCAAGGCTCATAAGGTGGATTCTTCTTCTTCAAGAGTTCAACTTGCAAATCAAGGACAAGAAGGGCAGTGAGAATACTATAGCGGATTATTTAAGCAGATTGGTTGTGTCCGAATAAGCGATTCCTTTGCATGATAGCTTCCCGGATGAACAACTCTTTGCGGTTGTTGGCACAACTCCATGGTACGTTGATATTGTTAACTTCTTGGTGACGGGACAAGTACCTAGTTCCATGTCTACATTTCAGAAACACAAGCTCAAGAAGATTGCTAAGCAATATATATGAGATGAATCTTATTTGTGGAAGCATTGCTCCAATCAAATGATCCGCAGGTGCGTACTCGAATCCGAGTTCCAATCAATTATGAATTTATGTCACTCATATGCTTGTGGTGGCCATTTCGGAGCCAAGAGGACAGCCCTCAAGGTTCTCGAAAGTGGTTTTTATTGGCCTACATTGTTTAAGGATGCATATCTATTTTGTAAGGCTTGTGATAGGTGTCAAAGGACATGCAATCTTGGTGCTAGAAACCAAATGCCGCAAACACCAATTCTCGCTGTTGAGATTTTTGATGTTTGGGGTATCGATTTTATGGGGCCTTTTGTGAATTCCAATGGGAAATTTTATATACTTCTTGCTGTAGATTATGTTTCTAAGTGGGTGGAAGCTAAAGCCACCCCTACTAATGATTCTCAAGTTGTGTGTGAGTTTGTGAATAAACATATCTTTTCTAGATTTGGTACACCTCGAGTGGTGATTAGTGATGGAGGGTCGCACTTCAAGAGATCCTTTCATGCTCTTCTAAATAAGTATAATATTTCTCATAAAGTTGGCACACCGTACCATCCACAAACGAGTGGTCAAGATGAAATTTCCAACCGGAGATTAAGTCCATCTTAGAGAAGACGATGAACGTCACAAGGAAGGATTGGAGTTATAGACTCAATGACGCTTTGTGGGCGTCTAGGACAGCTTACAATACACCCATCGGTATGTCTCCTTTTAGGCTTGTCTATGGTAAACCTTGCCATCTTCCCGTCGAACTTGAACACAAAGCTTATTAGGCCATCAAGGTATGTAATATGGAATTAGATGCAGCTGGTGAACATAGGAAACTTCAACTCAATGAGTTAGAAGAGATACGTAATGATGCATATGAAAGTTCACGCATTTACAAAGAAAAGACCAAGGCTTTCCATGATAAAATGGTTTCCCGAAAGAGTTTTGAAGTAGGGAAGAAAGTTCTTTTATTCTATTATCTTCTTAAATTGTTTCTGGGTAAACTTAGGTCTAGATGGGTTGGACCATTTGTTGTTACTAATGTGTTTGCGCATGGTGCAGTTGAAATTAGTAGTCCCAAAACAGGGCTAGTTTCCAAGGTCAACGGCCATCGTTTGAAACCATACTATGAGCAATTTGTGACGGAGAATCAGGATATGGTCACATTTAGTGATCCACTCCCTCTGGAGGAGTAATTGGAGCCGAAAGTCGGGCTGACGACTTTAAACCAAGCGCTAAGTGGGAGGAAACCCACCGGTTTTGTATCTTTATCTTTATCTTTTTATTTTATCTTTGTTTTTGCAAATCATTTGCGGAATTTCCCACCTTGAACTTTACTTTGAATGACTAAATTTTAAATTGAGGACAATGTAAAGTTTAAGTGTGGGGGAGCATTTATATGTTTTTAGAGTTTGAAGCCTTTAGAAAAAAAAATAGAAAAATAGAAAAAACGAAAAAAAAATTTGCTTTATAAACTCCGAAATCTAGAAACTTGTGCTTTTTAGGATGAAACTACCAACATATGTGGATGGAATCATCTTGATTGCAGGAGTTGAGGAACCCATTAACTAAAAGGACGGACAGAGCTCATGTGTTTAGAAATAATATGATAGTTGTCACCATATCTCGGAATGTCACCATATCACCTTCTGTTTTTATTTTTGCAATATCTTTTTGTTTATCTAAGTGATTTGGTGGGTCACTAACATCGAATTGTTATTACTGCTAGGATGAAATAGAGTGATTGAGTTACCAAAAAAAAAAAAAAAGACCAATTAGACCAACCGGAGTATATGCAAAAAAAAAAAAAAAGATTGACACTTGGATATAGCAATATGTGTGTGTTCTCCCTGTCTCCGTCGCCTAAACAAGCGTGGAATGCAGGATCCACGGGAACTATCATGTAATCTGTTGACAAGAAGCATGCGCTTGGATCCAAAAGATCTAATCATGATGTCAATTCGAAAAAGAAAAAAAGTGAAAAAGTGAAAAAGAGAAAAAAAGAAAAAAAAATTATTATTATTATTTTTGTTCAATAAGATTGTCGACTGCTGGTTCCCTTGTATTTGCCAGTTCAATTGATCTAGAATTAAGATTGTCGATTGTTGGTTCCATTGTATATGCCAGCTGAGTTGATATTAGAATTCAGGCCAGTATCTCAATCCATTGGGTCATAGGTTCATCTTGGCAGTGACCTTCAGATAGATATGGGAAACACCATTCACTTAGTCAACATTCGCAAATATCTATTTCTATATCCATCTTCTTATTTTATTCATGTGTGATTGTGGTTAGTTAAATTCCGAGTATTGTGGTTTGTTCGACTTTCCGAGTAGAGCTTTGTTTATATATGAATTGAATTTGCATCAAGGTACCTCCTCCTGTAGTCATTTTGGATTCGTTCATAGACTCTTCACAGGTAGTTGGAATTTGGAGTAAAAGGTTTTGTAGGTACACCTCTTGTAAACCTTCACGAGACTAAAACTCGTCCACTAGGGACACCTAGGGGTTCAAAGGCTTGTTATTTATGCTAAAATTAACCGTAGCCTCGACGAGACGGAATTGTATGTATGTTTAGATTTATTTTGTTTGATTTGCTCGAGGACTAGCAAAGTCTAAGTGTGGGGGAATTTGATAGGTGTCTAAAACACCTTAATATTTATCTATTGTTTATGCTTTCTTTGCTCATTTTTCTTGTAAAATATGTATCTTATGTTTGTTTTTGAGTGTTTAGGTACTCTGGAGTCATTTGGAATAAAATAAGAAGAAACAACGCAAAAGTCTCATCTCATGTGCAACTGCTATTGGAGGCGGATTATTTCTCATTATTTGCTTTTATTTCTTCATCTCTGTCTGAAAAGTATGTCGGCTTTAGTGATGCGAATTTCTGTTTGAAAAGCACGACTGTTTTAGTTATGAAGAGACATTGAAGAGAAGAAGTGAATCTGAGGAATAAGAGACAAGTTGTTGTTGTTGGAGGAACTCGAAAGAAGGAGAAAGTGTTTAATTTGAGCATAAGGGTGCAAGCGAGTGAAATGGGAGTTGAGCAAAGTCAACATAAGGGTTGCTATTTAGTTGGCCTATATTAGAATCATTTTGGGTACCCCCTATCTACTTCACTTGATTAGGATTCCTACACAAAACCTAAAAATATCAGACAATAATCATTTCCTCATAAATTTGTCGGCCTTTACTCCACCTGAAATCGAGAGAGAAAGTGGAGGCGCCTGAGAGTTGTAGATGCTGGGAAATTCAGAGAGAAATTGAGAAGAAGAAGCTGTTCTGAATTGAGATCGAGTAGGGAAATGGGAATTGTAAGATTCTTGATGTGATTCTGCGTTTGAATCGTGAAGAACAGACAAAAACTGATTGTTTTTGTTGATGATGGTTGAACTGGTCAGCAAGTATAGATTCATGAAGAACTAGGGTTTATAATGACCAAAGGAGATGGGGGTTTCTGTCGAAATTACGTTTAAGAGTAAGAAATGAAGATATCAAGAAGAATCTGTGATGAGTTGGAAGTTAGGGTTTGAAGTGTAGTTTCTGGTGATACTGAATCATGGTTCTCTGGCAGTTTTAATGAAATGAGTTTGATGAATTTACAGAGAAAAAGGGTGCAAGCCGTGAGTCTCTGGTGGGATGATTGTTGTAGACTAAACTGGTTTGGTTTGGAGGTAATCTGCAAGTTGTTGAGCTAAACTTCAGCTGTAGAACATGTGCTGTTATGGGTTTATGTGGTTGAAGATTTCGAGCAGAGAAAGGAAGGAGAGGTGGCTTTGAATTGGTGATGGATTGAATTAGTGAATGAATGGGTCGGTGCGGGGAAAGAGAGTTGTGTGTGTCCGTTGGCTGTGACCTGAGAAGAATTGAGATGGAGTTGAATCTAATTATTGCAGCTGAGCAGTGAATTGGTGCAGCTACAGATGATGCCGTACTATGAGTTGGTGTTGCTTGATGGAACGAAGGCGAAAGTATTGAACTCATGGAGGAGATGCGGATTAGCACCAATTGGTTGTTGCGTTTCAGACAATGAGAATGAAGAGTGGAGAATGCAGTTACATGGTTGAATGCAGGAGTGTACTGGAAATGATATAGTGTAGTATGGAGTTGTTTGAGTTGATGATGGTGAGAGCTAGAAGATTGCAGGCATGAATCCAATGGTTATGTGCAAGAGTAAGTGGCAGTTGAGCAGGGTCGTAGCTGGTGTCAAGTTGCAGATGGTGGTTGCAGTTGGTAAGTGTTAGGCATTGAAACTGGTAGAATGAGGATGATGTTGCTGCCACGGATTTAGGATGGATGCGGAAACGGCCGTTGCTGCAGGATTTGATATGCCTATGAACAAGGAGTTGTGCAGTTGGACAATAACAACAGCTGTGTAGAGCGGTGAGAAGAATTGAAGCACTGGTGGTGATTCTGTTGAACGCAGAAAAGAGTTGTTGTTGTGCAATTGCAGGTTGAACTGATGATGTTGTCGATACAGTGTGGCTTGGATCTGAAATGGGTTTTGTGTTGGTTTTTGAAGCTGAGCTGTGTTGAATTGCAGTTGGAGCTAGTGATTGCAGCTCAGATGGTTCTGATTGATTCTCGTGGGGAAAGTCTTGGTGTCTTGGTGCATGAGAAATTGCGGTGGACGCAATGAATGCAAGGAAGGTTTCGCTGCTAATGAAATGATGGTTCCGTTAATGCAGGTGGTATGACTGAGATGGAGAAGATGGAATTCTATGGATGTAACATATGTTTAAGCTAAAAGAAGCGAAGAAGGTGGTTTAGTATTGCTGCAGGCTTGCACGGATGAAGTAGGGCCATCATGGTCACGGTGAAGCAGTGAAGCGCAATGATGGTGCAACACGACATAAAGCCTGTGCAATACTGCAAATGGCCTAGGCCAAGGTGACTCAGATCTGACTCGTTCCTGACTCAACCTCTGACTCGGACGCCGTTAGTGACCGTTAGTCATCTGTCAGTTTTAACGGTGGACTGTTAGTTTGACCCCGGATACTGAGTTGTTTGCTTAGGTCACACAAGTTGATTCCGGTAACTTTCCGGCCAATTTAAAACACTATACCAAGTTTTCAACGACTACCTTTGGGGCAGATTTTCATATGGGTTTTTTCTCACACACGGGCTTGGTGGACTCTTATCTATTGGACCTTTGAAGACTAGATCTAATTTTGGAACAAGAGGAGCTATAAAAGAGAGGTCTTTCTACAACTTTGAGAGATCACGTATTTTTACTTGGAGTTTTTGGGAGAGAGCCGCAGCTAGGGTTTGATTTCATTTTTGTATTTTGATCCTCTTTATTTCAATTATTATTATGATGATGAACTCCAAAACTATGAGTAACTAAACTATTTTTTGATTAAGGGTGATTTCAAAGCCCAAAATATGAACCTATAATTGATATGCAATAGCTCGTTTTCTCGCAAGTTTAGTTATTTTTTGATTTCTACCATGCTAATAATGCTTATGGATTGTTCCTTAATTGTTTAAGTTCGAAATTAAATAGTTATGTCACAATCTTATTGCTAGTTTAGATTTTATTCGATCCGTAATCTAGAGAATTAAACACAAGTAGCGATATTTGGGTATTGATGATGGGATTTTGTTAAATGCCCATATGTAGAAATTGACACTAGTAGGTGATTCATGCTTTTGAATTCATCACTAGGAGCAACCCTATCTCACAAAACTTAGAGCATTTGTTTAAGTCACACCTAGAGAGCGTACTTCTAAGAAACTTGGCAAGTAGAATCCGGTAGTCGAGCGCTTCCATATCCGGTGAGCCTAGGGGATAATAACGGGATAGTTGAGCGTACTAATTATCCTAGGGTTGTTAGTAACAAGATAATGCGAAGAACGTGCTATATATCGATTTGTTTATGTTTCGTGGTCGAGAATGATTCCTTAATCAATTCCATCTCATATTTGAATATAACTTTACAATTTTCAGAATTTCTATAAAAAAAATCTTCTTTGCTAAGAGTATTTGCATAACAACTATTATTTCATACCTCCCTTGGGACGAATCTGCTTTCATATATTACTTGCTAGTGTAAAGAGAAGTAGAAAATATTATTTGCGAGTTCGACACCTCGTCAAAATTGGCGCCGCTGCCGGGGAGGCAGTGGCAAGTTTAGTTGTTATTTTTATTCTTAGTTGTTACTTTTGCTTTTATTTTCAATTTCAGTTTACTTATTCAACCTCTTAGAATCTGATTTTCAGGTACTATTTCTTTGGTGAATGCGTGGAGAGGGCAGACCAAGTCCAATTGGTGTACGTCTTCGTTCGGGCACTTTACTTAAAGACTTCATTCGAGCAGTGAACACTCCACTACCTCCTAGTTCTTCACCTAACGAATTCTCGTATTCAGACAAAGAGGAAGACAACACAATGGGAGATCGACCACTGCTCCAAGAACACTGAAGGAGCTCACTTCTCCAAACATTGACCAGCCCAGCCTTTATGTATTCAACAATGGAACCATTGAGTTGAAGCCGCAATTGATTCACTTGCCGCCCAAATTCGTAGGTTTAGCCGGAGAGGATCCTAATCGTCACTTACAACAATTTCATCATGTTGTGACTAGTTTGAAGCAAGCAATTGCAGATGCCGATATGGCTATGATGATAGCTTTTCCTTTCTCCCTTATAGATGCTGCAGGAGAGTGGTTCTTTTGCTTACCTCCTGGGAGTATAACCACATGGAATGGGATGAATAAATTATTCCTTGAGAAGTATTTCCCGGCATCAAAGCGGTTGTGATTCGCAAGGAGATTTGTGGCATTAGACAAGTATCGGGAGACTCTCTATGAGTATTGGGAGCGCTACAAGAAGCTTTTAGCTAGCTGTCCACACCACCAAATCAGCGATCAACTCATTATTCAATACTTCTACGAGGGGTGCTTTCTAATGATAGAAATTTGATCGATGCCGCAAGTGGTGGTGCACTCACCAACAAAACCATTGCTGAATCTACAAGCTTGTTAGAGAATATGGCTGCAAACACTCAACAATTCTACACTAGGGGTGAACAAATGGTAAGGAAAGTAAATGAAGTTGGCGATTCTCCACACATGGAACAGAGGATGGGTAACATGGAGAGGATGATGCAACAAATAGCAGCCGCCGTCATACCATCATCACACACCGAAGATGTTGAGCAAGCAAGTGCTACGTACCAAAATCAGCAAAGGCCGAGGTATGATCCGTACTCCAACACATATAATCCAAAGTTGGCGTGATCATCCCAATTTTAGCTATGCCAACAAGCAAGCTGCAAGAAATCCTACTTTCAATCAACAAGGAGGGTACCAATTCATGCAAATACCACAACAAGAAACTCAAGGTACAAGTGTGGATGACAAGTTTACTTTTATGATGCAAAGTATGCAAGAGATTTCAAAGACAATGCAAGGGTTCAATCAATTCCATCAGAAATCCGAGATGGCTATGAGAGATGTGCAAAACCAAGTTAGTTAATTGCTAATGATATGAATCAACTCAAGGCACAAGGATCTGGAAACTCCATTCGCAATCACTGAATCATAAAGAGAATGCCAATGCTATTGAGCTGCGAAGTGGGAAGCAAGTAGAGAAACCAGTAACATCACTGGTGTCCCATGAATCTGATTTGGAGAAAGAAGAGGGTTAAACATCCCCTAAAAAGGCTGACCCGGTAATAAATTCTAACTCTAAAACTCGTGTTTCTACTTATGCTACTCCTCCTCCTTTTCCTAGCAGGTTTGCAAATTAGAACAAGGAGACACTGTACCAAGAGATTTGGGAGATCTTTAAGAAGATTGAAGTGAACATTCCACTCATTGAGGCGATAAGGCATGTTCCTCGCTATGCAAATTTCTTGAAGGAATTGTGCACTAACAAGCACAAATTGACCGGTAATGAGGTATGAGTGTGGGGGAGAATGCTTCAAAGATATCTTCAAAAGAAACTCCCACCTAAGTTGAAAGATCCCGGTAGTTTCATCATACCATGTACTATTGGTAAAATCAGTTTTGAACGTGCTTTGCTAGATTTAGGAGCATCCATTAATGTCATGCCCGCTTCCGTTTATGAATCCTTGAAACTTGGTCCTCTTAAGAACACCGGTATTGTTATACAACTTGCTGATAGATATAATACTTACCCGAAAGGGGTCATTGAAGATGTTTTGGTGCAGGTTAATCAACTCATTTTTCCGGCAGATTTCTATGTTCTTGACATGATGGATGAAGATTCACCATCGTCTACTCCCTTGTTGTTGGGTAGACCATTCATGAGAACCGTTAGAACGAAGATAGACGTTTTCAAAGGCGCCTTAAATATGGAATTTGATGATGAGATCATAAGTTTCAATATCTTTGAGGCTATGAGATATCCTAGTGATGTGCATTCATGTTTTTCTATTGATATTATTGATTCTCTAGCTCAACAGATTTTTGAATTGAATGGTGATGATGCTTTAGAAAACACCATAGTGGAAGGTTTAGGTTATGGAAAATACAAATACCTTGAAAGTGAAGTGTCTATTTGTGATGAGCTTAAAGAGGTTGTTTTAGCTCTTAACTCATTAAAGTAAGTTCCACAAAAGTATAATGCGTCTTATGTTTCTTTCGCCGCTTACTAATGAGAAACTTTTACCATCGATTGTGCAGCACCTATTCTTGAGTTGAAACCTCTTCCGACCACCTCAAATACGTATATTTGGGTGATAAGGAAGAGTTGCCTATGATCATTGCCAAAGGCCTTACCAAGGTGCAAGAGGAGAAACTTGTTCGAGTGCTAAGAGAGTACAAGTCGGCAATTGGGTGGACCATTGCCGATATCAAAGGAATCGAGTCCTTCCACATGTATGCACCGAATACTTCTTGAGGATGGGGCAAAAACCAACAAGAGAAGCTCAACGTCGCTTGAACCCTCCGATGATGGAAGTAGTCAAGAAAGAAGTCTTGAAGTTGTTGGATGTCAAGGTTATCTATCCCATATCCGATAACAAATGGGTGAGCCCGGTTCAAGTCGTTCCAAAGAAGTCCGGAATCAAGGTTGTGAAAAATGATGATAATAACTTGGTTCCAACAAGAATTCAGACTGTTGGAGAGTTTGCATTGACTACCGAAAGCTCAACTCTACCACTGAAAGGACCATTTTCCCTTACCATTCATTGATCAAATCTTTGGAAAGGTTAGCTGGACACTCTCATTATTGCTTTCTTGACGGTTTTCAGTTATAACCATTGTAATAGCTTCGGAAGATCAAGAAAAGACGACGTTTACTTGTCCTTTTGGCACTTTTGCGTATAGACGTATGCCATTTGGCTTGTGCAATGCTCCAGCCACTTTTCAACGTTGTATGGTAAGTATATTTTTAGATTATGTGGAAAGCATCATAGAAGTGTTTATGGATGATTTTAGCGTGTATGGTGATTCTTTTGACAAGTGCTTAGATAACCTTACACTTATTCTTAAACGATGCGTAGAAACTAATCTTGTGCTTAATTGGGAAAAGTGTCACTTTATGGTGAATCATGGGATTGTACTAGGCCATGTTATATCCTCTAAGGGGTTAGAAGTGGATAAGGCTAAGATAGATTTGATTCGAAACTTACAATACCCCACAACTATGAGGGAGGTTCGCTCTTTTCTTGGTCATGCAGGTTTTTATAGGAGATTCATCAAGGATTTCTCCAAGATTGCAATGCCCCTGTGTAGACTTTTTCAGAAAGATGTGGCCTTTGATTGTGAAAGGAATGCAAGGAATCTTTTGACACCTTGAAAGAGTTGTTGACTACCGCACCAATCATCAAACCACCGGACTGGAGCAAGCCATTTGAGTTGATGTGCGATGCAAGTGATTATGCCGTTGGAGCCATGTTGGGATAACGAGATGGTAAAGTTCCATATGCCATTTATTATGCTTTTAGAACTCTTAACTTGCACAAATCAACTACTCCAATACGGAAAAGGAGCTATTGCCATAGTGTTTGCACTAGAAGTTTAGATCTTACTTGGTGGGTACAAAGGTGGTGGTTTTCTCGACCATGCCGCACTTCGATACTTGCTCACAAAGAAGGATGCTAAGCCAAGGCTCATAAGGTGGATTCTTCTTCTTCAAGAGTTCAACTTGCAAATCAAGGACAAGAAGGGCAGTGAGAATACTATAGCGGATTATTTAAGCAGATTGGTTGTGTCCGAATAAGCGATTCCTTTGCATGATAGCTTCCCGGATGAACAACTCTTTGCGGTTGTTGGCACAACTCCATGGTACATTGATATTGTTAACTTCTTGGTGACGGGACAAGTACCTAGTTCCATGTCTACATTTCAGAAACACAAGCTCAAGAAGATTTCTAAGCAATATATATGGGATGAATCTTATTTGTGGAAGCATTGCTCCAATCAAATGATCCGCAGTGCGTTTTCGAATCCGAGTTCCAATCAATTCTGAATTTATGTCACTCATATGCTTGTGGTGGCCATTTCGGAGCCAAGAGGACAGCCCTCAAGGTTCTCGAAAGTGGTTTTTATTGGCCTACATTGTTTAAGGATGCATATCTATTTTGTAAGGCTTGTGATAGGTGTCAAAGGACATGCAATCTAGGTGCTAGAAACCAAATGCCGCAAACACCAATTCTCATTGTTGAGATTTTTGATGTTTGGGGTATCGATTTTATGGGGCCTTTTGTGAATTCCAATGGGAAATTTTATATACTTCTTGCTGTAGATTATGTTTCTAAGTGGGTGGAAGCTAAAGCCACCCCTACTAATGATTCTCAAGTTGTGTGTGAGTTTGTGAATAAACATATCTTTTCTAGATTTGGTACACCTCGAGTGGTGATTAGTGATGGAGGGTCGCACTTCAAGAGATCCTTTCATGCTCTTCTAAATAAGTATAATATTTCTCATAAAGTTGGCACACCGTACCATCCACAAACGAGTGGTCAAGATGAAATTTCCAACCGGGAGATTAAGTCCATCTTAGAGAAGACGATGAACGTCACAAGGAAGGATTGGAGTTATAGACTCAATGACGCTTTGTGGGCGTCTAGGACAGCTTACAATACACCCATCGGTATGTCTCCTTTTAGGCTTGTCTATGGTAAACCTTGCCATCTTCCCGTCGAACTTGAACACAAAGCTTATTAGGCCATCAAGGTATGTAATATGGAATTAGATGCAGCTGGTGAACATAGGAAACTTCAACTCAATGAGTTAGAAGAGATACGTAATGATGCATATGAAAGTTCACGCATTTACAAAGAAAAGACCAAGGCTTTCCATGATAAAATGGTTTCTAAAGAGTTTTGAAGTAGGGAAGAAAGTTCTTTTATTCTATTATCTTCTTAAATTGTTTCTGGGTAAACTTAGGTCTAGATGGGTTGGACCATTTGTTGTTACTAATGTGTTTGCGCATGGTGCAGTTGAAATTAGTAGTCCCAAAACAGGGCTGGTTTCCAAGGTCAACGGCCATCGTTTGAAACCATACTATGAGCAATTTGTGACGGAGAATCAGGATATGGTCACATTTAGTGATCCACTCCCTATGGAGGAGTAATTGGAGCCGAAAGTCGGGCTGACTACTTTAAACCAAGGGCTAAGTGGGAGGAAACCCACCGGTTTTGTATCTTTATCTTTATCTTTTTATTTTATCTTTGTTTTTGCAAATCATTTGCGGAATTTCCCACCTTGAACTTTACTTTGAATGACTAAATTTTAAATTGAGGACAATGTAAAGTTTAAGTGTGGGGGAGTATTTATATGTTTTTAGAGTTTGATGCCTTTAGAAAAAAAAATAGAAAAATAGAAAAAAACGAAGAAAAAAAATCTGCTTTATAAACTCCGAAATCTAGAAACTTGTGCTTTTTAGGATGAAACTACCAACATAAGTGGATGGAATCATCTTGATTGCAGGAGTTGAGGAACCCATTAACTAAAAGGACTATGTGAGCTCATGTGTTTAGAAATAATATGATAGTTGTCACCATATCTCGGAATGTCACCATATCACCTTCTATTTTTATTTTTGCAATATCTTTTTGTTTATCTAAGTGATTTGGTGGGTCACTAACATCGAATTGTTATTACTGCTAGGATGAAATAGAGTGATTGAGTTACTAAAAAAAAAAAAAAAAAAGACCAGACCAATTAGACCAACCGGAGTATATGCAAAAAAAAAAAAAAAGATTGACACTTGGATATAGCAATATGTGTGTGTTCTCCCTGTCTCCGTCGCCTAAACAAGCATGGAATGCAGGATCCACGGGAACTATCATGTAATCTGTTGACAAGAAGCATGCGCTTGGATCCAAAAGATCTAATCATGATGTCAATTCGAAAAACAAAAAAAGTGAAAAAGTGAAAAAGAGAAAAAAGAAAAAATTTTATTATTATTATTTTTGTTCAATAATATTGTCGACTGCTGGTTCCCTTGTATTTGCCAGTTCAGTTGATATAGAATTAAGATTGTCGACTGTTGGTTCCATTGTATATGCCAGCTGAGTTGATATTAGAATTCAGGCCAGTATCTCAATCCATTGGGTCATAGTTTCATCTTGGCAGTGACCTTCAGATAGATATGGGAAACACCATTCACTTAGTCAACATTCGCAAATATCTATTTCTATATCCATCTTCTTATTTTATTCATGTGTGATTGTGGTTAGTTAAATTCCGAGTATTGTGGTTTGTTCGACTTTCCGAGTAGAGCTTTGTTTATATATGAATTGAATTTGCATCAAGGTACCTCCTCCTGTAGTCATTTTGGATTCGTTCATAGACTCTTCACAGGTAGTTGGAATTTGGAGTAAAAGGTTTTGTAGGTACACCTCTTGTAAACCTTCACGAGACTAAAACTCGTCCACTAGGGACACCTAGGGGTTCAAAGGCTTGTTATTTATGCTAAAATTAACCGTAGCCTCGACGAGACGGAATTGTATGTATGTTTAGATTTATTTTGTTTGATTTGCTCGAGGACTAGCAAAGTCTAAGTGTGGGGGAATTTGATAGGTGTCTAAAACACCTTAATATTTATCTATTGTTTATGCTTTCTTTGCTCAGTTTTCTTGTAAAATATGTATCTTATGTTTGTTTTTGAGTGTTTAGGTACTGAGAGTCATTTGGAATAAAATAAGAAGAAACAACGCAAAAGTCTCATCTCATGTGCAACTGCTATTGGAGGCGGATTATTTCTCATTATTTGCTTTTATTTCTTCATCTCTGTCTGAAAAGTATGTCGGCTTTAGTGATGCGAATTTCTGTTTGAAAAGCACGACTGTTTTAGTGATGAAGAGACATTGAAGAGAAGAAGTGAATCTGAGGAATAAGAGACAAGTTGTTGTTGTTGGAGGAACTCGAAAGAAGGAGAAAGTGTTTAATTTGAGCATAAGGGTGCAAGCGAGTGAAATGGGAGTTGAGCAAAGTCAACATAAGGGTTTCTATTTAGTTGGCCTATATTAGAATCATTTTGGGTACCCCCTATCTACTTCACTTGATTGGGATTCCTACACAAAACCTAAAAATATCAGACAATAATCATTTCCTCATAAATTTGTCGGCCTTTACTCCACCTGAAATCGAAATAGAAAGTGGAGGCGCCTGAGAGTTGTAGATGTTTGAAATTCAGAGAGAAATTGAGAAGAAAGAAGAAGCGTTCAATTGAGATCGAGTAGGGAAATGGGAATTGTAAGATTCTTGATGTGATTAGTTTGAATCGTGAAGAATGCACAAAACCGATTGTTTTTGTTGATGATGGTTGAACTGGTCGGCAAGTATAGATTCATGAAGAACTAGGGTTTATAATGACCAAAGGAGATGGGGTTTCGTTAAATTACGTTTAAGAGTAAGAAATGAAGATATCAAGAAGAATCTGTGATGAGTTGGAAGTTAGGGTTTGAAGTGTAGTTTACGGTGATCTTTTGAATCATGGTTCTCTGCAGCGGTTTTAATGAAATGAGTTTGATGAATTTACGAGAAAAAGGGTGCAAGCCGTGAGTCTCTGGTGGTATGATTGTTGTAGACTAAACCGGTTTGGTTTGGAGGTAATCAAGTTGTTGAGCTGAACTTCACTGCAGAACATGTCTTCGTTATGGGTTTATGTGGTTGAAGATTTCGAAAGCGGAGAAAGGAAGGAGAGGTGGCCTGAATTGGTGATGGATTGAATTAGTGAATGAATGGGTCAGTGCAGGGAAAGAGAGTTGCGTGTGTCCGTTGGCTGTGACCTGAGAAGAATTGAGATGGAGTTGAATCTAATTATTGCAGCTGAGCAGTGAATTGGTGCAGCTACAGATGATGCCAGACTATGAGCTGGTGTTGCTGATGGAACTGAAGGCAGAAAGTATTGAACTCATGGAGGAGATGCAGATTAGCACCAATTGGTTGTTGCCGTTGTAGTCAATGGGAATGAAACAGAAGTGGAGAATGCAGTTACATGGTTGAATGCAGGAGTGTACTGGAAATGATATAGTGTAGTATGGAGTCAAGTTTGAGTTGATGATGGTGAGATCTAGAAGATTGCGGCATGAATCCAATGGTTATGTGCAAGAGTAAGTGGCGCTTGAGCGGGTCGTAGGCCCGGTGTCAAGTTGCGATGGTAGTTGCGGTTGGTAAGTGTTAGGCATTGAAACCGGTAGAATGAGGATGATGTTGTCGCCACGGATTTAGGATGGATGCGGAAACGGCCGTTGCTTTGCAGGATTTGATATGCCTATGAACAAGGAGTTGTGCAGTTGGACAATAACAACAGCTGTGTAGAGCGGTGAGAAGAATTGAAGCACTGGTGGTGATTCTGTTGAACGCAGAAAAGAGTTGTCATTGTGCACTGCGAGTTGACCGATGATGTTATCGATACATGTGGCTTGGATATGAAATGGGTTTTGGCTTCGTTTTTGAAGCTGAGCTGTGTTGAATTACAGTTGGACCTAGTGATTGCAGCTCAGATGGTTCTGATTGATTCTGGTGGGAAAGTACTTGTGCTGGTGCATGAGAAATTGCAGCTGACGCAATGAATGCAAGGAAGGTTTCGCTGCTAATGAAATGATGGTTCCAGTTAATGCAGGTGGTATGACTGAGATGGAGAAGATGGAATTCTATGGATGTAACATATGTTTAAGCTAAAAGAAGCGAAGAAGGTGGTTTAGTATTGCTGCGCCTTGCGGGGATGAAGTAGGCCATCATGGTCGGCGGTGAAGCGCAATGATGGTGCAACACAACATAAAGCCCGTGCAAGATCGCAAATGGCCTAGGCCAAGGTGACTCAGATCTGACTCGTTCCCTGACTCAACCTCTGACTCGGACGCCGTTAGTGACCGTTAGTCATCTGTCAGTTTTAACGGTGGACTGTTAGTTTGACCCCGGCTACCTGAGCTGTTTGCCGGTCACCTGAAGTTGATTCCCGGTAACTTTCCGGCCAATTCCCGGCACTATACCAGTTTTCCGACGACTACTTTTGGGCAGATTTTCATATGGGTTTTTCACACACGGGCTTGGTGGACTCTTATCTATTGGACCTTTGAAGACTAGACCTAATTTTGGAACAAGAGGAGCTATAAAAGAGAGGTCTTTCTACAACTTTGAGAGATCACGTATTTTTACTTGGAGTTTTTGGGAGAGAGCCGCAGCTAGGTTTGATTTCATTTTTATATTTTGATCCTCTTTATTTCAATTATTATTATGATGATGAACTCCAAAACTATGAGTAACTAAACTATTTTTTGATTAAGGGTGATTTCAAAGCCCGAAATATGAACCTATAATTGATATGCAATAGCTCGTTTTCTACTTAAAGTTTAGTTATTTTTTGATTTCTACCATGCTAATAATGCTTATGGATTGTTCCTTAATTGTTTAAGTTCGAAATTAAATAGTTATGTCACAATCTTATTGCTAGTTTAGATTTTATTCGATCCGTAATCTGAGAATTAAACACAAGTAGCGATATTTGGGTATTGATGATGGGATTTTGTTAAATGCCCATATGTAGAAATTGACACTAGTAGGTGATTCATGCTTTTGAATTCATCACTAGGAGCAACCTTATCTCACAAAAACTTAGAGCATTTGTTTAAGTCACACCTAGAGAGCGTACTTCTAAGAAACTTGGCAAGTAGAATCCGGTGGTCGAGCGCTTCCGTATCCGGTGAGCCTAGGGGATAATAACGGGATAGTTGAGCGTACTAATTATCCTAGGGTTGTTAGTAACAAGATAATGCGAAGAACGTGCTATATATCGATTTGTTTATGTTTCGTGGTCGAGAATGATTCCTTAATCAATTCCATCTCATATTTGAATACAACTTTACAATTTTCGAATTTCTATAAAAAAATCTTCTTTGCTAAGAGTATTTGCATAACAACTATTACTTCATACCTCCCTTGGGACGAATACTGTTTCATATATTACTTGCTAGTGTAAAGAGAAGTAGAAAATATTATTTGCGAGTTCGACACCTCGTCACCCACCCCCACCGCTTCCTTTTGATAAAAAGAAAGGCGGAGTAGGCGCGTTCATCCAACGACCGCCCACCCCACCGCTTTCTTTTAATAAAAAGAAAGGGAGAGTAATGGCGCGTTCATCCAACGCCGCCCATCCCACCGTTTCCTTCGATAAAAAAAAAAAGAGGGAAAAAATGGGGTAATAAGCGCGTCACAAAAACACTTGCCCAACCTCATATATCTCCCCAACAACAAGAGAGGAGAATTATGAACAGTTGAAGCCGCATGGAACCAAGAATAACGAAACACTAATAACAAATTAATAATTAATCATGCACCATATTAATATCCCACGACCAATAAAAACAAAACACAACAACATGACAAACGAATCATCCGAAAAGACAAGTCCAACATAATCAAAGAAAGACGAAGAGAAAGACAAAGACAAATAGGAAGTGCCTCGAGTAGACTAAAGCTTAGCCAACTCCCCGTCCTTCTCCTCAAGCTCGCACGAACCCCTCCCCTCGGTCCTCGGCTCGTAGCACCTCATCGTTAGCTACCCCAACATCGGCAAGCAATAAATTCAACACCGCATTCTTACTAGCGGTCTCCTCGTAGCGCTTCTTCGACTCCCCTCTAGCTTAGAAATATGACTTGTAAGCCGACCACGAGGGTCGTTAAGACTCTTCACCTTCGCCAACAACTCTTCCAAATGCGTTATTGGAAACTGAACGTTGATTGCGGACCGCACAGCAGTCTCCCAGCCGCGCATTGTCGCCGCGTCAACAGGATCATCCCCCACACGCGTGAGTTGGTGGCGACCTCCGGAGACTCCTAGCCATATAACACAAAATGTGGACGTCCAGGAGACCCGCCTTCGCCATGT
The DNA here is from genome assembly GCA_023531295.1 of Papaver armeniacum. Classification (NCBI taxonomy): domain Eukaryota; kingdom Viridiplantae; phylum Streptophyta; class Magnoliopsida; order Ranunculales; family Papaveraceae; genus Papaver; species Papaver armeniacum. Next base: position 8,683 of record JAJJWW010008753.1, on the reverse strand, counting down.
GACCACCACCACGCTCCACGATATCTCTATAAGCAGCAGCAAAAACAGTTGGAACCCAAAAGCCATGAACGAAAGTGTGAGTGGCAGGATCTACTCCAGCTTCGGCAACACTCACTACTGAAGGGAAACGAAGCTGCACGACTTCAGAATCTTCTGACACAACATGGATGGCTGGTATATCAGAAACAGGAACATCAGCCTGTTTCTCCCAAGGGGCAGAAGAACCGCTACCATCCATCCGAGCGCGCTTAAAAGACCCATCGCCGCTAGGGACTACGTGCCGAACGCCATCTGTATCAGGCTTAACAGTCTCCTTACGCTTCTTACCCATATCCTAGCGCCAATTAGTAAAGGAAAAACAAACGAGCGTAAGTAAAAAAAAAATAGAAAGAAGAGAAGGGACTAACCTCGGGAATCGATGAATCTGGCGGAATAACAGGTTTAGGACGAGACGCAGAAGAACTAGAAGAAGACTCAGAGTCACTAGTGGAGCCTGAAAAATGAGAGATGAGCACCATTGCGAAAAACAACTTAGATTTATAAAAATAAAAAAAAAATAAAAAAAAGAGAGAGAGAGAAAGAGAGAGGAAATAAGAATGATAAAAATGAAGACACGTATTAAATAGGAGGTTTCTGCGCAGATCAATAATGGTTAATGCCATGTGGGATGAGGACCCACCAAAAGCCAGACCTGGACCCAGATGGGCTCATTGATTGCGGAAACGGCACCCGGGAGACACCGTAGGTTCACCCCTAACATGGACGGTCTCGGCCGAAGAGGATGAACCATATATGAGGAGATACCCAACAGTCCCCTTGGGAAGGTTTACCCATAGATCCCTCAATTGGTCTACAAATGAAGGGGTTGGAGCCCAACTCGCACTCCCGGAGGCCGTGATGCGCTCCTCCAGATGACCCTACCGTGGACGAGATGTTAGCGGAAGAACAAGGGCGGAGAAATGGACAACTTGGGTTTAGCCTTATTTGCAAGGCTCTCCTCGGTCCAATCACTCTCGAGGCATATTCGGGTACTCTCTATTACATAAGAAGGCGCCTTCCACCCCACACGACTGGAATGGGGAACTACCGAGAAAGTAGTTCCCGCCACCCATTTTTATCAAAAAGAAAGGACGCGATGATAAGTAACGGACAAACACAAAGCAAAAGAAACAACAAGTACCGTGGTGCCAAAGGACTGGTCGGTCTCACATCTATTCGCGGAGCCTTACGATCGGAAACGACCCCATTCTTCGGCCCGCGGGCTCATGACCCTCGGGAGGAACCCAAGAAGTCACCAAGGGCTCCAAGGGGCGACCTTTATTGGCTAGAAACGATACGGTGCTCAGCAGCTACGGCATCATCAAGTTTAATCCGACCGGATGCATGAAGCACTCGAAGATCTTGAACATATAGGTCGCGAGAGGAGACGATTCGCAAAGAAAATTCAACCCCGACGACATAGGAAATCATGGTACTCATGGGACCCTTCGAAGAATCGGGCCATAAAGGGCGCGCGGGGACGGGCTGCTTGAATGAGAAATAGATCCCTCGATTAGACATACGTGTCTCCCCCTCAAAGACAAAACGGTTGAAACTGGCGATGATATCCCCAACATCAGAGCTTTCCCTAGGATGGAACCTGATAGGGTGTAAAATACATCCTATTTTCTATCTATTGTTTATGCTTTCTTCGCTATTTTTCTTGTAAATTATGTATTTTACGCTTGTTTTGAGTTTTGTGTTACTCTTGGAGTCGCACTGACGAAAAAGAAGGAGAAATCACCAAAATTGAGCAAAAGGGCAAACTTGTCATTTCACGAGGTAAACACTATCTCGGAGCCCAAACACGGTTAAGGGGCAACTCTTTTGAAGAGCACTTTAGACAGGCCGGCTATGGTTAAGGGGGTTACCATTTAGGATATCCCTTATCGATTATCAGTGGGTGTACTTATCATTGGGGCATCCCCTAGCTTATCCATTGGGGTGTCGTTAGCCATCTCCTACTAGACCCTAACCCTAAATCGAGAGTTATCTTTACTCTCAATCATTCCTACGCTGAAGCCGAGAGAAGACGACCATTCTTTCTTTGATAATTTCAAGAAATTGAGAAGGAGATGAAGGAATCGAGAATCGATCTTGCAATTGGTTCAGTAGAGTGGGTTTGATGGTGTTTCGAAGTGCGAGACGAGGAAGAAATTAAAGTGAGAGGTTGAATCGAGAAGAAATCGAAGAACGAATTTGTGCCGGGGGCTTGAGAAATTAGGGGTTCGTCTTGGATGAGTGAATCACGGAGGTTATGGTTCGATTGATGAAAGATACGAGGAGATGGGGTTTGTAAATGAACTGATGTTATTGACGGGGGTTCGTGGGCTTAATGGAATCGCATGGGGTTGGAGTTGAAGATGTATGAAAGCCGAAATTGGAATGAGTCTCTGCCGATGATTGATTCTGCAGTTCGATGGAGTGAGTATGGGGTTGTCATGGTGCTGCTAAGCAAGGATTAAGATGGCAAAGGTAACGAGCTAGTTTTAGTGGTGACCAGATGGGTTCTGAGTCGCTAAATGCAATGTAAGAAGGGAAGAGTGATGTTGCTGTGCAACGATGGGTTCGAAGATGAGCAAAACGTGGAGATGGAATTTGAGTTCAACGAGAGAAGTTGGGTTGCTTCCTATTTGTTGGCTTGAGTTCTGGATAGAGAGAAATGAGATGTCAAGGATTGTTGGCATTGTTTGTGAGCAAAGCGAGGAAGAATAATTCGGGGCAGGACATGGTCTCCGAGGTTGAAACTTTTGCACAGAGTTGATATTTCAGGTTGAGAGGCAAGTCGACTTGGGCTGGAGTGTGTAGGCTGGAAGTTATGAGATTTCGGTGGCTTTGATGGTCTTGGTAAAGATGCAGTGGTGGAAGCTTGAGCCATATGGTGGTGGTGTTTTGAGATTGGTGATTGCGGTTGAGGTAGTAGTTAGTAATTGGTTGCTCGAAGTGCTTGAGGTGTTTACCGATGCAAAGATGTTGGTAATGATGCACCGAGTCAATCGCGTTGAGGAATTACAGGAGAGATGCACCGGTGAGATTATGCGATTGATGAGTTGAACCGAATGGTGGCTTGAGGCAGTGGAAGAAGTGCAATGTACTGGTGCTAAGCTGGTGGAGCAACAGGTTAAAGTGGAGCTGTTATTGCAGATGGTGTTGATAGGATTAGAGGGAGGGTCTGGTATGGCATCATAGGGGAGGTTCAAAGAGTAGCGTGAACTCGAAGATGATAATGCATGGAATAAGTTCCTGCACCGGGGTGGAATGATGGTGCTTCGTACGCTGGGCATGTAACTGAGTCAGCTGAAGCTCTGCTGCAAGAATGGAGAATTGCTATAGATGTATGCGCTAGGACTCTTAACAGGAATGAAGGAAACAATGGCCTGAACTCGGCCGGGAATCACCAGAATACAAACAGAACTCGGCTGGAGTTCAGTTCTGATGAGTCGAATCAGTGACTCGCTAGGATAACTCGGTGACTCAGCCACTCAGACCAGTAAGCCGAGTAAGCCAACGAGTTAGAAGCTGACTCAGTGACTGACTCGCCATCTGGCTTGACTTCCCTTGACCCGATTGACTAACAGTTGACTGACGGTTGGGCCACTTTGACCGTTAGTCCTAACGGTGGACTGACGGAATATTCATTTAATATTCCAGCGACTGAGAAATTTTGGTGTGGCGTGGCTATTAATTTCTACTGATTAAAACCACAATCCCATTTTCAATGAGCAAAAATTCCCGAATTTTCTACGGACTTCTCTCATGGTGTGAAGACTTGGACTAGGAATTGGATGGAGAATTTGGCTCAAATTTGGAAAGAGAAGATGAAGAGTTGAGAAAGACTTGAATTTGGAAGTTGAATTGCTAAAGGAAAAGGATTCTAATAAAGGAAGAGTTGAGAATATTGAAGCCTATAAATAGAGAAGTTTTCTACATCTCTACACACCTCTCTACACACACAACACTTTTCTTTTCTTATTCTTTGTGTGAACTTTTAGCATGAGTAGCTAATTTTCTTATTGATTGAGGATGAATTCCTAGTTCTTAATATGATTTAAGTTTTTTTTTTTTCAATTCTATCTTGGAAGTTTTTCACATAATTATCGTTTGTTTTACCGATAGGAATGATCTTAATGACATTCATGATTGATTGATAGATTGTTTGGGTAGCCAACTAAATTGATTTGTCGGTTTAATCTAAAGCTAGTGAAAGTTAGGAGATAAGTAATCGTTTCTTGACTTTTTACATAAGTAGCAAACACGAGACGGCGGAGGGATTCCGTGGAGCAATTGTGTGTGAAAACAACGTTAGCAAGTAGACCTTGATCTAAGAGTCCAACTACTAATATTGACCTAATAAGTTCATAAATCTTAATGCGTTTATTTAAATTACATCTAGAGTGATCTACTACTAGGTGGTTTGGTAAATAGAATCCGGTAGTCGAGAACTTCCGTATCCGGTGATACAAGGGATTTAGGGGTTTAGCACCGATCTAGTCAGCTTTACCTATGGTTGGTGATAATTTGTGACTAATAACAAGTAGAAAGAACATAACTTGATTCATTGTTTGGAACGAAGAATGATTCCTTGATCTTGTCTCTCTTATTGCTTTCAACTTTATCTTTTTAATTGCTTTGTTTATTTTTTTCTTTTGCTTTTTACACCCCCTTTCGTGTGACAATTTTTACAACTAGAATCTCTTGCTCCTCGTGGGAACGAACTTGACTTCCATTATATTATTTTTAATTGAGTGGAAAAATCTTGAATTAATTTGTTGTGGTACGACACGCATCAGAACCCACGAGGAACCCCTTGATCAAACTCAACTTGCCGAGCTACACGATCAGGATTGTAAGACATAGCAAAAAACTTGCCAGCATGGAAGCAGGAAGATAGCCATGCACATCAAGTTCAGAGCATTGCTCGGTCAAACCTGCATGCGCGTTGCTATATCAAGCATGTTAGTCAATGTTAGGTGATCAAAACTATAAGTCTTGATTTCTAGCCTATTTGTAGATGTCTCGGACTAGGACATAGATAGTGTAGTTGAGCTTAAATCTCTCGACGTTCATCTCTCAAGACGAAGAACTACTAAGGGGAGCTTGTGGAACTTCTTCGACAAAATTTATGTGGAGACTTGAACTTATCTATCACTTGTAAAGTCTATTTCTACTATCTCCTATATTGAGAAATAAGTCGTATTACGATATAGTTTTCTTCATACACACTCGAGATTTCCGAGTCGAGTATATCTTCGCTACATATTTCTCAAATATGTATTTTCAAGTTTTCGCTTGACCAAGTTCATCTTATATCATGAGAAAATTGCCGAGTAACATCTTACATGGTTTGTGTGATAAAATCATTTGGTGTAAGACTTGGAAGGTTTCATTAATGATTATTTCAATATCTTGAAAATTGCTTTGATGCTAATAGTGTGTGAAAAAAGGCTATTGACATTATAGAAGAATGTTTCAATGATTGAAATAAAGATTTGATGATGTAACCATCTTTGGATATAAGCATATATAGTGTGTTTCGCACATTAGTGTATAAGTCCATAACTCGGAGCCAAGAGTATGCATATGTGTGTATAAGAAATTGGTGAAGGAGACAGGTTAAGTATGCGGGAAGTTCTCAAACCGATAATTTCTCGCTGAGTTTGGTTTTGGCAAAACTCTTAACTAGTCACCTTAAGTATGCGTACCGTACACATACTGGCGGAAGTTTTGAACTGAAAATTCTCTTGAGTTTGGAAACTTTACAACTCAAACCTATTTAGCTTAAGAACGCATACCAGACACGCATACTTAAGCTGGTTACTTTGTCAAATCGGTCAAGTCCATGAACTTAAACATTTAAATCATAAGGAATGCAATCTTTACAAACTGTGGCTATAATGTTCATGATTGATTCAAGTGAATTAAACCGATTTGATTTCAACCGTGTTTTCTAAATAATTGAACAACTATTAACTAGTTTCATGAGTCATTTTGAACTAGTTATGGTTAAGATGAATAAGGTTGATATGAGAGAGTAATCATATGGCTAACCTCGGTTAACTATTTATGAACCAACCTGGTGTACACGTTTAGGGTACGGTTACATAAACCTTAATTAGGGTACATTTCATTTTGTGTGTAACAATAAGTTCGATCTAACGGTTTGAAAGATATTGGCTTGGTTGAATCAGGTTTTTCATCTAATCGGTGAATATTGAATGCTTTGTTACCAAGGTAACTTGGATTGCAAACCCGATTTGAAAACTCTAGCAATCAACTGGGAAACCTAATCCCCACACCTCCCGTGTGTTACTAGTTGCATAACTAGAGTCGATTCTCCTTAACCTTAGGTTTCTTCTCGAGATCCCGTAGGTTAACGACTTGAAGACTTCATTGGGGTTGTGAAGCCCGGACCCAACTATTTTTTTTGTAGTTGCGTGATCTGATCTTGCTATTTCTATTGTGTTGAGTGCAATTGAAATAATTGACTTGAGATTTTATATCTCACGATAGGAAAGTGTTTGAGTGGTCAAAACGGTTTCTCGCCGATTTCGGTAATTTCAAGGTGAGTGGGTGGAAACGAGTCTAAACCTAAATAATGTACCGTAAGGGAGTACTTTGATTCGAGAGATCAATCTGTACAAATCCGCCTAAACCAAGAAATGGCCTTCAACCACAAAGTGAAGGAGAAGGGTTGGTTTTAGGGAGGAAGCGAAGAAAGTGTTGGAGACCGAGAATAGTTGATTTTCGGGAAGAGTAGTTGTTTGACTTGTATCAGAAAGTGAAAGCTAACAGATGGGAAAGCTAGCAAGTGATTTCTGAGTGTTGTATGCTCCTGACCAAAAACTTGTTGTTTGGTGGAAATAGGTAAGACCTATTTATACAAGTCGTAACACAACGTACTCTGGTCTCGTAGAAAATGGAAACGATTCGTAAAGTGGAAGGAGGTGATAAATGGGTAACTCCTGGAATTGATGTTCCATAATGAAAGAAGCTTTCACCATTATTCATTGTATTTACTAACTGACTCATTCTTATGAAACTTTCCATGTAACGGGCGTAGTGTACGCACTCGTAAACCGCCAAACCAATACCCTTTATGAGCATCCCCCGCCTTGTGAAATGTGTTAGATGTCTCGAGTGTTTTCATGGGAAAACGTGTAAATAAGGTGTTACGTGTGGCATGGTGGCATGCCATTGGCCATGGTAGAGTCGACATGGCTTTGCCAAGGAATAAGGCGCGCCAAATTTGGGGTTTAGATGCAAACCATGATGTTTTGGCTTTTAAATGTAAGTTAGGTGGCGAACTTGAACGACCGAGATCCGCATCTCAGAGGGAAGAATAGCCGTTGATTATTGCAACCCTCCGTTTTAATAGCCAGCGTTGAGCATGGCTTTGCCATAGAGTAGGAGCGGCCAAATTAGGGTTTAGGGTAAACCGTGTGTTTTGGATTTGGGCCAAGTTGCCATGCGTCGGTGGCGAACTTGTGTGGTCGAGATCTGCATCTCAAAGAGAAGGGTATCGATTATTGCAACCTCGTTTTAGCATCCAGCCGTTGAAGGGATTTGTCATAGAGTAGGCGCGCAAATTAGGTTTAGGTGCAAACCAGTTTTGTTTGGGCGCAAGTTGCCATGCTTCGGGTGGCGAACTTGTGTGGTCGAGATCTGCATCTCAAAGAGAAGGGTAGCTGCTGATTATTGCAACCCTTCGTTTGTAGCAGCCAGCGTTGACTCATGGCCTTGTCAAAGAGTAGGCGCGACCAAATTGGGGTTTAGGTGCAAACCGTGTGTTTTGGCTTTGGGCCACAAGTTTCCATGTGTTAGGTGGCTTAACTTGTGTGGTCGAGATCTGCATCTCAAATAGAAGGGTAGGTGTTGATTATTGCAACTCCTTCGTTTGTAGCAGCCAGCTGTTGAGCATGGCTTTTCCATAGAGTAGGCGCTGCCAAGTAGGGGTTTAGGTGCAAACCGTGTGTTTTGATTTGGGCGCAAGTTGCCATGCGTCGGGTGGCGAACTTGTGTGGTCGAGATCTACATCTCAAAGAGAAGGGTAGCTGTTGATTATTGCAACCTTCGTTTGTAGTGCAGCCAGCGTTGAGTCATGGCCTTGTCAAAGAGTAGGCGCTCCAAATTGGGGGTTTAGGTGCAAACCGCTTGTTTTGTCTTTGGGCCACAAGTTGCCATGCGTCGGCCGGTGACTTTGGACGGCTAAGATCTGCATCTTAGATGGAAGGGTGGCCGTTGATCAAGCTGTAACCCTTCGTTTTGACAGCCAATGATGTGAAGGAGGCTGGCATGGTATAGGCGCGACCAAAACTAGGGTTTGGTGCAAACCGTGGTGTTTGGCCTTGGGGACGCAAGTCACCAGTGCGTTAGGTGGCGAACTTGGATGGTCGAGATCTGTATCTCTAAGAGAAGGGTAGTCATTGATTATTGCAACCTTCATTTCGGCGTGGACAAGTGGCTGGCATGGTTTGCCATTGGCACGGTGGAGCGGCGGGTATGGTTTGCATGCCTCGGCGCAGTAGACGTGGCCTGGCATGGTTTGCCATTGGCACCTGGTGGTACCGCATGGTTTGCCATTGGCACGGTGGAAGCACTGGCATGGTTGGCATGCCTTGGCAGAGACGTGGTTGGCATGGTTTGT